>CM056589.1:38648982-38973982 GCA_029721435.1 Gymnothorax reevesii | reverse complement strand
CATTCTGGAACTTTAAGATCATTTAATTTCAGATAACACGCCTGAAAAGTTTTAATCTTTGGCAACAATGAAAAAATAAATTATATCCATATGTGCCAAAACAACGCTTCCATATAAGTTATATCAAACTGGAATAAGTCCAACTTCAAACAAAAAGAGGCTTGCTAAATGTATCTTATATTCTGCAATATTTGTATCATTTCCATCGCATTTGAGATGGTCTGCTCTAAATGAGTATGAAAACATAGCCGATTTTCATTCGCCTACTGTGAAGACGTAGCTACTTTGTTGGGTTTTCGTTTGCCTCCTTAGCATAATACTCCAGTTAAAGGCTGGTTGATGGTTTAATCTTGAAGTTAATAAGGCATGAAACTACCTCGTTCATGATTTTTTTTTCTTTTTGCAATGCCCACAGAGTTTATTTATTGCATTTTTTATCCAAACAGAGTAACACAAATTTGCCTTCCTCAAAAGCTTCAGACCACCATAATTTGATGGTGTTATAAGCAGAGACAGTAAGCGGTTAAAAATGAAGAAGGAAACGCATATTGTGTGGCACTGTAACCTCAGCGCCGAAGGTACAAATAATCTGCCACCCACTCGGTCAGTCATGCTAGCAATACACTCCGGTCGTGTTTTTATGCGGAAGAGATGTATA
Organism: Gymnothorax reevesii; assembly: GCA_029721435.1. Lineage (NCBI taxonomy): Eukaryota > Metazoa > Chordata > Actinopteri > Anguilliformes > Muraenidae > Gymnothorax > Gymnothorax reevesii. Next base: position 38,973,324 of record CM056589.1, on the reverse strand, counting down.
CATTTGATATTTGTATCTTAATTTTACCGAATAGGCACTTTGGATTAGTGACGAACCATGCATATTACACTCGGGATATGTAGACGGGATCCACACTCCAGCTGAACAAAAGAGTTTAATCCACTGGGATACAATCTTATTTTTTCACCTCGCTATATTTGATTGACAGATGGCTGGACTGAGGTGAAGAGAAACTGTGTCCCGTTCAGGACGTGGACATACTGCGGGAATTTATGAGGCTAGGGCAGAGGTGAAGTGCTCAGGCTATAAAGCCTGCTCAAGCCAACACTGAACCACTTTTGTATTCTACCACATTAAACGAAAATTATAATGCCAATCACTTATCTTTAAGATTGCCTGGCCAAAACTAGTGATGGAAACTGTGGCTCATATTCAGCCAAGTGGAACAAAATTATTCTTTGAAACAAAAACGGTGCATAGGAATGAAAACGTAGGCTATATTTTAAAATGCTGTGTTGTCCTAGGTAAATTCAATACATCTACTGAGTAAACAATGAGTGTAAAATCACGAGGAAGTTGATTTTGCATGGAAGTCAACTGTTATTAAATAATGGGCATGAGCAAAAAAGTTTCGAACACAGATAGCAAGCACCTGCACCCCCAACACATTCTCATCCGGACTCGTCATAAATAGACGCCACCGAGACTGGGCTCGCACTCCGGATCCGCGCCGGCTCTGTGCCGACTCCATCTGATCAGAGGCTCTGACCCGGAGTCGCCTGCTGCTTGGAAAATTGCCCGAACAAGTTTAAGCAGACGTGGATGTTTTCAGCTTGTTTGGAAGTATTGGCAGCCGCAGTCGCCTGTGGACCACTGGTCGCTAAGGCCAAGTTACTTATAAGAGTTTGACAAATCTTTAGTAATGATCATGCATCTGCTCGTGTTCAATAGCAAAATGCCAACCGCATTATTTACTAGCATGGGAGGTCAAAGGAAACCAAAATTAGGATTGCCTAGACTGTTTTAAACACGATTCAAAGCAATTCCATTGAGCATTAAAAAAAATGCTCATCCATCACCTTTTTCTATCTGTGAGCATAAATGATTGATTCCTGTCCAAATGAGTAGGGTAGAGCGGCGTAAGATGACCCCCTTAAGTAGGAATTTTCATAACTGAAGGTAAACAACATAAATTAATAATAATATTTTTTTTTTTTTTTTGCTGGAATGGATAGTGTGTAAAGTTGGCCACCACTTCTTGAAAGATTTATGACATAGTCACTATAGAAATATGTTTAATTACTTTTTTAAAGGTCATCTTACCCCACCCCTGGGGTGTTTATGTTATCTAGAATACCTTGTAAAGCCTAATATGTACTGTTTTTACTGCATTTCACATGAGTAATTATCATATTATAGCTGTCTTAACTGGCAGGTGCACATCATACAAAACATCAACATCTTTTTAGAAATTTCCTCGCTAAAGAAATGGGGAAAGGAAGAGGTACATTCTCATAAACTTAACTTTTTATTAACTGACTAAACACTAAGGCACAAGTGATGGCAAGGTACTGTTGGCATTAAATGCATCAAGGAACAAATGGTTATATATTGTGGGCAACTAAAAAATATGATGCACCACATAGATAAACATCAGGTGATATGGAACGTATTTGAGTATCCATGAAAAGTCTTTAATATTAAGAGTGACCATAATGCATTTCACCCAATATATTTCTTTTTAGGCCCTTATGGGTATTGATGCATATATGATTTGTTATTGTGTAACTCCATATGGCCCTATAACATGTATGGATACACTTATCTTTCCATTCCCAAGTTCTTTATAAAAATCATCATGTCTGATGTATATTTCTTACAAATAGAACATAATTTTTTGAAAGAACTCATAAAACAGAATGAATACGACTCAAAATGGGTGAAGATGCCTTCCTTCCCTGGGGGCATCTTACCCCAAACCAAAAAGAGCATCTTACCCCTGCACTACCATATTGGTTTTGGCTCATTAACCCCAATTTCTCCTATTATCACCACACAGGACCCCCTTTTATATATAGAGAAGGCATCAGAGAGTTACACCAACATGTCCTGCAGACTAGGGATGGGACATATTTTCGACAAAACGACCGAAAATCTACACGTGCACACCTGGACAAAAAAAATAGAGTCGAAATGTCGGGGGGCGGGGCTTGTGGGATTTTCATGTGTATTTGTGAATTGCATTTTGTCTGTCAAGTTATTGCATTGCCTATTCAATTAAGCATAATAAAGAGCCGCTTTTTTCCCTAATAAAATAAAATATTCTGAAAAAAACAAATCCACTTTTTTTCTAAACGGGATACTTGACTAGTTGACTTTCAAACAAGTTCACACGTAACGGGAGTATGCGCGCGTGCTTGAAGGCAGGCTACAGAGAGTCGACATGGCGGAGGCAGCGGCTACGAAGAACGAGCAAGGTGTGGGATAGTTTAACCAAAGTGAATGAGAAAGCATCTTCTTTTATATACGGCTCTGCAATAGCTGATCCTGGTGTGCCATTTAGTGATAGAATATTGTAACTGCGTGCATAAATTTGCAGCTTCATGTCCGCTGGCATCAAGATCTGTATAAAGATACCCAGCAGCGCACCGTTGTTCTTCTCGAACGCGCCGAATCCAGATAATCCTTAAATGATGAACTGTATTCATATTTTAATTTGTAACGAGTAACAAAGTAGCCAGTGCCAACGTAACGAAGTGAAAGTATACTTTTTATCTTTTAAATGTAGTAGAGTAAAAGTAAAAGTCAAGCAGAGTACAAATCCTCAAAAAACCAAGCCTACTTAAGAAGCTTTCTGTTACGAAGTTTCGGTTACTGTACACCTCTGACAATCACAAAGGGCGTTAGGACACACCTAATGTTTTTGGACAACCACCACCCCCCGGTCATTTTTCCGGCGTGGCAAGTTTTCGAGCTTTAAGCCCTGTACATGTTGTAGGCTACTTTTGATTTAAAAAACAAAATGGGCAGACTGTTAAGTCTTCACGGCAAAAAGTAATGTTGACAACCTGCGGACAAGAGCGCTTATGCCCCTGTCTTGTTTTTTTCATGCCCAACACAGTTTACAACGTGCTATTTGTTTGTATTCCTGTAGGAAATAAATGTTACGGTTCTGCCTCAGGAAATCCTCGACTAAAGTTTGCCTTTTTAAGAAGGATGTTGAATAAACCTTTAAAATTTTCAAAAGTCTCTCATTTTTATCGTCACTGCTTTGATGGTCAATATTGGTCATTACAGTCATGTTTTTGAGCCTAAAATGAAGTAGTTCAGTGTGGATAGAATATTTTCCACCCTCCGCAATGGGCTGCTGTTTAAAAAAAAAAAAAAAGGCCGACAATTCGGCAGAAAATCGACACGTGTGCCACGACAATCGACTCACAAAATCCCGTGTCGTTCCCATCCCTATTGCCGACTCCTGAAGCATTCAAATACTTGTGGCAAAATGATTCATTTGGTAATTTTTTATAACACAAACACTTTGAGTTCTCACTTGTCCCTTGCTCTGTTGACTCATCTGTTGCTCAGGATTTCCCTCCAGGTGGCAGTGCATTTGTCTAAGTCAAGAGCCACATACTGGGCTCAGCTGAAATTGAATTATAAGCAAAGGGCATCTTACCCTCAGCGGCATCTTACTCCACTCTGCTCTAATAATGCAGCAGCGATGTCGTGTCGTATACTAGTCAGGCCGCTAGGGATGCCTTGATGTCAGACAGCGGTGTTCCTTCTGTGTTTGAGGACATTAGAAAACACGGGGGAAAACACGACTCAGGTATTTGTATTAATTCCTGGCTGTAATTTCTGACCTTGCGACCAACGCAAGTAAGCCTTCTGTCTCACTTCTGTTCTCCGTTTCCCACGGCCGGCGCCAAATTTTTCACCTGCTGAGGGAATATGCTTAATACTCCCGCATTACGTGCATTTTACAGTGTACTGCACACATGTAGTTGAGCTCCTACAACCCATCAGACAGCTGCTTCCGACGAGGAGGTCCTTCGAGTCCTATAGAGTGTCCATGTCTTTTGCACCCCTTTAGAATTCACTAGTTTTAGGCCTTGGCCTACTTCTAAATTAAATATAACTTTAAGCTCAAACTGCCTTCGTACTTTCAACAAACCCCAGTTCCAATGAAGTTGGGATGTTGTGTAAAATGTGAATAAAAACAGAATACCATAATTTGAAAATCCTTTTTGACCTATATTCAAATGAGTACACTGCACAAGAGAAGATATTTAATGTTAAAACTGATATTTTTTTAATATTCACTCATATTGAATTTGATGCCTGCAACACATTCCAAAAAAGCTGGACATTGGCAAGTTTATCACTGTTACATCACCTTTCCTTTTTCCAACACTCAATAGGTGTTTGGGAACTGTGGACACTAATTGTAGAAGCTGTGTTGGTGGAATTCTTTCCCATTCTTGCTTGATGTATGACTTCAGTTGCTCAACAGTCCGGGGTCCCTGTTATTGTACTTTGTGCTTCATAATGCACCACACATTTTCAATGGGAGACAGGTCTGGACTGCAGGGAGGCCAGTCTATTACTTTCACTCTTTTACTATGAAGCCACGCCATTGTAGCACACACAGAATGTGGCTTGGCGTTGTCTTGCTAAAATAAGCAGGGATGTCCCTGCACGGATGGCAGCATGTGTTGCTCCAAAACCTGTGTGTACTTTTCAGCATTAATGGACCTTTCATAGATGTGCAAGTTACCCATGCCATGGGCACTAACACATCCCCATATCATCACAGATGCTGGCTTTTGAACTTTACGCTGATAAAAATCTGGATGGTCCACTTCCTCTTTAACCTGGAAGACATGATGTCCATTATTTCCAAAAACAATTTGAAATGTGGACTCGTCAGACCACAGCACACTTTTCCACTTTGCGACAGTCCATCTCAGATGAGCTCGGGCCCAGAGAAGCTAACGGCGTTTTCGGAGGTTGTTGATATATGGCTTTCGCTTTGCTTCGTATAGATTTAACTTGCAGTTGTAGATGTAGCGAGGAACTGTGTTAACTGACAATAGATTTTCCGAAGTGTTCCTGAACCCACATGGTAATGTCCTTTACAACTGGGCTATTCAAAGTTATCCTGCAAGGGCCGATGCGGGCGCAAGCTTTCATTCCAACCAAGCACTGACACACCTGATGCTACTAATCAAGCTTTAGCAAAGACTCTTGGGTGGTATCAGGTGTGTCAGTGATTTGTTGGAATGAAAGCCTACCCCCACACCGGCCCTTTCTGGGTAAGGTTGATTAGCCCTGCTTTACAGAATGATATCAGTTTTTACTGCAGTGCCACCTGAGGGACCGACGGTCATGGGCATTCGATGTTGGTTTTAGGCCTCGCCGCACGTGTAGAAATTTCTCCAGATTCTCTGAATCTTTGGATGATATTATGGACAGTAGATGATGAAATCCCTAAATTCCTTGCAATTGAACATTGAGGAACATTGTACTTAAACTGTTGAACTATTTGCCCATGCAGTTGCTCACAAAGCTGTGAACCTCGCCCCATCCTTGCTTCTGAATGAAGGATGCTCCTTTTATATCGAATCATGACACTCACCTATTTCCAATTAACCTGTTCACCTGTGGAAAGTTCCAAACAGGTGTTTTTTTGAGCATTCCTCAACTTTCCCAGTCTTTTGTTGCCCCTGTCCCAGCTTTTTTGGAATATGTTGCGGGCATCAAATTCAAAATGAGTGAATATTTTAAAAAAAGAATTAAGTTTATTAGTTTGAACATTACATATTTTTTTTTTGTAGTGTACTCAATTGAATAAAGGTCGAAAAGGATTTGCAAATCATTTTATTCTGTTTTTATTCACGTTTTACACAACATCCCGGCTTCATTGCACTTGGGGTTTGCATGTCGGCTGGGGGTAACCTAACTGTTATGTTTAGCCAACCCTTTTGTTGTACACACTGGTTCACTCTTTTGTTTACTCCGGGATGTCCAATCTTATCCGCAAAGGGCCGGTGTGGGAGCAGGTTTTTATTCTATCCCAGTGCCATAACAACTGAATCATCTAATTAACTAATCATGGGGATCAATCAAGACCTTGATAAGTAAAATCAGGAGTATTAGTAGTGTTGGGCTGTTTGGGAAAGCAGCACCCACACTGGCCCTTTGTGGATAAGATTGGACACCCCTGGTGTACTCAAATGTGTTATAAGTGGAGTAGGCCCTGATGGTAGCCAACACGGAAGATAGCGGTTTGGTCAATGTATTGAAGTTTTCAGGCTCTCCATGTGTGAGAATCAGCTTGAGTTTTTTTCTCTGTGAAGTGTCTTGATGCAAGCTGCTCTGATGTTAACCCTTGGAACATAAAAAGCTGTGTCACGATTCTGTGGATGCTCAGATTTTACATCCTAAAAAAGTAAATCTGCCTTACCGCAAGTCATCTGATTCCATCCTTTCCAATCCGGCTTCAATATCCAATGTATTTACTTTTGTATATATATTTAGCTATGCAGGCATTATGTTTTTTTTTTTTTTGGTTTTTAAGGAGTGTAATATGCACAAACGAGCAGACACTTCGCACATCTATTTCTAACGACAGGCGGGTCGGACTAGGATAAACAGTTTAAAGGAAAACAGAGGAGTCCCGCACTCTGTATAACTTGCAAATAGCAAAAGTGTTATTGTGATGTTTCGGTACATGAACCTTCATCAGACGCCTTTGTATTTGTCTAATTAAGGTTTAAGTACCGAAACGTCACAATAAATATTTTACTACGTATGTGCAAGTTAGACAGTGTGCGGGACTCCTTTGTTTTCCTTTGAAGCAGTGTAATATGGAAATTCAAAGGATTCAAAATGTTATTTTTGCACTTTAGCCAAAGGATATGAAATATGTTATACAATATATGTTATCTTGCAATTTGGCTAGTCGTCTGATGAAGTTTTGAATGAAGTTGCTGGCTGAGTAAATACTTGACCAACAAAATGTGCATGTGATATAAAAAGCTATCATGGATATCTGTGCGATGTAGTAGAGCCACGATAGCTACCTGGCTAATATTAGCCAGCTATTCGGCTAGTTGTCTGATGATTGTCTTTAAATAATTCATTTAAAATTGAGCTAGCTGGCTAGCCAAATTTGCTGGAAAAATTGCTTATGAAACAAAAGGTTTTTGTGGATATCAGTGTTCCTAGCGTCATAGTGTAGCCCCGATGGCCACAAAGGGAACGTTGGCTGGTAATTTGGTTAATTGTCAGACGATGCTATTTCAATGAAGCAAGTTAAGTAGCTAGCTGCTTAGCTTTCAAAATTGTTGCATGTTATCATTGATATCTGTCTAACTGCTAGCCAGCTACATAGCGTACCTTTCATAGCTATGCAGCCAACTCTATCCTAGCGATTCAGCTAGTTGTCTCATACTTAAATGAAGTGAGCAAATACTTAACCTATGAAATTTGTGTTTGAATTAAAAGGTTATTGTGGAAATCTGTGTTTGTCTACTAACGTTACTTTAACTTAATATTTGGTTGCAGCTTCCATATCATTCACCGTGTAAGCTTCATGGTTATATTTCCTCAGACCTTCCAGTCATTTTGATGTGAAAGTGCCCATAAGCGGCTGGTGGCTATGAGCATCAGCTGCAGTGTATTTGTACCATTGGTTTTCAAAGGTCTGGGCATGCACAGTAATTGTGACACATCTCCTTTAACGTCAAGCATTGGATCACTGTGATAACTAAACATACTATGTGTGCCACGCTGATAGATTGAACAGATACAGACCAACTATGTGCAGCGTGGCAAAAGCTGCAGTGAGGCTGCTCTATCAGGAAGCACCTCCAAACTCCAACCAGCTTACTGCCCATCAAAATCTTGAAGGCCACTTAATCTCCCCAGCATTCCAACCGGAGCAGCCGGTCAGCTGTCCACAGTCTTGAGTCTCTATTGTCAGTTTGACAGCTCAGCAGTTGCTGTACTGGTAAGACTATGGTCTGAAGGCCCTAGCTGCAGAAATGTATGTAACTGAAAGAACAGAAAGGAGAGCAGTCTGGATAGGCTTCAGAGGACATATGCTGCTCATCTACTCCCTCTCCAAAGTCAAAGCAGTGGGACTGGCCAAAAATGACCTTGGAATTAAGATTAATTGGCTAGCCAAACCAAAATAAGGCTGAAAAATAATTAGCTGGTGCTCTTTGAGAATGGATCTCATTGTGTTGGTGTCACATTTACCTGTATGTGTTGAAGGCATACAGAATATGTATGTGACATGTTCCTACAAAATGGAAAAAATATACTCTGTCTTACTTTGAACCTACTTAAGGGGAAATTTAAGCAAAAACCTGAGTTTACAGAGCACACTGAACCACACAGTGGATCTGGCTGTGTGAAGGAAGACTATGAATATGGCCCCGGTCTTTTTCTCCCAAAATCACTGAATGCTGTTTCATGAATGTCTCAGTTGACTCCATTTTGGCTCTGAATTTGGTGCCGGCTGCCATTGATGGAACCAGGTTCTCATGCGACCCCTGACTCCATATTCCTCAGCTTCCCATCGGCTTCGCCTTTTACTTTGGTTTGAAGATGCTCCCTTGAGCTATTTTGAGGTCAGCTCCAGATTTTTGACTGAAATTGGTTTCACATGAACAGCACACACACTGTGTCAGCTGATTTTCTGATCAAATTAAAACAGGGAAGGAGGGGTTATGGTTGTACTGATCTTTAATTCAATAAACTTTTCACTAATTTTGGCAAAAGAAGAACCAAGCTACACCCACCAACCCCCATCTATACCCCTCTTTCATGCAACAGCAATACAGGACACACAACCTTGCTGAAATCTGTATTCACATTCCTCTAAAACTGAGTTTGACAGTGTTTACTGCCTACATGGTAAGGTAAAGCAGTGATTCTTTTTAGTTTGCCAGGGCAGCTGATTGTATTGATCCTGATATAGGAGACATGTGAGTTCCCATCCAACTCCACTACAACCCCCTTCGCACCTCATTCACTACCCAAATTTCTCCAAACCAGTCTCCCAGCCCCCGTATTGGAGCAGAGGCTCACACACTTGTGGGGGAACCCATTGATCCACAGATGAAAGTTTATTGGGATTTGTTAAAAGAAAAAATGTGTCCCATATGTCAACTTGCTTTTCTCTGGTTCTGGCCTGGTCTTGATCTGTGGAGTCCTTCTTTAGTGATGTGATCAGTCAGGGGAATTATCTCCCCTCATTAAATTCAGAGCACACCCTTCTGTGTGAGCGCCACTGAAGATGGTGGCAGGAGCGGGGGGGTTATACCACACTGTCTCTGCTCTCTTTGGTATGGAGGGGTCTGCCAGTAGAATCCTGCTAAGCCTGTAGTTTTTTGTTGTCATTTTGTGTTATTTGGTGGTCAGGCTTTGGTGTGGTTGAAATTGGGAGAGTTTGGGAGAGCTGATAATTTCACTGCAGGAAAGGAGAGGTCATCGGGACCCTTTGCTGCACTACAGATCCTGCGCTATGTGTGTCATTCAGTCATATGTGTGAGCATCCACTCAGGCTGGAGCTGGCAATCCTCAGTCACCACCATGGGAAAAGACTCTGATCTTCAAAATTGAGCAAAAAGTTCAGTGTGCAATTTATTCCCGCACCACATTACAAAATATGTAGACCTCATACTCCACAGGACTACAGTGAATGCCAAGGGGTGGGAAATGTGATCAATCTCAAAAACTTGCAAATGCCACTGGTATGTAAATAACTGATGTTTAACATATTTCCATGACCAGAGACCCCCTCCCCTCCACAACCACCCTCTCCCCATAATTTAGATCTTACAACAGCTATATGAGTCGGATAGCATATAATGATGGCCCAGAATATAGTTTTTGTGTTCCGCAGAAAAATTATTCAGCACGCTTTTTGCGCCACAAATTTTCTTGAGGAATTTAGAATGTTATTTCAAATAATAAAATAGCATAATAACAGCGTACCTCCCAGTTCCTCATGTTATGGTCTGTTAGCCATCTTTCAGAGAGGATTACCACCTTCCAAATGAGACATTGAGCAGGAGATTTTACTGTGAAGTTCTTTGGGCAGCAATCAACACACTGAAGTGTGCAGATTGGTGTTGGACTGGGATATAAGTGAGGAAAGTAAGAGCTTCATTTGAAGCACCGAATGTAGCGTGAGCAAGAACACTTTTTCGTGCATTTTTCCAGCAAAACTAGCAAATATTACGTTTCAACCTAAATTATTGGACAGAATGGGGCTTGTGACTCGCCCAGACTTTCATGGCTGTTAGAACTAACGTTAAATCCCCTTGTTGATCTCGCCATTTTTGCTGGCCGCGACAGATGGGGGTCGGTATTGTTTAGTCCTTGTGTGTGTGTGCCTGTGTAATCCTGGCGAGTTGTGATCCTGGAGACATCTATCGTTGCAGGATCTACCGCAGAAGCATTTTTGAGCGCTTTGACTTGGGTTTATATATCTGTGTGTCTTTGGGCGCATTTCTCAGTGCAATAGCATCACAGCCATGGAAGAGACAGTCATGAAACTTTACAGGTGTGCAGCTTGAATCGAAATGAAGGCTGAGGTTTGAAGGGGAGCGAGGTCCGAGAAAGGGATCACATTGTAAGATGGTCTGTGGTTTCTGGATTAATGCCTAATGTTCGGAAGACTGGCAGAATTGCATATATGAATTTATTTTTTCTGTACTATTTTTATTCTTTTTGATAAAAATGATAACTGTATTTTCTATCAAGATGGACTATTTATTAATTAATGGGAAGTGTAAACATGGATGAATTAATTACATTTAGAAATTTAGTGAATGTGATCTTTAAAGACATGTTTTCAGAAAAGATTATGCTTGCTCTTCATTTGCATGCAGAGTTGGCCGGAGTTTAATTTCTCATTGTACAACTCACTAAAAGCCATGTAAAAGTCATACCTGAACCCGTGCTAATCTGCCAAAATGTTTCAGGTAAATTAGTTGATTTGGCATGGCACTTATGAAATTTGCTGCTGATAATTAAATGTCAATAATATCTCAATATAATCGTACTTAAAACGATCAATCATTATGGTAGAAAAGTACCAAAGGCAGGTGTTGGTAATGAAAATAGGATTATGCAGATGTTTAATTCTGCCTGCCCTTGATAATTTGAAACATTTTAATCCATAAAATCACTTCTCAGGTAGTGATATGAAAACAGAGCAAAGATCAGTCTTCATACATTTTGCCACTTTGAAGAATTTTACAAATGAATGTATTTTTCTTTAGTCTCATAGCTTTTCTACTGGGAAATCGCGTCCAGAGTTCTGAAGCGGTCATGTCAGTCATTTGAATCATTTTGCAGTCGCAGAGATGTGTCACCTGTCAAGTGTTCAGTGTGACTGCGCGTGCGGCGTGCCAGTCGTTGCTGACAAAATACAGACCAAACCAAGTGCAGACCAAAGCACAGCCACAGTCTACTGCTCCTGGCCAGGAAGACTTGGTAATATTTTTTGCTCACCACTAAATTTCATTGGAAATCTAAAAAAAGCGACACTTAATCTAAATTTAACACTGCTAAGTGCGTTAGAGTAAAATGAGTCATATCTACCATCATTGAATACAGAAAGCTGAAGGCTGATTTATTAGGTTTACTTTAGATGAATTCTTGGCAGTCCTTGTTTTCAGCTCCCAGACCGTTTGAAAAAGATTCATCATAAAAGCGCCAACACCCCCCACCCCACCACACTCCACCCCACCAACCGCCCCACTGAGGGAAAGGGAAATTCTCCCTGGATCTCTTTGTGTTTTCCAGCTACCCCAGCTCAGCTGACAAATTTTTCTCTCCTTCATTTTCCAAATTAGAGTGAAAAGGGAAAATATCACAGGCTCCTATTATGAAAATGCCTTTCAACAACAAGTAACCACAAATAAGAGAGCATGGGGGTAATGCAAGCCAACTACACGCACATGTATGCGTTTACTCAGCCCAATATTTGAAATGCCATCTGTGAGAATTTGTGATGGAAAGGCACGGAGACTTGGCTCGAGTGATGGGTTCAACCTTCTCTTCACCAGTACCAATCCTTTGGTTTTCTAAAGTCCATATATCTTTGTGATGTTTATTTTGCCTTGTGTATTTTTCCAAAGCTACTTCTGCTAAAATTGCTAAATTTTAAGTAGAAAATTCTCTTTTTGTTTCCTTTAACAATTTAAAAACTATGACTAAAATTGTAACTGAAATATTATTATGCTGTTATCCTATTCAGACACTTGAAATATAAATAAAATTCTATTTTCTTTTTTTCATGTTGTCAGTTCATATTGTGTCTTGAAGTAAATCAAGTCGAAATGTGAGTGGAAGAAGTATTTATGGATTGTAAAGTAATAACAAGTAGTTTTCACTAATAAGGCTATGTCCTCCATTGGATGTTTATTCTATATGAAGAGGAAAACACTGATATCATTTTGCTAAGTTCTTCAGATACAGGCTAAAAAGAACCAGAATAAAAAATAAATAAATAAATAAAAAAACTTGGCACCAGTCCAACATTAGTTCTAACTATTGGCAAAGTTTTGTGAGGAAATAAAACTTAATTTTGGAAATACAGGCCTGAAAAGTTCTGGAATTATGGTGATGAATACAATGTGTCCTCCTCTTTGCTAGGAACATAATTATGGGAATAAATTCCTAATAATCACAATTAGATGAGGTTTTCACAAGAAAGATGGGCACGTATTGCTCTACCTGCAGTTCCAGTCAGCTTTCATTAAATTAGTCGTGTGACGTCACTCCACCTTTGAAGTCCCAATGTAAGTAGAGTGGAATAGTATCATTAATTGCATGTGCATAATGTGCTATGAAATATTGGGTATCTGCTGAAAATGTCCAGCCATTATTAATTTTGGATAACTCTGGAGGTATGAGTGATTACGAGGAAAACTGTATGTCCTGTGTGAAATAAATGTTTGAAGACCTAAGCCTCACGACAGATTTTTAACATTGATTTTACATGGGACATATTTTTTCATAGTTGTGAGTATCAAGTACATTATTCTAATTACTGCCGGTTTTCCTCCCTGCAGATATGTTGGGCACTGCGTGACCTAGTTAATTTCATGTGACAATGAAAGTTCAACAAGGGCAGCATCATTGTTTATGCTGCCGTCTCCAGTTAACATGGCTGTCGTACAGGTTGCTGGAAGATAATTATGGAAAATTTAGTGTTTGTTGATGTTAGCTGATGGATTGTAGGCATCTGTACCTGTCAATAGATCCTCAATTAAATCTCTGGCCTTCTTAAGCAGATCAGGAACTTACTGTAGCAATCACAGGTCTGCCGTAACTGTGGCTATCTTGTTTGGAGTGAGCAGATGAGGTTAGTAAAGTTGTGATGTTTTGTTGGAACTCTTCTTTCGAGTGATATAAGGTCACCAAAGTTTAATGAAGTCTGCGCATCCTCTGCATGGACTTTGATACCAAATATGAATGAAAATAAACTCCATTAAATTGTTCTTGAGACAATGTTAAAACCAACATTACAAATGGTCAATTGTCCTTAATGACCTTGAAAATTAGGTCAAGGTCACCAAAGTCAACAGGGGTCCGTGCATCCCCAGTCATAATCCTTGGTACCAAATATGGCCAAAAATCAGTCAAGTTTTCCTTGAGATGTCACGTTAAAACCAACATTACAAGTGATCAATTGCTCATTATATCTGAAAATTATGTCTAGGTCAGCAACGTCTACTGGGGTGTGACTTAATACAGTCCTTGATACGAAATAGGGGACAGTGGGGTTCGATGAGCTATGGGGACCAATGAGTCATATCACTATTTTGTGATCAATCAATGCCAAAGGTGTTTAAAATAGGCAAAATAGTGATATGGCTCATTTATTTCCATGACTCATCAGTCAACGGTCAAATATGTTGCCTATTTTAAGCAGCTCTGTCATCGATTGATTGCATCAGACCCCAGTCTCCCCTTCTAATGAAATCAGTGAAATTATTTTTGAGATATTATGTTCACAAAAGGTTGGAATGCAGGATGGATGCAGCCAAATACTATTTCAAGTGATATAAGGTCACCAAAGTTAAATGAGGTTTGTGCGTCCCTTATATAAAGTACTTTGATACCACATATGCATGAAATCCATGATACTGTTCATGAGATACCATGTTAAAACAATGTTAGGAATGTTTATTGCTTGTTAAAGAACCTGAAAATTAGATAAAGGTTTCCAAAATTGACTCGGGTCTGCACATCCCAAATATAAACCTTGGTACTAAACATGAATGAAATTGGTCAGACTGATTTCTTGAGATATTGCATTTACAAAGGGTCTGGATGTATGTAGAGATGGATAGATGCAGCAGAATACTGTGTGAACCACTTCATGCAAACGCGGCGGAAAGGGACAAAAATCAGGAGAAATGTCCCGAATACCAAACTTTACACCTCAATCGGGAGCCTAAGAATCCTTCTGCACTACTGCACACCAGCATCATGTTTCACATCTAAACAATTCCCTCATACAAATCAAATGGATTGTTTTTGACTCCATAATGCATCTGTAAGCTTTCAGGTCAGTGTTCTGTAACCAAATTGTACAGAAATCTCTCACTGGTACCAGGAGCAAATGGATGGAAAAATGGCAGTGATTGCAATTGCAATGCACAGCACAAGCAGGGGGGTGCCTGTTGATAACTGTTGAAAATCTGCCATTCTCAGCTTGTGTTATTTGGCAGGGTCACAACGCACATCTGTCTTGTGTCAGCACTGGTAGCCATTGCTGTGCTGAATTTCATGGGACAACGTCAAGTGGACATCTGGCTTGACATGACTGAGGTTATTGGAGGACATTATGATATGCCTCTCAGTAGCAAGGACGGAGTTCTCTTGGTCTTGACACCACAGCATGCTGCCATATGTGCTGGTGATGTAGAAATGAAGCAGCATTCAGTCTGAATGGCCCTCTTTTGGAATTGACTTGTTTAACATTCACTCCATGGGGTCATTGAGTAACATTCAGTACTAAATTTGTCTCTTATGTTACACCCTATGTGTGTCGCCGTCATGCTTCGTACTCTTCTGAAGGCTGTTAAAAATAAAGCATATTAATGTCGGTTATATTTCATATTTTCAAATGAAACTCTCCACCTTAGACATTTCTGCAGCCTTGAGCCCCTTTTAAACAACTCGTAGCTTCTAGAAAGATATAGGAATCAAAAGGCTCTCAAGGAACAATTTGGCAAGATGAGAGCAAGATTGGCAAAAATGAGAGGGGAGGCTAAAATACCAGGAATGAAATTTGCTTTTTAGTTGTAACAGAGGGCAAGTGTTTCGGGTGTAGGATAACACGCCTGGTATACATCAGACATGCGTGAGAAGGGTTGAGAGGGAGGCGGCCGTAGGGGGTAGGAAAACAAGTGAGGACGATGGTGGAACATGCGACCGAAACAGGAGTTTGGCAAAGGCAAACAGACGCAGGCCTCGCTGACAGGAAGCCACATTCCCTGTAAATAAGCTTTTTATGGGATGAAAGAGCCATATGATCTCATGAGGATGACCCATGATCCTGTCGCTGTTTTTCCAGAGGGACCTGATCCTCAGCTTTTTATCTGCCCGATTTCTGGCGGGGGGGGATCAGGAGTGGCCTGATGAGCAAGCCCAACCCCCCTAGTGTTTTGGTTGCGAGGAAAGCCAGGACTCTCACAGCGATGCGCGACCTGTCATCACAATGAGCTCTGACCTCCCGGCCCCCTTGTCGCCCAAGCCCAGGGCTCCTACGGAGAGGGCTGCTGGGGTCCGGTCTCCTCCCTGACAGAAATGTGGGGGTTCAGAGGGACCCCAGAGGTCAAAGGGGAGGGAGTGGCAACGTGTGCACACTTTCAGACAGCCCACCCTTTTTTCCCCTCCCTTGTTTTACCAAACAGTCCCCTTTTTAAGGTTTTCCATGTCAAAACCACACAAGACTTGCGCTGGAACTGAGTCATCATGGTCTACTAGGATTTCCCACAAAAAAAAATGGTCTGTCTGAGTCTTAGTATAAACACGCACAGTGCGTCCAGGCATTGCACCATTAGTCAGTGCTGAAGGGCTGGGTGAGGTCTTAATGAGCATGTACCTCTTGCCAGGTTTGTAAAGGTCAGGTGCGTCCCTCTGTCTGCAGCCTGGTTATCCCATCAGACTCTCACTGACTCTGCTGCCGACACTATGCCATGGCTCCTCCATGTCTTTACTTTGTTTTGACTTATGTTAAGGCATCCGTCTTATGTCCTAATGCTTGGTTTTTGATAATGACTCATAATTTGGCTTTGCTTGCCTTTGACACGTAATGCAGAAATACTTTCCTTTATTGGAAGAAATACAACAAAGAATTCCTGTCAAAGATACTTGACAAAGTCGTTGTACATCGCCTGAAGAGGAGAATGCCATCAGTGCAGAGTACTTGAGAAATCTCTGGTGTGCCAGGTCTTTTGACAAAAGGATTAAAAAAAGCTGTCAAACTACAACGTAGTTACTGTAATGACCATAAGGGTTTCTCATTTTTTCACTTTGTGAATTACACACCCCGTAAGACTCACTGTCTGAAATTAGTCATAACCACGCTTGACCTCTTAATAATATACTCACTTTTAGATGTCGCAGGTCCATTTTTCATTTGCAAATAAATTTGTTGCTTTCCCCAAAATGTCAGGATTTAATCAGGTCATCTTCTCTACTACCACCTGACAAAAACATGAATTATTATTTTTCAATTCATATTTTGCATGAAGAGTACAACTGTAACCACTGACTGTAATTTTTTTCAAGCTTGTTGACAGGCAAGAATAAAGAGAGATCACTTTTGGTCAAAATTGAATGCATTATTTCATTGTGTCATTACGTTAACCCTGAAAACAGTCAAAGAAATCAGGGCAATAACTGCACTCACATACTGAAGAGACTTTTCGTACTTTCATATTTTAATGCCACTAAAGCTGACATTTTGATGAAACAGGGTCTTTTTTGTAACACCCTGCTGCACTCAGCCACTCCAGAGTTACAGGTCACCTCACGCCATCCCCCAAAGGCTAGCCAGCAAATTAGGCTTCACTTTCTCTTCTGATGGCTGTGTTTGGTCTTCAGACCTACCAGCGAAACAAAACCCACCCCTGTCCTCTGCCCCTCCCACTCCAGCAATACCATCCTGCTCCCTCCCCCCTTCTCTTCGGCCCTTCTCTTCGGCCCTTCTCCCAACCCCCAAGCACATAAGACTAATTGAATTATTGAATTAAATATTTTCTTAAAGGAAAGAAAGCGTTATACCAGTAAGGAAAGAGTCCAATCAGACAACCCAGTCATAACCTTTTTGGAACTAAAATTCTTGAGATGCATCTGGCATTGGGGATTTTGCTCAGGGAATTAACTTTTTAGCCCTCTCACTGGTGATGACGTCTCTCTTAAAAGGCAACACAGGCTATTTGGGCGACACGGTGGCATAGTGGTTAGCACTGTCACCTCACAGCAAAAAGGTTGTGGGTCTGATTCCGGACTGGGACATTTCTGTGTGGAGTTTGCATGTTCTCCTAGTGTTTGCGTGGGTTTCCTCTTGGTGCCCCGGTTTCCCCCACCCACAAAAACATGCATCATCGGAACACTCCAGCCAGTACCCCTGACCAAGGAACTGGCTCAAGAACTGTAGTTGGTCTCCGGGCACTGCTCCTAACTATAGGATGGGTAAAATGCAGAGGACGAATCACCACACGGGGATCAATAAAGTGTATCTTATGTTATCTATTTTTGGCTTCACCTGATTATCAATGATTACAGCACCATCATTGTCAATTATCTGCAATGCTGATGAGGACAAATGGGCTTTGATAATTTCATGCAACCCAGCCTTATTTTTGCTCTTTGGTCACGGGAGGCCATAGGATATTATTGTGTGAAATGTGCATTAAAATTCATATTTTTTAACATTTTTATCTATTAATTTTTGTTATTCAAGTCAAAAGAATGTTCCCTTATGGCCCCTTTCTATGTGCTGAGAAAGGTGATATCATGTAGAGAGAAAATGTTTTGTTTGAACAGGAAGCAGAGCCAGAAGTTTCTCTTGCAGAGGAGATTGTGGGATTATGTGGAATCTCAAAGCAATTTAATTCCGTCTTTTCTATTTCCATTAGAAAGGTTTAAAGGGCCTCTTTTGGACCATTTCACTCACTCACCCTTAGTGTAATGTGGCTGATTCACCCGTTAACAGCAACACAAAAAGCAATTAGATGTTATTTAATATCCTTGTGTTGAAAAAACGCATCAGAAATTAAGAGGTCTGTGTTTAATTTACATCGGAACTGGGGGGGAAAAGAGGCAGTCTTGTGTTGCTGCCAGAATTGCATCTTTGATCTGTCTTGGGATCGAGTGTTCCATCACACAGAAATGCCCCGAACAAAGAAAGAAAGATCCTCAGCTGCATGTTTTCAGTCCGCGTTACCACAGGAATGTTGCTCCTGTTAGGTTTCTGTCCTTCCAATCTTACAGTAATTATGCTTTAAAAAAGTTTATATATCCCATGATGGGGAGAGCTCATCTGATGATGGGCCTCACTAATGCTTTTTCCATTGAACAATATTACAACCAAAAAGGCCATGTACCAGTATCATTTTTCAAAGATGTATAGCTTCAGAAAAATTACTCGGGCAATTGTATAAATCACCTGGCAGCTCTCATTCTAGTTTTTTTTTTTTTTTTTTTTTTTTTTAGGAACAGTTTGTTATTGGAGCTGGTCTCCAATGTTTTGTCTCGAGCTGTCCAGCAAACGAAATCCAAGGTCACATGATGCATCAGTGTATTCTATGGAAAGTTGACGGGATCCTGTGTCTGCACGTGCCATTTCAGTTTGGCCATTGGCCTGTTGGCATTTTCTCATGATAAAATGATAATATTTTCTCCTTGGTCTACTTATCGATTGTGTGGCTGGATTCTGTGATGGTTCAAAGCAACACGTCAGGTGCTAGCAGTGCTGTTGCACTCAAAGAAATTCATGGTTGTGATGGTCAGCAAATATTCCATTCAGATGACGACACTGTCGATACTGAAAATACCATTTTGATATAGTCCACGTAGGCATTGAAGCATTATTCAACAGCAGACCACTGCAAAAGCAATCTCTGTGTTCCATCCATCTTATACTCGTGCAACTAAATGTCATTACAATGTGTCCCATTCTATGTGCTCTTGTTATGTCTCTTATAACAGTCTCCGGGGGAGTGCGCAATACAGTTGAAAAATCTGAAGGGAGGTATTTGGCACAATTGCTATTTTGTAAACACGGAGGCCTTCATTCTGTTAATTACAGAGAGTAAATTATCATGCTGCTGTTCCAGGTGTGTGCATGGATGCTACTCATCTATAAAACGGAAACCCACAAGCTTCAAATACCATAAAAGCCCCCAAAAGTAAACAGTCCATTCAATACACCCACTGTATGAGAAAAGCAAAAGGCAGCCAAAATCCAAAGGCAAACTCAAGATCATGGATTGTGGCATTATTGCTCCAGTGGGGGAAAAAGCTGCAAAATGCATAACAGTTGTCCTCCCTTTAATTCTCACAATTCTCACATTCTCACGAATGAAGTTTGCCAGGCAAGAGACACACTAGTATATGTGCTGGGCTGCCATACCTTTCGAGCAGAAAGACAGAGCTGCTTATTTTCTTTTCGACTGCCTCTGGAACCAAATCCAAACATTGCAACTTGAAAACCCAGTCATATTCACATTTAAAATGGCAAAATTTCTCTCTTTATGTCAAGTATTTCCATTTTAATTTGTCCCGAAGGTGGAAATATGTGTTATTTCCAGTTGCAAGCCAATTTCACACTTTCGCATTGCAGAAAGTAAAGCTAAGTTGAACTCTAACCCTTGAATTAATGATGTCCACCTGATGTCAGTTAATTCAGGTTGCTCTTTTTGACATATCACAATGGAGGAAAGCATCATTCATTTCACATTATGAAATTTTGTAAATTAAACCTTTGGCTGACGATAAAAACAACTATAAAACAGAATATCCGCAGTGTCTTTTCATCTCACATCATTAAATTTTGACATAGAGCTTCGGCTGATGAAAGAAACAACTATAAAACAGAATGTGCCTGGTTTCTGTTCAACTCAAATTATAAAATTTTGCGTCATAAAGCTTTGGCTGATGAAAAAAACAACTATGAAACAGAATGTGCATGGATTGCTGTTAGCACCGAGACAGACATTAGATGATTGCTTCGTTCCCCGTTTAGCTGCAAAAACCTTTTGCAAGCATATGCAAAAGTGATCAGGCCTTCACTTTGAGGCTCTCTCATAAAAATGAAACCTCTCCCATTCACATGAGCAGGAAGTAAAATGGATCAGGGGTGTCAGAAGCAGGATTGTCTCAGTTACGTCTTACTCCATGTTCCCAGACTCACAGGATAGCAAGGGTGGCACAGTAATCATATCTGTCTCTTGCAGTCAAACAAATGCACTGGGCTGCCTACAGGTACTCACCCATATGTGGGTGTAAAAGCTGCCACTGACTGTCCAAGTGCAGAGGACATGAGAGGGTTGCCATCTCTTTCCCGCTAGACTAAGTGTTTTCAATAAATGATTTACTTCTCAAGTGTCTGGATTTTAGGGTTTTGGCTTACGTCTTAAAACATCTGAATTATTCATATTTGATGGCATGCTGCTCAGGATTAAACTTTGATGAAAATCATGATCTTTTCTGGTCCTGATGAAAAGTGCACGGTAATCTTGCCCTTATGTTCTGAAGGCAGTTTTAAGATACACAAGTGCAACATCCTTGAAACCATGACATTACTGAGTGAAAGCATATTTTTGGCTGTCATGTTTACGCCCCTGACACCAGCCCAGTCCAAAACCCACATATGATTCTCCTGATAGCGGAGGAATTTCCCTGTTTACCCTAACCCTGCAGATGAGTTTAGATCGGGGGTGTCAAACTGAATCCACAGTTCAGGCTGAGACCAGTTCATTAAACTAGTTATGTCAGGTGTGCTTCTGTTTGGTTTGGATTGAAAACCTATAGCCCCTCAGCCATTTTACGGACCAGTTTGACGCCCCTGGTTTAGACCTAAGTGGGGAACAATGCTGGAATTTGTTTCCTTACACATCTCCTAACCTCGTCCTATCAGATGGCAGCTCTGGGTCTGGGACTATGGAGGGAGAAGGTCAGAGGAAGTGCCAGGTGACAGTAGTACCTCAAGACTTGAGGGGGGTTTCGCCATGTTTGTAGTGGCAGCCAGGGCTTGGTCTGTGAAGTCGAAACTTCACAAATTTCCTGTTCTAGCACTCCTCACTCAGCCCTGCAGCCCACACTGAGCTCTTCCTCACAATCCAAGTACAAAAGTAGAATAGAGTTGCCCCACGCCCTTCCCAAACACATATCAACACACTGACATCAGTAAGCAGCTCAATCAAAGGCAACAGTGCTTCACATGCAGAACTCACCATCCCATATTCAGTATGCTACCTGCAGACACAATGCAGTCCTCCCTATTGATTAACTATGCAATGTAACATCCCATGAAAAATGTAAAATAGTTCCAGAGATGATATTGCTGTGTAACTTGGAGGAACTCTGTGTGTATGCACAGAATGCACTTTTCAAAAAAGTAGGGATTCAGTTATTGCCTTTTTTCCCTTGGGTGAGAGTGCGGGGGACTCTTGCGTCTGTGAAATCACAACCTTCGTAAAAGGGTTTCTCCTGAAACAGTTTTTAATGACAGTCACTCCAAGTAACAGTGCATTGTTGTCATTTCAAATGTTAAAAATCCACTAAAAACTGGATTTCCTTCCTCTAGGTCTAAGTTAGTGACACCTGGCAAATATTTGTGATCTTTCTGCCAATATTATAACTCAGTGACCCTATTGGAAATAGTCATTATTTAGGAGGAACTAAGATACAACAGTAGGGTCAAAAAAAAAAATGGCATAAACACGCAAACTCTCACAGTGCTCTTGCGAACATGCGGTCTTGTTTTACTGGCTGCCCACGCAATGTGGTCATTGTTTTTCTCTTGTAGAAAGGTTGTTGTGCAAGCTTGGCTCCACTGTTCAACAGTGTCCTCAACAGCAGCGTCAGGTATTTCAGGAGCATTGAACTCACTGGCCGAGATCACCAACGGGTGAAAACAGAAAAGACACTCATTTCTCTGTAATTGCATGGAATGTCCTAGGAGACATCAGAAAGGGGCCCTTTCAAACTGCCCCTTAATCGGAGTCATGTTTTTTATTTAATTTGGAGAGACGCTTACGCACAGAAGGAGACGCATCATCAAAATTCATTCCAGTGCAATGCGAAGGAAAGGAGAGCCGGACATGAATAGCACGCTCAGATGATTGTGCGACCCCTTCCACTGCGTTCATCTGTCCGTGGCACATGTCTTCACGAACCTTCCTCTTGGCAATTTCAGCTAACTGCAGCGCCACAAAGTTATCCGCAGCTTGAATTAATAATGACTGCTGTGGACATAACTGAGAGCTCCACATGAACAATACAAGGGAGTGAAACACATCAACCTGGGGACCTTGTAGAGGAAAAGCATGGAAAATGGATTAGACTCACCATGTCAAGGCTTCCGCTGGTAGACGGTGCGAGGTGGGTTGTGTGCACCCAGGACAGAGGAAAAGGAAGGCCCTCAGGGTTTGCTCCTGATGGTTAACAATGAAGCTCAACATTGGCTGTGTCATCGATACCCTGATACCACTTAGGCATGGGCGTGTATTAGTGTTTCAATGGCTTAGGGGCTTATACTAGATGTTTTGGAGTGCGTCGAATTGCTCAAGTTGTGCAACATAAGATTTCAATGTATTCCAGAAAAACACATGCCTGCGTCTGCATATTTATCACGAGTGATAAGCCAAGAGAAATTCCAAGAAAAACAAATAATGATTTTTGTTACAGTGCCAGTCGGCTGTCAATCACATGCTTGCTTGAGCCAAACAACCAACAAAAATATGTTTTTTTTTTTTTGTTTTTTTTTTAATGGCTCTCCACCTCAAAGCACAATTATTGATTCACTATAGCATTCACACCAAAGCTTCTCCTGTGTTGGGTTTCAAAAGTCCCTCTGTCCTATTAGTATTCTTCACTTAGAACATGCATTAATGCTACTCAAGCAGTCATTTCCTGATCCTATGCACATGCTTTTTTTTTAATTGGTTCTCTGTTTCGGTGCGATTCCTGACCAATAATTGCAACAGAACAAAATATATTGATTTAAGGAAAAGTTGGTTTTATTGCACATTCATTAACAATTGTTACCTGAACAAGATTAATTATTCCATCATTGTTGAAGTGCCAAGATGCACTATTGTTGGGTCAGAAATCACACCTTACATAATATGCAGAACGAAAGTCTTTCTGTATTTTATAACACTCATGGGTTTTAGGTTCTCCTTCATATTGCTAAACCCAGCAACTAAGATTCATCCATTTTCACCAGGCAGCTCTGTCCACAGGCACTTATCATATATCTTTCCTGCTTATACAGCTGTACTTACCCATTTAAGCTCAACTGCCTTTAAGCATGCATTAATGGCTCACCCTTGGCTTGAACCTGTTAACTTCTGACCACGATTTTAGGACTCTGACTTGTGCTCATGGCTCTAACATTGATTTATTAGCTCTCTGGTTTCACACAAAGAGAGAATTATGCTATAATACAACACTTTGATCTTTCTGTATTTGATACATTGAACTACTGTAACTCAGTATGACAGAGTAGTTTCATGGTGTATCTTAAGAAAATAGAATGATTGGAACAGCAATAAAACAGATCTTTGACTGAAAAGCTGCCCTTTTCTGTTTTCCTAAGGATGTGAAAAGGCAGTTTCAGGTAGACCTCACCAGCTGTGTTTTGGTCGAGTATGGTTTGTTTATGTTGTGGAGTAATCGTGTTCAGGGCACTCATACTGCACAATCCACTGAGTTTATTTAATATGACATGATAGTTTATGTGCATTATGGTGCACTCACAGGGAAATGGATGAGAACTGTTGGTGGTGTCTGAGCCAAGCCGCACTATTCGGTTCCAACTCAAGCCAGCTGCATCAGTGTGCTCCATTTCCTGACAGAAAGCCTGTAACTGTGATTGGAAATAAAACTTTAGAGTCTATTTAAAACATCAAACTCTGGACTGGCATTCTTTCAAACTCAGTCCACTATACGTTGCTTCCCTCACCCTCCTCCATTGACATACCTTATCATTCTAATGAGGGTAACTACAAACAAATGTGTTTTTCCTCATAAAACCTGGCTTGCATGTTTTCCAGTTTAGTAACTCACAATGCAAGTCAATAATTGCACTGCTGTTACGAGGGTCATTTTCTAGAATATGACTTTTTATAACATGATTCTTGGTTACCAATAACACTTTACTGATATTTAAGATCTTTATCGCTGCTGTTCTGGGCCTGCTCTTGTTAATCTTTTCTGTGTCGCCACCTGTCTTGGTTGAGGGTCAAAAAGCATAACAACAGCAGACAGCCTCCCAACTTGAGGCATTATAGCATGCTGCAAGACCATCATGTTTATGAAGTACAACATTCAAGAAGAATTGGGACGCTAAGTAAAATGTAAATTAAAACAGCATGCAGTAATTTGCAAATCCATGTCTTCAGTCTGAAGCTGTACATATTCCATTGATAAAGGCACAAAGTTTCAATAAAACATGCAATAAAGTGCATGATTACAAATGTGCAACATCAACTCTCCCATTAATTGTTGTCTTGGATCTTAGGAAACTTATTTTTTGAGTTCCGAAAGTGGGATGGGTGCCCATCCTTGCCTGGTGCAGGGCTTCACTTGGTCCAGGTCTCCTTTGTCGTATTTCAAGCTTCATAATCTGCCATAACTTTTCAACAAGAGACTGGTCTGGGTTCCTGGTAGATTAGTCTAATACCCACACTCACGAATCTACGCTATTGCAATATGTAAAATGTGGGCATTGGCAGTATCCAGCTAGAACAAGCAGAAGAATCCCACAAAAAGGCAATGTCTGGAAGGCAGTATATGTAGTTCCAAATAGCATTTGTTTCTTGATGAATTGACTGTGCCAACGCAGAAGTGCCAGTTGCCCCATGCTGAGAGAACTAATGCAGCCCCAGACCATAACAGACACTGGCTTTTGAACAAGTAGCTGATAACAATCAGGATGATACATTCCCTCTTTGGCCCTGAGAACATAATGGTCACGCAAACGAATTGAAATATGGATTGATCAGACCACTGCTCTTCTTTATACTGTGCATTCGTCCATTCCAAATTAGCTTGAGCCCAGAGAAGCTGGCAGTGCTTCTGAATAGTTTTGATGTATGGCTGTATACTAGCCAAGTAGAGCATTAACTCAAATTTGATGATGCCATGACAAACTGTGTTCAATGACACAGATCTTCTGAAGTATTTACTAGTCCATGTGGTTTTATCCATTGCAAAAACATATCAGTTCTCAATACTGCAAGGTCTGTGGGCTCTAAGGCCACATACATTCATAATTGATATTTGGCTATGCCTTTTATTCACTGAGATTGCTTTCGATTTCATTGGCCTCTCGGAATCTCCTCATAATATTTTTGACAAAATATTTTTGGTGAAATCCCTTAATTTCAGACAATTGCACATTCCAAAATATCGTTCTTAAACTGTTTGACTATTTATCCACAAAGCTTTTCAAAAAGTGGTAAACCTTGAACCATCCTGCTGGTAAATGACCATACATTTATAACTCCTCATTATACACTGCCTGGCCAAAAAAAAGTCACCATTTGGAAATTAACGAAAAAATTCTATAATTGGATCATTATTGTGGTTATTAATATGTTTCAGCTGGCTATAATCATTTTACCCTGACTGATGAAGCGCGTCGCTACTCATTTCTTAAAAAATCATGTTGGAAGACACATCCCCTGATGGTGGAAAAGATGTTACAATATTTCAGAACGGGCAAATTATTGGCCTGTATTTAGCAAAGAAAATCATGAATGACAAAAACAAGCATGAGGAATCATTTTCACAAACAAATTTGCCACCACAAAATCCTGACCTTAAACACATTAAAAGTTATTGGGATGTGCTCAAGAAAGACCACAGTGGTTCAACCATTATGTCAAGAAGACAAGATCTCGGCCAAAATTTATGGCATTTCTGATCCAAAATAAATGTTCTGGCATTGCATATAGATGTTAAAACAATGACAAGAAGAATATGCACTGTAACCAAAGCTACTGGGGTTCCAACTAAATATTTCAGTGTACGACTTTTTTTTTGGCCGGGCAGTGTATACCCAATCATATCTGAATCGCCTGTTGCCTATTCACCTGTTAAAATGTGGAATGTCCCATACAGGTGTTTTTCTGAGGATTCCCTAATTTCAGTTCTTGCGACTGGTAAGATTACTTTATCATACAATGGACTCAAAAAGGACAGGGAACAAATTCTTCTAACCTTTACGATTAAATTGTAATACTATCTCTGCTGTCGTACAGTACAGTGACGCACCACAGAGTGACCCTTGAAAATTCCTGCATCTGCGTGAGAGATTTAGTGAAATATCTTTGATGAGCTTTGAGTCTGAGGATCACATTTTAGTCATCTTGGTGGCCAGCACTGTTGATGCAAAGTTTGACAGAAGACTGTTCTACTATCCGTCATCCCTCTAGCCATTTTGACTTAAAGGCGGAAAAGAGCTAGCCGACATCAAAGTCACGTATGGAACCGTTCAACATGTAACTGTGAAAATTTGGCACGCACCATGTC
Organism: Gymnothorax reevesii; assembly: GCA_029721435.1. Lineage (NCBI taxonomy): Eukaryota > Metazoa > Chordata > Actinopteri > Anguilliformes > Muraenidae > Gymnothorax > Gymnothorax reevesii. The sequence continues at coordinate 38,946,555 of CM056589.1, read as the reverse complement.
GCACTAAATGAAAGTGGTGTTTGAGTGATCCTCTACAACCTAATTGGGAAAAAATGAGAATTGGCTGCAGAAAACTGACATCACTAAATTACAGGTGGAGTGTAAAGAGGACTGACTGAGAATGTCCATCATATTACTCTTGCATGGCTGGCTCCTAAGACGCCTGTCCAGATCTGAAGTGAAGTAAGCCAAACAGAATAACTTCAAATCATTACAGATTTTGTTTTTTGACTGCTGAACTCAACACAGCTGAGGCTGAACCCTCCAGGCCTGTAAGTGGGAAACTGGGGCCATTGCATGTGCGCTTTTCATGCAAGCAGAAATGAGATTTGGACCTGCTGCATATAAAAGAACTAGTTTTCTTTAGCATAACCAGGTGAGGGCAGCACCGAGGTAAAGGGCTTTGGCCACTGTCCAATCAGCACTTGTGACTCACACTCAGAGGTAGCAGCCATGACTGGGGTCACAGACAAAGACCCCTCACAGCAGTGCTTTTGCTTTACGCCACCGATCCATCCACCCCTGTGCCTCTATCGCTTATTGAATTACCGCTAATCTCTCAATTAAAATCACATGTGGGGTCAGGATATGACCTTTTAAAAAGCACCAGTCCTGAACAAGGAAAGTAGAGTTATTCTCCAAAAAAGTCTTGTAGATCAAATTCCAAAAGGACCCACACAGACGGATGCACTGTCCCATGTATAGCATCTTTGCCTAATTTCCCAACAGGTCAATCCGAAAGCGAAGGTCATGCATCTCTGGGCAGAATACAAGCACAGCATTTTCCTACTGAACTTTTCGAATTAGCATTTTAAGTAACTGAAAAATTGAAGAGGTGACAGCCTATTCCATATATTTTGTGTTTAAACAATCGAGTCAGTTTATTAGCTTTGCATTAAATAGAAAAAAAATCCCAGTGATTCCCTGATGCACCCTTTCTCTCCTGTGTGCATAAGCCCTACCTTATCTGCACCCTACCTAAGATCTTTCAGACAGAGGTTACCAACCACCAGAGCTGCAGGTCAAGATTATCAGGAGAGAGAAGGGATAGAGGAGGAAATGGGGTCTTTTAAGTTGGTCTATCAAAAAAAAAAAAAAAAATCCCACAGGGGCTCTCCAATGCCCTTAATATCAACTGTTCAGTGCCTCTTGAAGGTCCAGTTCAGGTCCAAAGTTTAGCATATGATAACAACAAGTTAATGAACAGTTATAGGCAGCCATGTAATTGCAAAGGAGGGTCTAAACCCATTCGGTCGCGGGGCACCCTCTAAAAAAGCATTCTAGCATTCTAAAACCAAAGGAATTGTTAAAGGAATAAGCCCCGTGAAGCAGTGGGTTAGAGTGATTTAATAACGGCAGAGGGGCGTTCTAAGTCACGAGGTGAAGCGGAGTGCCTAAGTGCCCCTCCGCCGTTATAAAATCACTGTAACCCACTGCTTCAAGGGGCTTATTGCTTTTATAAAACAGTTACCCCACATGCAGCCCATTTAATAAACACACAAGGAAAATGATCAACAATTTATTGGTAATAATGCTACAATAAAATTGAGAACTATTCGTTCTTCCACTAAGCAAGAGCGAGTGGACAGAATGGTTGGCAAGCAATACAGACGTTAAAATTGTTTTTTCATCTTGCGCCATTATGTCACATCAGGCTATTTGGGCTTATTTATGTAGATATACTATGAAAGCAGGCTATTTGGAATGTCTCCTTCGGTCTCCCAAAGGCCCCGTCAAATAATTCGTTCTTTTCGGTTTCCTTGTTCTCAACTCGCGCCAATCGGCCATATCATTACGACCAGCAGTGAGAGTAGGGAACAAGATTGACTTTTGTCTTCCACACTTGCCGGTGTCCAGGAAAATATGTTGAATTGTGCATTAGTTTGCTATTCAGCTTGTCAACTAGCTACCGCTCACTACAATGGATGTGGTTACACTACACATAGCCCATAAAATAAAAATAAAAAAATCAACAGTTTATCGCTAATACTGAAATAGCAAGCTACTTAGCAATGTAGCAAGCAAGCTAAAATGATATTGAACTCTGTAATGCAATGGTTTGCTAGGTAGATAGCCAACTGGTTAGCGGGTTAAAAGGCTAAACTTTGCTAACCCTGAAATAGCGAGCTAAAAGTCTTGAAACAAACGTAACTTAACAAGTCAGTTCAGCCAAGTAGTTGGTTGTGTGCAGGGATATTTTGTGCTGTGGTCTGCCTCAGAATGCCATGGGTTACAATGATTTTATACCGGCATGGAACACAGCTCAGCCAATCACATTTAAGGATAGGAAGCACCCATTTTATAATTGAAAACAACCACACCTTAGGGTTTTCTGACAAAACCTTACAGGATTGTCAATGTTCACTATAATCTTTATTTTTCAGCCTCTATAGCCCATAGAAACATGAAAAAATATAATTTGAGAGCTCAAACTGTTGACTTTTATCAGAAATAATTGTCTTCACCCAAATGTTCATTAAGATATTTTTAAAAGCAATGAGCACAAACGCTGATATATAAGCAAATTACAGTGATTTCTTTAAAACTTACATTTTAAAAAATAAAGTCGCACTGCCTGACGTGCAGCCCTGGAATCTAATTTATGGTCTACACAGATGCTAAAAAATTTTAAAACACAAAGCCGATAATGCATTTTGCCTTCCACACTTGCATTTTAGCGAATCACAATGGACTTCATCCATCAAATTTTTCAGGCGGTCATCTCACATCAGGTCATAAAGGGAGAAGCAGGCAGACATCCATCAGGTCTTAATGGGTTAAACCATGTGAATGCCATTGCTGTATGATTCCCCTGCTTTGCATTGTAAGAATGCGCCCAGATGAAGAATGCGGTATTGTGCCAGATTTGGCCAAGGGATCTTAGCTTATCACGACTCAGAAGGGGATATGAAGTGGAGCCATCATTTCAATGTATGCACTTTCATATTCGAAGATGCTGTTACAGCTGTCCTAGACTCTCTGCAGAAAGGCCTTAGTTCTACTTTTTTGCCTGGTTTTGTGCTGTATCTGATATTTGTTATTGGGCTATTTACATAATGCATTTTGAAGGCTGGAAATTTCCCTTCAATTTCTTTTCCCCTTGAAATCTTTGTTTCAAGGCACAATCTATTTACAGTGCAGAGTGGGCTTCCAAGGGGAGGACTATCAAAGGCAAAAAGACAAGGCTTTCAAGTTGTAGCACTCCGATTTTTCCCCTGATTGGTTCCAGGTGAGTCGGCTTTGGGAATCTCAGAGGGAGGAGGAAAATTGGCCTTCCACGGAGCCTACCCGGGAACGGGTGCGAGACTTTACATTCAAGCTAGCATGCCAGGATGAAATCCCCAAACAGCACCCATACACACGAGGAGATTTCAGCAGATGAAGGGCTAGTCCTCAAGATGAGTTGTTGTGGTTCAGGGCAGTCACGTTAAAATGTAAAGAACATCGGAATTGTGTCGTACTCGCTAGCTGACATAGGAAAGTGTGCAGACTTCAAACACTGGCTGTAACACTTATGGGATGTTCACATTCTATAGCTACACACAATTTAACTCTTTCACTGTTTTGAGATTCACTCACAATCTCCTGGAAAAGGTTGTCATTTTTTTCATTGGTTTTTCATTTTTCTCTGTCCATTTTCTGAGGGAAACCAAATTTCAAGGCCCTTTAATTTCCCAAAATCAAGTAGATGTTCTAGCCGTTCCACGTGGTTACATGAAAGTTTTATAGGATCAATCCCAAGTAATGGTCAAACATGAAAGACACGTAGTCAGCCTGCTTCTGTAAGTGTGTATAACTGGTAGGGAAACTGATTCAAAACCCCAACGTTTTGTTCCCAGGGTGGCACTAAAGAAGCTCAATGCAACAAGTATTGCCTCAGATGATGTTCTGCTGTATGTGCATACATAATGTACACCCAGAGGAGCTGAAACTCTGGGGGCTGTCGATGGAAGGCTGCTGATTTTTCAGGGGAAAAGGTGCATCTCTTCTCCAATATTAGATTAATGCTCATGATACTGGAAGAAATGCTGTATATCTACCTCCTACTGCATATGTGAATTGAGTTTTAGTTGTTAAAGGGTGTTTTCACACCTGAAAGTCCGGACCAAGGTCCGTATTTTTGTTACATTGTATACATTTGGTTTGGTCTGTTTGGGTTTCGCACTGTCATTATTGCAAACGGACTAATAGACTTAACTTGACGAACCTACGTGATATGGTCATCAACTACATGCTTTGCGTGCCTCTGTAGTTTAAATTTATTGGTCATTTGGCCGGCCGACGTCTGATGTCAACACGTTGAATAACGCGGGTGTTGAATGTTGTAAACAATGGGTGCATTTCAAAGCATAGGCTGCATCCTTTGTAGGCTGCAATTTTAGAGGTCGTCACTTAATTCCAAACTGACTTGATGTCATTTCATTTCCGTTAAACAGCTTTGGTTTAAGCGAATAGTAACTGATTTCCTTGACCTTTACCTTAACTCTTAACCCCTAACATAAAACCTAGCCTCAAACCTAACCTTAAATTTATTTTAATCCGTAGGCCTAAATGTTAGTTTGGTGGATGGAAATAAGTGACGACCCCTGACAATGCAGCCTACAAAGGATGCAGCCTAGGCTTTGAGATGCACCCAGTGGGCCCCACTTCTTCAGGCCCCACTTCTTCCGTTGTTGGTTGTACCAATAACTCAAAAAACATAAAACGTCTGTATCGAAACAGAGAGCCTTATTTACAAGGTGATTAGGAATGGTTGCCCTTGCCCAGTACCTTACAGTCTACACTCGATGCCAGCAAGTAGGCGCTTTTGGTGGCTAGCAGCGCTAAGACTGAAGTATCCACCCAAGAGTATATACGTATGCTCACACCATTTCATAAAAAAGCGCCCGACGGATGACCAAAATGATCATCCCGATCCCACTGTATTATACATTATACAGTCCCCTAATATGTCAATTCAAAGATCAGTCCAACAAGTATCCTTTTTTCAAACAGAAAGCAGTCTTGTCAGCCAGTGGTCAGTTTAGTTTTCCGGTGAAGTAACCAGCGTTTGCCATGTAGTTTGTGGCCATCTACGGTCACATGTGGGATGCATACTGAAACCCACACATTTAGCAGTTATACGGGCTAACGTTAGCACTTTTGAACAAGTTGACATTGAGCATTGGAGGGGCTTACCAGTAGCGTTAGTGATTATTGAAAGGTGCATAATCATAATCCTGACTTTTGTAAAAAAAAAAAAAACCTCAGCTTTAGTCGACTATATTCTTGTGGCAAATATTTGGCTTGTCAGCTACAGCAGTTGTGAAGGATTGGACTGAGATCTTTATTTCATTCCGTGCATTGGTGATTTCCAGCTTGGGGACTGTACTTCCGTGTTTTTAATAATGATTGTTGCCCACAGCTAATGTCATATCACTCAGTAGTGGAGCGGGTGATGGCTGAGTTTTCACACCTATCATTTTGGTTCGGACCAAGCAGAATAGTCTGAAAGTCCGGACCAAACGACATTGGTGTGAAAGCCCCCTTAAACTTAGTTTAAATTCAGATCAATTTTTGTTTTATTTGCTTAATGCCTTTCAGGATTGAGATTGACCTATATATAGGTCTATAGCACTTTACACAGAAGAGGATCAGAACCTGCAAATAGCAAGCCAAAAGCCAACATTGGCATGGAAAAACTCCCTAGTAGGTAGAATCTTTGAGCAAAGCCTGGCTCTACAGAAGGAGGAACCCAACTACAGGCAAACTGCCCAGGAGAAATGATGAGAGAAGGGTAGGAGATGACAAAGGAAGGGGGAGGACAAATGGGGATGGGAGGATGGGTCAACATTTCACAGGGAAGAGAAAAGAAACCTATAAGAACCATCAACTGCAATATATGGCATAAATGAATTCAATTCAGCAAAGGTAAGACTGCCAAAAATACAAGATGAGGAAAAATGCTGGCTTGGAAAAAGGTTTCGGGTTTGCCTGGGACAAAAGGGGCTAGAGGCAACAGTGTTTCAGAGAGAATCCAGGGTCAAATGGGGCTGTCCAGGTTGAGTCCAGGTTCAGATGTGGCTGACGGAGGCAAAAAGAATGGGGATGAGTCGTGTTAGGGCAGTTCAGGGTTCAGATGCTGCGATCATCCTGATCATGATGCCCCACCGCATTAGAGAGAAATGGCGTGGCCTCGTGATCACGATGGGGTAAAACATATTGAATTCTGTTTTAATGCATTGAATAATTACTTTCTACATTCACTCAGTTGTATGACTGGCTCAACTGAAACCACCTATTCTATGAGCCATGTTTTTGCCATCTCCTTTCAATTTATTTGCACCCACATTGCCAGTTCTTCAAGTCATGTTCATCCTTTCAGTTATACACACCATAGACCTTTTTTCTTTTTTTTTCTTTTTTTTTTAAGAAAAACTAAGCAGATCTCAGGAAACTATGTTTGTATGCAGATGGGGGTAAGGACCTTACCACAACCCAGACCTCAGTGTCAGGGTGATCGGATGCAGGCTTTGGAGAGGAAGGCCAATTAAACCAAAACAGTGCTAAGGCTTGCTCTAGCTTGCCAGGCCTTGCCATCCTCCATCATTCACCTGCCCTCCAAAATTACCACCGACATGCCAGCATCTGATAGTGCTTTACACTATGGGGAGATGTTGGGAAGGGAAGAATGTTTTCCCCTCTCTAGCCATTCCCTTAATTGCATATAAATCAAACAAGGAAGGACACAAAAGACAAAATTTAAAAAAAGAAGAAATATGACTTTGTTTTGTTGCAGTTTCTCTCCAGAAGGGACTGGCCCAAGATTCTATGTAAAGAGCCAATGTGACAAACATAGAAACAAAGCATCCCTTTGAGGGTTCACAAAAATGGTGAGCTTCTCCTAAACCATCTCAGCTCCTCTCTGTTTCTTCTATTGTCCTCTGAAAATTCATATCGCAGCTTACTGTGCTTGAGGAACAGAATTGCGGAAAGCAGAACCTCACACGGGATGTGTCCACAGGCTGGACACGGAACCATTGAGGACACAGAGGTTGTTGAAGGAATGATTTTCATTTTCCAACAATGGCCAGAGCTGCTCAGTGCCTGCGAGGGCAAGTGGGTTATTGGCGTGGGAAAAAAATGAAATATTGTAATGCCTCACTAGTGTCTATCTGAATAAGTTTATACTGGAAGAAATGGTCATTTCCACCTTTGTAAAGTCCCAAATGATTGGTAACCAGCGAATGAGAAATGAATGTAAACCAGCAGACAAGAGGAGAATGAAGTGGGATCGCAGCCACAAGCTGACAACTACTGCTCCATCGGCCAAGACCAAACAAATCAAATAGGTTGTTATTCCAGCGCTGTTGGGACGGGGATTTGCAGAAGGATTGGCCTGGTAATGAAAAGAAAATAAGAGGTGATGTTCCCATGACGGAGAGTGTAAACCGAAACTGGACTGGCCAGTCTCCGAGTAGACACCTTGGCCTCCCCTATTTCGATCCCACGATAACTCGCCCTCTCCATTCGCCCTAACCTGAGCAATCTCTTACCACATGTAATGTGAGAGATGTCCAACAAACCTTTATAACTGGCCTCTGTTTTATGTGAAAACCAGCAAGAGAGATGGGTTTTCTGGACACAACAGTGAATTGATGGACAGAAGTGGCCAAAATTGAGAATGCATCTAAACGCTCTAACATTTACGACCAGGCTATTTTCCTCTGAATTTCATTCAAACTCCTCAAATTGCACGTAATATTGAGCTGAATTGACTCTTTAGCTAAATTTGAACTGAGGGCGGGCTGCTGTGCATAGTTGCATTTTTATACTGTCAAATATTGTGCTACGTTGTCAAACTATTATTGTTCAAAAGTTTGAGGACTCAGCATTCTAACTGGGTAATCCATTTTATATTGCAAATTTGATAGCGAACATAGTAGGTATGTAAAATTATGTTATAATAACCCTCAGCCAGACTATGCAGTCCCATAACTTCAATTGCATAGCATTGCTCAGATTGGTCAAAATATGTTAAAATTGATGTTTTTAACTTGGTAGCGGTCCACAGATAAAAACCTGTTATAGTTTTCATTTTACAAAACAAGGAAGCTTGAACAAACATCACTAAATCAGCTTAGACATAGAGGTAGTAGCTTCACATCTTTGTGACTTTCACTATAATTAGCTTTTTTTCCTCACACTGCAGTGCTGTAGATTGTACAATAGCCCTTTAGGAACAAAATAAGTGTACTCACTGGCTATTATGAGCTGGAGGGGGGCCATAAACTCTTAGGTACACCTCTGGACAGTCCCTAAAATGATGGTTTTAAAGAGGAAGAGGAAGTTCCTGTTTAGGCAGCCTATGACCTCCACTCTTTTTTGACAAAGGAAATCAGGTCAAATCAGCTGATCCCTGTGGACACAGCATAGAGCAGACCCTCACTGCTCTTCTTTTCTCCTCAACATCTATACACACTAGTTTAGTTTCCAGCAACTATAGAACAAAGTCACAAAAACTCGATTGACGAGCACAAACAAATAGATTGCAATCTGTTCCCCTTTCCTTCCTATTCGTTTGTGCCCGTCAATCGACTTATCGTAACTTTCAAGATGCAGGCGACTAGCTCAAAGTACTGTTTGCATAAATAGTCTTTTTTAATAAACTACCTGTGCATTTTCAAAGTTCTCAGTGCCTCGTTTTAAATGTCAGGGCCCTCGGAATTCTAGCGATGAAGTGTGGAGCTACTTTGAGTCTTGTTAAGGATGAAAAAAATAGCGATTTCTTTGCATGGCAACACTACGCCCGACTCACTACCATTGTAAGCCTGTTGGGAGCTTCGGCTGAAAAGCTATATATTTTGAAATCTTGCGTGCGTACGGAGGTGGGGTATTCGGCAAAGGTTTGTACTCGTTATCATGTTTCAATACACCCCAAGTCAATTTCACACCGGAATTCTCCTTTAAGGGAAAACTTAAGAGAAAAGGTAGAGTTTAAGGGGTTAAGTAACATGAGTTTGTTGAAGCAACCAATCTAAGTCTCTCTGGTAATTGTGCATGCTAATCTGCGACTCATTTAGATGAATGTCAAAAAGCTGAGGGAGGGTGAGGTCTCAGTTCAAGAGTCCTGAAGAATGTTTTTTTTTTTTCCTCTCTCTGTCTCAGCCTGTCTGCTCTCACAGTCATGAGAAATTATGCTTAAGCTGCACAGGTCAGAGAATGATCAGCCTGAGATGCTTGCAACCAGCCAAAAGATGCCTCATCTCATCTCACTGTCCAAAATCAGGGCTGTACTGATAATCACTCAGGACAGCAGGTGCAGCCAGATCATGAATAACAGGTTGGATAGAGGAGTAACAGCTGTGTGATGAGGAAAGAGTTGCCAGGCTCAGAAAACCCGCAATGTTGTGATGATGTGGACAGTCTTTGCATTAAGAGGAAATACTTGTGCTGGATATGATTCCCAGAGTTCCCCCAAACATTGTTGGTGTCCTCTTGAGTACTTTCATTCTGGTGTTTGAGGCAGCTACTGTCTATCTGTAGAAGTTTTCAGTACCACTGCTTTTCCTGGCTTTGCATATTAAGCATGACTTGTGACCGCATTACACACCTGATCACAACAATATGCTGAGATTTACAGTGATATTTCATTTAAAATTTTCTTTGTCTGTTCCTAGGAGATAACGTGGTTTTGCAAGCTCGTCTGTCCCAATAATAATGACTATGCAGCATCGTTGTCCTCATACAGGGTAAGAACATGGGTCTAAGAAATCAGGGGCGTAGATTTAACTGGGAGTTGGTGGGGACGGAGACACAGCCTTTATGACAATTGAAGCACTGATTACTAAAAACCCCACAAGTCAAGTCAAGTCAAGTGTGACTTATGGGGTTTTAGTAATAGGTGCTTCAATTAGTACTGGCCAGTTCTCAATCATTTTCCTTCATCGACGCGTTTTCCAATTATCGTAATTGGCAACTGAAGACACGGTTCCCCTCCATTTGCGATTTAACTCTACTCTTTAAGTGTTGATGCAACACTGAACTTTTTGCAGTCCATAATGAACAGGTGCTGCTTGTTCTCTCCGATTAAGTAAGACTGCAATTGGTCATCAGGATGCGTATTGGCTGTGTTTAAATCAACGTTATTCAAAATTGCTTACCTGTCGACTCACGGGCAAGCAGTAAATTAATTTTCTGAACTTAATTTACGCCACCGTATCATTGCTGGATGCTGTTAGATTGCATATGGAGAGGAACCGTGTCTTCAGTTGCCAATTACGATAATTGGAAAACGCGTCGATGAAGGAAAATGATTGAGAACTGGCCAGGACTAATTGTCATAAAGGCCCCACCAACTCCCAGTTAAATCTACGCCCCTGTTAGAAATGCTCATATCCCCAGCCTCTTCTGATGTGAAATGTGGGATGTATAGGGGAGGTGGAATGATGTTCTGAAGAGAAGGGTTTTTGTTTTTGCTCCAAGATAATGAGAACCATTCCACTGATCAACCAGGGAGGGTCGGAGATGCTGCAGCCTGATTTCCACTCTGATTCCGCATGAGCCTTGGCAGCACACAGCCCCCCATTTCTCCTCCAAAATCCCCCTATCTAATGCATTCAACCACCACCCGCCCCCATACAAATCCTCAACTTTGGCCCCTAACCCAGATTCTTACAGTTTAACTCCCCATATTCTCATGAACAAGCTCTGCTCAGCCATGTTCTGAACAATGTTTTGACATCTCACATGAAACCATTTTGTTTCCAACACAAGGAAGCAAAATAATAATACTGTGGTCATTCAATTACAGAGCATATCCTCTGTGATTACAGTTTTTAGCTATATTTTGTGGTAACTTGTTACCCGAAGGAAAAAAAAGAGGACAAGGCTATAGTGATACTTATGTACAGTGTATAAGACCATCTGTGTGTAAATACTGGTTTCTTCTTCGCAGAAACAAAAGCCCTTTGGATAGTTTTGTGGGAATTCGAGAACATTTTAAATCTCAAAAGTTTCTAATGTGCGGTAATGCATCCTTATTTTCACCACAAAAGATAAACATTCCATTTGCTGACATCATTTTGCACGTCCCTCGCGCATGGGGACAGTAGGAATGTTTGTTTTGTTGTTTGTTAGCTTGAGTGTCGTCATGGAAATTCATGACAACGCCTCCACAATCAACTTTCTGGTCTCTCTGGGCTCATTAATTTAGGAGAAATTTAAATTTTTTCTCCAAAAAAAAAAAACCCTATCGTTGACATATTTGCTTCAGCATGCCATCTTGTTAGAAACGCCTTGTATTTTATCATTAGGAAAAATATGGAGGTGTTTGGGTAGGAAAATGTTTATATAAATAGCAGTGGCTTCTATTCTTTGCCTTGCAGGAAACATTCACTTGAATTTGCTGTTGCATGTGCGTTTTGCAGTGTAGCCTAATGGTGCTTTATACATATAATGATCATTAGTATTGCCTTGGATGGTTATTTTAAGTTGTTAATAGTTCCAGAACAGACATAAACAGAGAAAAGTTGTGGAGTATTTGGATCTGGAAAATTAATTTGTTATGGAAACTGTATTAGAATTTCCAATCTATTTGAAACTGTAAGTTAATGGCTTTGAAAACACAGTATTAACGCATAAAATTTAGTGAAGCAATATAGGCAAGGGCATGTTTGCCTTCACTTACAGGTGTACCTTGACTTTAATGTACAGCAAGTATTCTTGAATGCTTATAACATCGCAAGCACTTTTCGCCAATGCTATATACAGTATGTCTCCAGCCTCTTCCTATGGCAAGCACTGTTCAGATAAGATGTTATTGGTGGTAATATTTCTGAGCATAACTTCTGGCTCACTCTAATAAAGAATACAGAACTGAAATGCTGTAAAAAACTACTTTCCAGCAAACTTGGATAGGAAGGGTTAAAGATTTTTGTGGGATTAAATTATCTCATTGGACCTCGTTGGGAAAATCATATTTCCCTTTACATTTGCGGCTGGAGTTTTATCAGATTGGCAGTACAAAATGAAAATATTTTCAAATGTCAGTCAATAGCATTTGAATTCCACTAATGTAAGATAAGTTCTTCCAACTTCTCAAAAAGTTATTTCTGTCCCTTTGAGTGCTCTTCCCTTATTTATGGGGCAAAAGCCAGGTTTTAGGATTGATGCTGCTCAGAGTTTTTTTTTTTTTTCCTCTCTCTGATACAGATAGTCAGCAAGCATACGGACATGTGGTTCACTCTGCAAACTCCTCTTGACCCAAAATTAATGGGAACGTTCTTTTCTTCTTGTAATTGTAATTCTTCTTTCTCTGGTTCTCCCCGGCAACCCAGGCATTTCCAATAACACCCAGGGAGGGAAGCAAATGTGTCCCATTTATACTGATCTGAGTTCTCTGGGTAATTGCACTGGAGAGCTTCACAGTGAAATAAGCAGGCACTGATACTGCGTACCTCACATGAGGTACAGCATGTGGTTAGCACTAATGCCTCACAGCAAGAAGGTTGTGGGTTCGAATCTGGCCTGGGGCCTTTCCGTGTGGAGTTTGTTCTCCCCGTGTTCGCGTGGGTTTTTTCCGGGTACTCTGGTTTCCCCCACCCTCAAAACATGCAATATAGCAATGTGTGAATGTGAGATGGTGGTCGGAGGGGCTGCAGGCGCATGCTAGCAGCCACGCTTCCGTCAGTCTGCCCCAGGGCAGCTGTGGCTACAAAAATGTAGTTTGCTACCATCAGAGTGTGAATGAATAATGTATCCTTGTGAAGCGTCTTTGAGTGCCCAGAAAGCAGAAAAGCGCTGTATAAAATGCATTATTATTATTTCACACTGGGAGAAATAAAATTAAAAAAAAAAAAAAGGACTTAAACTGGTTAAAAATAGTCTCAGAGAACTGAGCAGTCATAGGGATTGATCTCTGTTGAGGTGTATGCGCTTCCTGCTGGAATAGGAGGTTAGCGAGGACACACGTTTGTATGCGGACTTTCTGAGTGTAATAAAGTCGGAAAGTATGACGTAGAATGAATGGCAAAGGCTTGTTTTCTTCATCTCACCTGATTTAAAACAGGTGCATGCCCCTGGTGCCTCTCATGAATGAATGCACATTCACAGCAGCAGAAGCATCTCTGTGGGCACGCTCTAACTACATAATGAGCTGGCAGCATATCTGATTGAGAACAGTGCTGCTGGCCCGAGTCCTTCAGCCTAAATACACTGCACTCGTCACACTCATACACACAAACCATACACACTGAAGACATCATGCACATGCACATGCATGCACACACGTCACCCGCGCCATGCATGCAATTAATACCACACACTACACAAGGCACGTATACTGGATATTGGAATTACTGCTCTCATTCATGGGAAAATCAATGCAGTGATCGTAGACTACGTTAAAGCGATGGAGCAATTCACTGTAATGTGAGACACTGACTTTCCTCAGGTTTCATCGTGTACCAAACATTTTCCATGTGTGATGGGTTTGGACTGCAGGCAGGCCAGTTTAGCATCCAGATTCTTTTACTATGGAGCCATGTTGTTGAATTTAGTGCAGAATGTGGTGTCTGTCATTGTTTTACTGAAATAAACAAGACATTCCATGAAAAAGATTTCTGGCTGGCAGTAAATGTTGCTCCAGAACCTGAATATGTCATTCAGCATTGAGGAACAGATTACGCCTAAGCTTTGCTCCGCTTACTCAACATTCCTATTTGTACTGCCAGAATTGTCATTCCCTTGCTTGTCTTTCCCATCCTCCATTTCTTCTTGATTTATTCCTTTCCCTTATGTCTTTTCTTTCTTTTTTCTCTCTTTTACATGAACTTATGGGATCTAGATGGAGCCTTGATGACTCCCAAAAGAAATGTTTCAACAACCTTGAGTCTCATTTCAGGGGATTCCTACATGATTCCTTGGAACCCAAATACACTCGAGCCACAGTCCGAGGCTATCCTATGAGACTCCCGTCTGCACAACGTCCTCTTCCACTGACCCCTCCAGAGTTTGTTATTATCTATTGTACTGCAATTTGTCGGCCAGCTTCCTACTGAGATTTCTTGCCACTGGGGAGTTTTCTTTTTTTTTTCCCCTCACCACTGATGAAGGGTTTTTTCCCTATGGGAACTTTTTGCTGCGTTTGCTATCCTTTGGATTTAGGCTGGACGCTGCCTCCTTTGCCTCAAGCGCAAAGTATGCTTGCAATTGTCCTTGGGCAAACACGATGTTATACAAATTAATTAAAATTGACTCAAAAACCACCTTTATTCATTCTTAAAAAACTACTCTGCTTCTAATCTGAGGTTTCTTAGTTAATGTACAAATATCTTACAGTTTCTCAAGAAATAGGCACACAAGGGGACAATATGACAAATGGAAAAACATTTGTTAATCAGGCATTTTCTGCTGGGAAAAATAATTGTATTTATAAAGTTACCATTCATTTGAATGGATAACGAGTCTCTTTAACCTTTCCTGAAACTAGCAAGTGAGTGCCAGGAAGACCAAGATATGTAATTGAAAAACAAAGACTCGTTGTGGCCGCTTGGTAAAGATACACTATAGGCAGGGGAGGGATGGCAACCATGGTGAATTACTGACGTTGCTTTCTCTCTTTGAGCTAGCCAGTCTTTTCTGTCCCATATACTGCTCTGTTTTTTGTGATTTTAAATTGAAGTTGTCCAAATAGGTGTCCTGACTGCTTGTCATTGCACAGCATGGATCTTCATTTTTGAACTTGAGCCAACAAAAATATTTCTTTCAATTTTCAAAAACCTGGGTACGGGTTGACAGGTGGACCCAAGTGTAACATAGTCTAAATGTAGGATGCCGACATGCGATCCTATGGAGGGCAGTTTTGGTGCATTGCAAGGAGCTTTGTGACACTTGTAGTTTTACCATGTAACTCCGAAGGGCGGCAGACTGTTCTTTTCCCCAGGCAGGGCCTGAACACACAGCATTACTAGTGGCCCCACCTCATCTACTCAGCCTCACCTCAGTCCACAGCGCTATCGGGGGCCTGATCTGGACAGTGTGACACGCTTGACATGGGCTGACCACAGCATCTCCCTCTCGGGGGTGGTGGAGTCTTTCTTAAAAATAACAAAACCGAGAGACGCTGACCTAATTAAGCGCAGCTCTGAAGTCTCCGTCTGAGGGGAAAAACAGCAGACGCAAGGTCACACAGTCAGGCCACTTACCCAGAATGCACTGTGGAAAAGAGTCCACCAGAAGAGGGGCATAGTTGTATTCTTTGTCCAAGGACACCTATGTAATTCCTTCCTACGCTTATAAACTGTGCGTGCAGACTGATAATTAACACAACATGACCAGGCCAACGTATGTGAGGTTGTGGGTCAAATGTACAGTGAACATGGCAAAACATCTGAATGTTTTACTAAGGTTTTGCATTTATTTTTTTGACATACCATTACTGTCTCAATGTAATTAAAGTGTCCAGTAGCATTTGTACAAGTCACTAGTGTGTCTTATTTTGACTATATACAACAAAACTTTCTTATCTATCACTGTGGTACAACTGTGTCCATTCTCAGCAGAACAGACTTCACACAAAAAAACATCAGTCATAGTTTATATTGAGTATGGCAGTGACATAGGTTCAGAGTTTCCTGGTCAGTTGATCATCATTATATGCCGAATGAGAAAGCATAATTCTATTAAGAATCTCTTTCTAGCTTGAAGAAATTTCACTTCTTGCTCAACATCATCATAGGTTCCTCATCCGATACCATCAGCAGGGATGGATAAACAGTTGGACATGTTTCTCATTTGACTTGTTTTGCTAAAAGGTCCCATTTTTCTTATCAGCAGATCAGATTAGAGTTAGGCTTTCAAATCCAAATGCTCTTCACTTTCAGCGACTCTGGGAGCTCACAGCCTTTGAAATGCTCTAAGCCACGCAATTAGTGCTCAGAGTTGATTTCCATCTGAATCTAATGTAAACAGGTTTGGATTTGCCTCTGGGTTTGACCGAGACCCAAGAGGCAGTCGGGTCCTTCCCCCGCATCCAACCCCGTGCACCACCCCACCCAGGTCATGTCAAATCATGGACTTATGTTTTCTTGTTATTTTCTTTTTCCTGGGAGTAGTGAATCCTCTGTGGGTACAGATATGTAGATGGGAAACATTTTGAAGCCAACATCTAACTGGACTGTTGGAGCCTTTGTAACTATGGGTTCTTGGTCAGAGCAAGGTCTCAGAGGTTATTCTGGTTCTTAGTCAGCTCCATAGATCACATACAGTCTTCAGACTCTCCAAACCCAGGGTCTTGCACCCCCAGGGTTTGGGATCTGTTTGGATGTTCTGGTTTCTGTGTGAAGAGAGGTTGGGGAACTCCTATCTTCCCCTTGCCAATGCACAGTGCTCCCTTCCAGAACAACACCGTGAAATCACATCTATGAAATTTAGCAGAATGGCTCTAGCTGGCCAACATCATCGCATGTCCTTCGTATCTCAATCATGGTTGTTTTCATTCTTATCGTTACAGTCAATGCTGGAAACATTCATATGCTGTTTTCCTGACCTAAGCATAGTGTTTTAGATCGAAATTTATGAGGTCTTAGTAACTTTACTGTCGGCATTTTTGGATTTGTGCTTTTGTTCCCAATCACTGTTCAATAAAACCCTAAGTTTCCTCCCAATAGTTGTTAGAGCACAGTATTGGCCAAAGGCACACACTTTCAACAGGGCTTCGAAGGCAAAAGTTAGATCACAATTGTTCAACTGAATGGCATCAGGTTAACATGAGGTTAAAGTTTTTAACATGTTATTTCTGAATAGCCAAAACCTCCGCATGCAGCATTTTAGCTCCAACAAAAATAAGAACTATTTGATACAGATGGAGATGGGGTTTGGGATTAATGGCCAAGAAACAGGTATACTGAGAATACACTAAACTATTTGGAGATCAATTTTCATGTGAACAGCTGTCATTGAAGGTGACCTCATCACTCTAGAGCTCGAAGAAGTGTAATTAGCCTCCTTGATAACCTTTAGTCTTCAGCTTGGCAAACTAATTATATTCTTTATTGCATGGTTGGGCTGATGAGGTCCAGAGATTGTGTAAAATACTGGTCGTCATTTAAGCAACACTGTGCAATTTTTGATCTCTAAATGATCCCAAAAGCATCAACTCAGTTTGTAAATAAACAATGAAACTCCTCCCACCATCTCCTCTTGGGACTCCCGTGGGTGGTGCCTTATGACCTGCATTCGATCTGAACGACTCACTCAGGCAGGCTTCATATGAATTGGTTCTCTTGAGCAATATTATCACGCTGGTGCAACAAATTTAAAGGGACAGTCCACCGCAAAATCAGAAATACAAGTAGTTTTCCTCTCAGTTATCATCCATCCAGTATCTCCCTTGTTTTTGAATATGATGGAAGAAAAGAGTTTCACTTGTGGTGCTCAAATCTCCAAAAAGGAACTTTTGAAAAACTTACCAGCAATGTCTCTTTCCAGATATCGGGACCTGGTCGCTCAAGATAATTCATAGACCTTGCTGTTCGCAGTTAAATATAGAACTATTTTCTTTCTACTAAACTACATCCTCCAACTGTATCTACCAACCCCCCCCCCCCCCCCCCCCACCCCCAGAGGGAAGCGTGCATCTATCCATGTACAAAGTACCAAATAGATAACATTTTTGTGTCTTCTCAAAACTCCAAGAAAATGCATGAATGTCATTTTGCATCATGTGTAAGAAGCGCGGGGCAATCACTCTATGGTGTAATCTAAATTTTTGTAATTTTGGCACTAATTGTGTTTTGGAAACAGACTGTTCATATTTCAGTGTAAACCTGGTCAAGCACTACACCTTGAACAATTACAGCATGTACTGTAAAAAAGGCCTGGATGCTTTCTAATTTCCTGCTGCTGAATTCAGATAAAACGGAAATGTTGGTTTTAGGCGCCAACAAACAAAGACAAAGAAACGAAAGACAAAGAAATTGTCATCCCTTTCTCTAAATTCCGAAGACTGCGTAGTTTCAGAAAATTTGATTGTGAGAGACCTTGATGATACTCTTTAGCCAGAATAAACCATTGATGCCCATATTACAGATGCTACCAGAGTGGCCATCTTTCACTCACAAAACATTTTGCTAAAATCAGGGAATTCCTGGTGTTTAAGGATGCATTGAAACTGAGTCATGCTTTTGTTACATTTAGTCTAAAATATTGCAATGCCCTTTAATCTGGTTGTGCAAATTCATTGTTAAATAATTTCTAGCTTGTTCAGAATGCTGCTGCTCATATCTTGATTTGAACAAAAAAGTTGAACACAACATCCCAGTGTTAGCATCATTCCGCTGGCTACCTATTAGGCATAGAGGTTATTTACAGGCACCTGAAGTAATCTGCTTTCACCCTATCAGCTCACAAGAACGCTTCACTCTCAAGATGCAGACTATCTGGTAAGGCTAACAATACTGTAGCTAAAAATTTAACAGGCAGTAGAGCCTCATCATACAAAGTCTCATTTCTCGGAAACAGTCATCCAAAATTTATAAGGTAATCAGGCAGTTGCGATATTTAAGGCTGGACCAAAAATACTCAATTTTACACATGCACTCCTCTCTATATTAATGTTTGGCTTCAAAATAAAGCTGCTTCTTGTACAAGTAATTGCTTCTTTTTGAGCCGTAGGAGGCAGAGACTGTTATGAGATCATTTACTCAAACATTAACCGCCATCACATCTTTAAGCTATTCCAAGACCTCCCCAGATGTCTGACAAGAGAGAGTGGCGATGGAGCACGTTTTCAAATGTGCTGACACGTAGCGTGTCATTGTCGCTCATAAGGAAAGTGTGTGTCAGAGGAAGGTCTGTCATCTGCTCTGAGATGGCTTTCCCTGATGGATTCCCGCGACTTGCGAGCGGTATGGAACAAATGGGAAGATTTATGACTAGTTTTATTATTAGTGCAGCACAATATGTGGTACAATGTGAGGTATAATGCTCTCTGACAATGTTTTTCAATTTACTACAGAGGTGCACACAGTTTATATAGTTGTTCCTCCCAGGCTGAATATGTTTGCATGTTATCCTATATAAAATGAGGCTAAATCTGTCCGTCCTTCGGTCTGAATCTATTTTTCTCCTTAATTGGTTAGCCAATCAATCTGAAAATGCACAGGAGCATTAAGCATTGGGATAGGCAATGTCTGACAAAGCTGATTTGTCCATTTTCCCAAATGTAAGCTGTTTAAGAGCGAACTCAACCCGTTAATGACCAAGTTAAATTTAGCGCATGCGCATCCCTGGAAAACTGCATGCCAGTGTGGTGCGTATTGCTCTGGGTGTGGACTTTTCATTTTTTTATTTTCAAAGGGTTGTATCTGTTTGGCTTACTGGACCATATGACAGAATTGATGAAAGTAAATAACTTTAAAAATGCAAGAAAAGAGAAATTAATTGTACTCAACAGGAGGCCAAACAACCTTAAGGAATGTCAACTAGATGTACAGCATGACTTTGTACAGCTTAAGACATACAGTTCCTACTGGCGTCATTTTCAATACACATTAACATTTTCAAAATTGCGCGGAGCATAAAAATACTGGATATTTTCTTTGTCCTCTCAAATTAACCATCAAAAACAATACAAATCTCCAGTCATACAAAACATTTTTTTTAAGATAAAGCCTCGTAGCGTAGCTCAAGCATGCTTAATCAAACATTTCCTATGCCCTAATGACAGAGATATGAGAGATTTCAGATATTACATCAGTTTTAATGCAGCAGATTCAAAAAATATTGCAAACCTGTGAAACAGTCGCCTAGGCAATGCTTTTTAGGGTTATATATATGTTAATTCTAGTGAAGCCCAAGGTTTTTACCATGCACTTATTGCACCTGTGAAATTTGAAAAGACTGGCATAAAATTATAAATCAGGGAGAAGGCTGGGCACAAAATCTTGGGGTTTGTTGAGAGACATTATCACAAAGACAAATCAGTGATCCTTCCCACGAGTGCCACCTGACATCTCTTTCTGAATGACTGACACATTTATTATTGGTTCATATTATTACATCAGTAATGTCCCATAAAACATATAATCAAGCCTGATGAAATGCAGAAAAGTGGTAAAAAATCCCTTGTGTAAGATGTACACAGGCCACCACAGCGCCGCACAACCCCACCTTTCAGGTATCCCCGCAAGTAAATTGGTGTATGTGTGGTCTAATGGATGTCTTTGGTAAAGTTTCTAACTCTCCATAGTGGCTCACTATGTCAACTAGAAGCAGAAGCCAAGAATGTACTCATTTGGCCAAAGTATTATTTTCCTACAGATGCACCAATGTGAATAACTGTATTCTAAGAGAACAGTTCACCGAAGGCAATTTGTCTGAAGTTTGTTTAACACTGTCTTCATTCAAAAGAATGTAAATGCATTGTCATTTGGGCATTTTAGGTCCCACACTACCGTAGCTGGGAAATAACAGGGTATGAATATCTGGCCAAAACCATACACAAGTAAAAAAAACAGAGAAATTACAAATGGAGAGAACGAGTTGTCTGCCTGAATCAGATTTCAGGATCAAATAAAAATCAACATTTTCAAATGTTGAAAAAAAAATTACATTTAAATCCACATCAAGTGGCACATAAAAGTTTTGTGCCCATTTCTATGTGTGAGACTCTGTATGCTGTATATTGTCATTGCGTATGTGACAATCTGAGAGATATATCTGACAGAGAGAGAGAGAGAGAGAGAGAGCAAGAACTGTACAAAAAAAAACAACCAGGTACACCACTTAAACAATCAACAACCACAAAAAGCCCTAATCGTACCACTTCAATAGAGAGGAAGAGACAGAAGGAAAGGTGTGAGAAAATGGCCCTTGGAAGCCAGAGGCGGTGTGCATTGCAGAAGGAGCAGGCAGTGCTCCAGTGTTTGCAGGACCCTGTGGCTTCGCAACCAATAAACCTGTCGAGCTTATTTAGTACTGTGAGAGCATGCCTAGAGAGTAGAGAGGACGTGTGATCATTACGCAAAAGCCCACATGTGAGCGACCTGCTGTGGCAGTGCGGCTCCAACCACCTCCCCAAATCCCTCCTCTGACTGACTAGAGACCTTGTAGTGTGTGTGTGAATGTGTGTGTGGAGAAAGACATCTCCAGGGCAGCTACTGTAGCCAGGTGCTTAATTGGGATGCTTAATTGGATGCTAAGCTATCCATTCAAAGAGGTTTGTTTAAGTTCCATGTGGTTTGATGTCTCCAGCTGAATTGGGAAGGCAATTAAGCAAAAAAAAAAAAAAAAAAAAGATACTAAATTGTGATAATGTTTCAGAAAGCACTTTATAAACCTGAACTGGGCACAATGTCTACTGCAGCCTAACATAGTGGACAATCAGACTGATAAATGAGTCTGCTAATAGTCCATCCCTCCAAAAGATCACAGCATATCAATCAAATAAATTAAACATCAAAATAGTCTTTTAGACGCACATAACATATACATAGACATATACTGAAATACATTCAGTTGATGAGTGCTCAATTATCTCTGACTCCCTCTATCAAGTTCACAGATAATTAAGTACAAACACACAGGATATGAATATAAAACATGTACCTGCACATATACACATATCCTCTCACATGTATATAATGCACTTACCTTCGAAATTTCCCATGCATGTGGACAAACACAAATCCCTACTTCCGCGCACACACACAATGCTTGATCAAAAATGCACAGATGGATAAATTAACTGAAAAACTGACACAATTCTACACTTAACGCAATTGAATTGGAAATGATTCTTATCAAATTTTAAAAAGTTTTCTTGCAATTAGTGATCATTCTCTGCTTATGCACAAAAGAAATCATTTGAGAGTCCATGTGCAATTTGTTCAAGTTTCAGAAGAATATAACATTTTTGTGAAGCTAAAAATACTTTAGATTCAACTTGCATTATATACACTCCAATATGTTATTTTCTTGACAACGTTTTGGGCTCATGTTTTTATAAATGTCTGCATTGCTTGGTTCCTTTTTTTGTTTTTGTTTGTTTGTTTTTTTTTGTTTTTTGTTTTAAATGCCACCACTTTGGCCCCATTTCTCTGACATAAAGAGATTTTTTTTTTTTGAGGGGGGGGGGGGTAAATGAAGTATATATTTCCAAGGTTAATACATTTTGCACGCTGGAATATAATTCTCAGCTTTCTGTGTACTGGCAAATAATGACGACAGACAAGCTGTGCTGTTGCATACAGATTATCGCCCTCTGCTGTTCACTCTAGGGACTGTCTGCAGTGGTCAACAGTCTCTTAAGGGGCTCTCATGATCGGTCTTTGACAATACAACGCTGGAACGCGATGTGGTTTACTTCAAAACACTACCTCAGTTTTCCATGAACACAGTTAGCCCATATAGCTCTCAGAGTTATTTGTGGAGGGCTGGTGACAGGCAGGGAAACATTGCAGGCTTCGCAGACAGACTTGCCATTGCGAATTACACTCTTAGCCTTATACCCTGCTAGTTATAACAAGTGATGTAATGGGGTTATATCCAGGGCTTGAGTTGATGTCTTTGAATTGGCCCTGCTTTTGGTGCTAAGCTCCTGAGCAAAGAAAGTGTGATTGAAAGCTGTAATGTTATTGTAAGGTTGTCCTAGTCATGAAGGTAGTAAAGGTTGTCCACACGCAGAGCCACAATCTTAACCCTGTCAAACCCTGAAGACGCCTGGATGATGTGCCGGTGTCAGGTGTCAGACCCATTCCCCTGCTTTAGGATCTGACTTCAGTCTTTAACCAATAGCTGACTTCACAGTTGTGTCTGCAAATTGCGTCAGATACTGTTGACATCTCCATCACTGTAATAGCTGATGATGCTGTTGATTGACCACAGTTTCAATAATTTAACGTTTCTGAAAGACATTGCGGCCACATCACTAATCTGGCATGTCTAACTGCTTATATGCATCAAAGAAGGCATTAAATCATGTTTTAAAACAGGACAACATATTGACTGATTTTAAAGTTTCCAATAATAACTTCTCTTCTCATATGTCTGTAAATGTCATATTGCAGCTTTTAGCAGAAAGTCATAGATTATAAATTCAGGCACACTCCACACCAAAGGCCAAATAATGAAATAATGAAAGCTGCAAGATAGGTGCTGTCAATGAGATGAAAGCAAAAGCCATGGTGATGTAAGAGAGTGATGGAACATGGACTAATCTTCTCTGGCTGTTGTTTGTGTCCTGGCTTGGGCTCAGGAGGGGTTCAGACTGTTTGACCGTTAGTGCTTTCGTTCTGGTGTCATCATCGGATTTCCAAGCCTCTGACTGATCTTACAGAGAGAGTTTCTCAGAGCTGCCATGTTGAGTTAGCCTCCCATTAGTTTTCAACCTTTCTTTCCAGCACTGTCACACGCAGAATCAGGCAAACTCCCTCTCATGTGGTTGCAGTCGTCTCTATAATCAGAGCCCTAACTGCTTGCTAATGTCTTTTAGCGTGACTTCTCCTTGTTCCCGCAGTGATTACGACACACTTGTTTTCGGTTACCCTCATATACATGTAGAAGAAAACATGGTGACAAAGGATGCAATCATCGGCCTCACGGACAATGGAGCTTCCCGGAGAGCTGAACTGGGGATTATGGGATTGAGAGTTGCTGGGGCTGTAGGGCTGGATTCACAAGTCTTCAGGAGCCAACAGACAGGATGCTGAGGAGGCCTTTCCCAGGTGGGACACAAAGCAAGGAGGGCCACAGCAATCAGGGTAAATCTTAGAGGACTGCTGCGTTATCAGGCCTGTCAGTCCTGTGCTTTAGAGTACCTCTCACTGTCCTACGCCTCTGTTTAAAGAGACCAGGAAGGCTAAATTTTGAGCAAATCACAAGATTCTGCTGTCAGTGCTTGACAACCAGCTCATCAGTTTGTGTCTCAAAGAGGCTTTCCAAACATGTGAAACTATGATCCTCATTGGTTGTTACTTTGGGCGGCACGGTGGCACAGTGGTTAGCATTGCTGCCTCACAGCTAGAAGGTCGTGGGCTCCCCGTGTTGCGTGGGTTTTCGCCGGTTACTCCGGTTTCCTCCCACAGTCCAAAGACATGCATATCAGGCTAATTGGAGACGCCAAATTGCCCATAGGTATGAGTGTGAGAGCGAATGGTGTGTGAATGGTGTGTGCGCCCTGCGATGGATTGGCAAGCTGTTCAGGGTGGGTCCCCGCCTTTGCCCGAAGTGAGCTGGGATAGGCTCCAGCTCGCCCCGTGACCCTAGTGAGGAATAAGCGGGTATAGAAAATGGATGGATGGATGGATGGATGGTTGTTACTTTAATAGCTTCCTCAAGTATCACATGACTGTCATACTTGTAACCAAAATGCGAGCCAAATAAATCCACCCCGCACATTCTCGCGTCATTAGCCACTTTCTGTCTAGAGAAAATCAATAGTAGCTTGAAAACCAAACTGGTTCAAAAACAACCTGCACATAAATTATTGATGATAATGGAGACATGAGGAGGCACGGTTGTGATTGTTGAGGCGCAAGATGAGTAAGTATCCATCATGGTCTCTGGGGGAGCTGCCTTTGGTTTGTTATAGTCAGTGATATGGCCAAGATGGAGTATGTTCTTATAGTTATCTACTCTGGCTATGATTTTTATGTTAATGTCACTAGCTATAGCTGTCTGTCACACAGAGCAGTTGCCATGGTGAACAAGAGGATGCTGTGCTTTGGATTTATGGGGTCTCTGCGGAAGAGACCTGTTTGACTACAGAGGAAGAGAGACCGCGGCCAACTGGAAGATGCTCACAGAAACCACCCACCACTTCTGGAACAGACACAACCAGAGCTGTTTAACAGCATGTGGACCACATTACTGGACCAGCAGGTATGTGGAGACCAGACACAGCAACGTGTTCTGCACTGTGCATGTGTTCAAGGTAGCATTCTATAGCGTGCCTTTTCGCCGAAAACGTATCAGTATATAATCTTGAAAATCTCAAATGATATATATGATTGATGAAATGGCATTAGTAACATAAAATAAACAAAAACAATGTTTAATTCGAATTCGAAAACAGATTATTAATCACATCTTTGAGATTTCCCCTTGCTGTGTCTGTAACATTTCTACCTTGCCTAGTTTCGCGTAACCCCAATTCCTCTATCAGCTCAATTATCAATTACATGCCTTTGGCAACCATTCAATGCAACCCAATGCATGTTAATATGATAATAATAAAATTAATAAATAAATAGAACTTCCTGATATAATTCAGCAGTGATGAACTAGGAATGGTACTTTTTCACAAGAAAAACGGAGTAGCAATCTCCTCAAATCATAAAGCCTGATAATATCAACAAACCAAATGAAGGCAGCAATTATAGGTAGATATCCTCTGACTGTACTCCCTTTATCCCTGAAGAACACATGCATCAGCATCATGGTTATTCGGTTTCCTCTGAAGTAGGACACTCCTATCTGCCCAGTATGAATCAGAAACTCACCAGAGAGGGATCTGTTAATAAATACAGCCAACGTGAAAGACTGCTGTCATCTTTCTCAACATTGTTTTTAAGACATATATGTGGGCCACCCCTGCGCCTGGCTGTGAGTGTCTGTGGGTGACTGCGTCCTCACCTTTCACTCTTCATCCCCACTGGGGATGGGAATGAGGAACCATCTGGAGACATAACCGCCAAAGCTTGAGAATATATGTTTGTTTGTCAACATTACCAAAGGAAATAACTGCATTGCCCAATATGATTGCATGCAAACAGCAATTAAAGGGACACTGTGTGACTAAAAAGCATAGGGGTTCAAACCTGTGCTAGCACTAGGTAATATCATCTGCTCAGATGGAACCAGTTATTCAAGGTCTTCTCATACTGGGTGACGACAGAATACCCCAATATAACAGATAGCAGATGTACGGAATTTGGAATTTGTACCTCTGAACAAGCTTTATATTCACTGAAGTACTCGCATATGTGTCATTTTAAAAGTAATATTGTACTGTCTCCTTGTGGCAAATTGTTAAACTGCAAGAAATCCAACGACTTCGCTGCGAAGTGCGGGGACGTCATTAAACCATGTTAAGACATACACGTTTAGACTTGCAAGGCGCTTCAGACAGCATTTTAACCTAGTTACGTACTTTATAGTGATTAAAATATTTACATACAGGTGACAAATTAAAGGAGAAAGGCTGAATAAATGCGAGGACAAACAAAATGCCGATGCATTGTTTGGGTTTGCTCCTCCCACTAAAAGCAGAAAGGTAACTAGGGGTCACCGAATGGTTTTTATGAGAATGAAAATGATGCTAGATATACCCCAGCATCTTCAATCCCCCGATCTCAAAACAACTGATCTCTAATCGGAGAAAATTTGGAACGTGATCGACTTCGTTTTCCGTCGCCATAATTAAAACATCAAATACCTCGTGGAACACACTGCATCCCGCTGGTAATGTTTTACATTTGTAGAGTCCATGCCAATGCGTGTCGAAGCGGATCTGTGAAGGCTTGGTAAGACGACCTATTCGTGTTTATTTTTCCATTAGTTTGTCACCCGTCTATAGGTTTGAGCAGGCTAGTTATAACAAGGCCAAATCAGAAAGGAAGTGAATAGCCACTTTCTTTGCGGTCGAATTGAGTAGATCCATATTGGCAGCAGGTTACTGTATGCTGCCTTTTCTGACGTAAAGATATGTCATGCTGCGCTGCTGACATTTTTCCAACATGCTGGAAACTTGCGTGCCACTTTGCTTCCCCAAGTTAACGCAAGACCCTCAATTTGACGGTACACGGCTGATCAATTAGTTTGTAGCAAGCTTCCGCAAGAACCCAAAATTTCAATTGGAAGGCATTACTGTGCGCAGCCTGACTGCATGGTGGGTCTACCCTATCACATTGAAAACAGTACGACAGTATATTATTTTATGATTCACTGTATTAATACATTGACTTTTCAAGGTATTCACATTCCATTTTTGATTCTTGCAACATTTTCCAGAAAAAAAAGTCAGGACAGTGAAGTACTTACCGCTTTGTCCTATTGATATTCCTTTTTACAACACTTGTTAAACGTGTCAGAACTGAGGACACTGAGTGATTAACCTCATAAAACCTATGGGCCACAATATGGACCCATCTTATACAGCTGTTCTATCCAAAGCTGTGGAACATCAGGCCAATTTTAATTTCTAGTGGAGATCCCAAGTTTTTTGATGATCCCAAATATGTCCAGCTAAATTACAAGGGAATTTGTGTAACATGATGCTCAAGATGTAGACATTTTCTATTCGATGTTATTCTGTGGCCATAAAAACATGGAATCTTGGATTTGATTATTTCTCAGTTTATTAGGAACACCACTCAAGCCTTCATCGGTCTTCAGGATTAGGACTGCATTCCGCTAAACCCTTTGGTCCTGTCACCAAGAAATCTTGCTTTGGTGAGGGTAATTTGCCACCTGGCTTCTACCCAGGATGGCCACTGGCCGGGTGCAGACAGGCCCCCCAACCCACTCCAGTTATTACCAACAAAGCTGGACTGCCCCTCTTTCAGTTCTGGGCTTTGGGCAACTCCACTACTTTTAACATATTCCTATCAATAAATACTCCTCTCTGGATTGTATCTTGAAACTTTGACTGGTTCCATTGTCTGGATCATAGCAGTTGACACGTTAAAATTGGCACATACTGTATTAAAATAGGTACAAATGTCTCGACCCATTCTTAGCATCTTTGATTGGTATATCAAATTTGCAATAATATTTATTTGATTTTTCCATTTTAAGTCAAAATATGAGACCAATATACTTGTTTAGATTTACTTTTTTGATTTTTAATTGATTTTATAAGAGTAGAGTGCACCTCAGCGTAAAATTGAGTAAGTTGTGCTTTATGTGCATTTTAAAAGCATCAGTGTCTTCTTTGACCATACAGTATCAAAATTGCTTATCTTGTAACGTCAGCAAGAATACAAAATAGCACAAATATTTAAATCATGTGCATTGATCATTTCTGCTTTTAAGGTTTCAATACTGCATCAAAATTTCCATTCTAAATCACATTGCATATGTCAATCAAAGACAAAGGTCTTTGACTTAAGACACAGAAAACCATCCAGTTATTTAAGTTCACTCCTGTCAAAATTCTTGACTGTGCGCTCTTATCTGTAGCCGTGTGCTCAAAGGGGAGGCATATACTATAGCTGGATGAAGTATTGTAAAAGTAATTGAGCACAGGAACTGTATTCCATTTTCATCAAAAATTTGCAATGCAATCAGGCAGATGAGGAGAACATAGAAACAGCTGCTGGAAGCACAGGCCTCACAGGAGTGTGTGATCTGCACACTACACAGTGTATAGAGGGGAAAGGTGGGGTGTGCATAGACTGTCTAATATCTCACATCTGAAAGACAAATAAAAAACTGAGTATCTGAAAATAATATCACAGTCCAGGTGCAAAGCCCATCATCTGCGCGCATGGTTGTGGTCTTGACGTTCTTTGTGCGGCACCAGATCTACACCATGCTGTTGAGTTTAGTCCACTCAAAGATATCCTGCTCGCACACAATGTCCGAGTTGATGAGCAGGTAGCGGTCACCCACGCAAAAGTGCTTCTGGCAGGCGGCGCACTTAAAACACTCCAGGTGGTACACTTTATCCCGCACGCGCATCGTCATCTCAAATGCCCGAATTCGCTTTTCACAGGATGCACAATGCCCATCCTGGCCAAAAAGTCTAAAAAAGGGGAGAGAAACCATCAAAAATTCAGTTCTGAATGATTTTTTTCTTTTTTTAGGCATCATTGCTTTTACAGAAATATTTTTAAACCTTACACGAATAAGATGTCCATTTGTATATATACTCCTCTAGCTTGAGTTCCAGGAAATGAACTGTTATGCTGTAAATCTATTGATGAAAAGACTATATTCTTTTTATTTGAGTGCATGAGATATATCATTTATGGACATCTTACATAAACCAACTTGTGAAGGCCATCAAATAAACATCAAAAAATATGTTATTTGTAACTAATTATTCAGGAGCATTTGCTGATTATGCAAACAACCCTTAAATACTATTCGTACAATTATTCCAAAAGGTTGGAGTCACTGAGAAATTATACTTCTGAAAGGAACAGATACTTAATGACCCATGGTATTACATTTTTAATACAACAGTCAAGACATGGATAATGATCATAGCAGGCATGTTTTCAATCGCTCTTACTGCTTGAAATTTAGTTTTTTAATTCAAACTTTATAGATAATTGTGAAGCTCTGTTTTTATCAGCTATTACCTCAGTGTTATAGAAACACTATTTGCCATCTTAGCTTTCAGCAACAACTTTAATTTGCTAATTTGGGGCTACAGGAACCATTACTATTGATGCAAAGCAATCTAATACAGCACAATAGCAAGAAATACATTTCGGTTTTGGTTTAAAAATTGCAGAAAGGAAATGGCCTCCACTAAAAACTTATAGATCAGTGGTTCTTTTGAAAACTTTTGGCTATTCCATCTGCAAGAAGATGAATGTTTTGTAATATAGACACTACTTCTGTGGAAGAAAATCAAAAGCTGCCTCTAACCATGACAAAATAGAAGTGGGAAGGCCATATGCTCATCTGAGCAAAGAGGAAAGCCATATCTAGTTTAAGACACAAATTTATTGAAGTTCCTGAGCTGGCAGCTTCATTGAATAGTTCCAGCCAAACATCAGAATCTGTGAAAAAATGACACCAGGACACTGGCCTTTATGGAAGCCCATAGTGGACAATATTCAAACGAAAATTTAATCCCACTACTGCAGTATAATTTTCCACTTATGAACGAGTTATTTGAGACAATATTAAATTGAAAATGCATTAATCCAATTATCACTTTCATTTTCACATACACATATGGGAAATATATGACTATATTCAAATGATAATGAAAAGCTTTTTGACAGTTCATTTTCAAAGTCATGCTCTGCAATACAGTGGACAATATTTAAATGCAATAAGCAAAACAGCACCCCCAGCTTATTGCATTTACATTTACATGTCAACACGCTCTTTTAGGGTCAACATGAAAATGCAAATGCTATTTTCTGACTATTTGAAAAAGATATTGAAAACGGCATTCAACATTTAATTTGCAAAGACTTAACTTGCTCTACTAAGGACAATATTCAAATACAATAAGATAAACGGCTCTCCCAGTTTATTGCATTTACATATACATGTCATCACACTCTTTTGGGGTCAACATAATAATGCAAATGCTGTTTTCTAATCACTTAGAAATAAAAATGATATAATAATGATGACGACATTTGACGTTTCATTTTCAAAGACTTACCCTGCAATACATGGGACAATATTCAAATGCAGTAAGGGAAACAGCGCCTCCCAGTCCATTGCATTTTCAAATTCATGACACCATGAAAATTAAAATGCAATCTATTAGCATCTCATCAAGGCAGGTTTTCTGCTAGGACATCACTCATTAGGGGCGCGAACGGAAACCATATTCCTCAGTTGCATACCAACCAATCAGCCTCTGGGTAGCACTTGTACGCACTGAGTTTTACTGTCATGATGGGTAGGCTGATATTTATTGTGTGCCATCGCGCATTAGGCTACCTTGCGTTGTGGATGTGGCCATCTTGCAGCTAGCATGCTAGCTAACGTTAACTAAGGAAAATATTTGTAAATGATCATCACATTAAAGCGATATGATTTGATTTTTGCCCCAACTCTGTTAACTGAGCCAGCTGTAATATGCATGAACTTGTCCAAAGCTTCGCGGCAGTGTTGTGCAACTGCAACCCAAGTGTGCTTGCAGGTTTCAAAGACGTTAACTAGCTAAAATAATGGCTTCTAATCAAATTGTTTGACTTAACCCAAACCTAGTCATATTTCAAGCCAAGATATGCATCTTTCATTTCATATACCATTAAGCAAGTTTTTAACTATAATAAAGTTGATATTTCAAATTTGGGAAAAAGTGTTGCAATTGTCCCAGGTCTCCCCTATCGCCAAAAGTGGTGACATGTATGCAAAATTAAAATAAAATGTTGCCATCGAATGAATTATGATACTTTGTAAATTAAGCCATCCCATTTGCTAGAGTTTCCTTTTGCAGTATATTTATATTTTTACCTGGTCTGTTGGGCTGCTATGAACGCAAAAAATAAGAGACTTTGTGACTCTGGCCCACCTGAGATAGTCCCTGCGACAGAGCTTCCGGCCCAGCTTATAGTAGAGCCTCCGTCCAACCTCCCCGAGCCTACAGCCACACAGATCACAGCTCAAGCAGTCCTCGTGCCAGTACTGCTCGATGGCTTTCAGGAAGAAGCGGTCACCAATGGTCTGCCGGCATCCACCGCACGTCAGCAGTGACGGGGGCATCTGGAGAACTTCATCCACCGGCTCCCTGCACAGTGACAAACTGTATGACAAACAGCTATGGAATTTACAGATGATCAAATCAAAATTACTGCAATTTTACAACGATTCTGAAGCTTTGAGATCATCTAAACTGAATATTCTGTATTTGTTCCGTTGTGCCGGGGTAGTTATGAGAGAGGGAATCAACAGTCCGAAATCGACTAATTGACCAAGAAGGGGCACTATTTCCCGAACAACAATCAATGCATGATCGAGGCATGCGAGAGTGAGGCGATAACTGCGGTTATGAGACGACCCGTGTATCCGGAACCTTGTGCATAGGACGAGGATAACAACCACTTAATATATAACCCCAAAACCTAATTTAATTAAGTTATTGAAAAATTGAGTTTTATTTAATGATTCATTCACAATAAAATGCTGACAAAATGGGAAGGTCTGTTTAGATAAGAATGAACTATTATCAACACCCCTGGTGCCCCTTAGTTCTTACGTGGACGATCCACTTCCCTTGAGTTTTTCAGGGGATCTCAAGCACCAGCCAGCATTGATCAATTAGTTACATGTGGGAGGACGAAGAAAAATAGCGCGTGGAGGTCATGCGAGCATATTGTTTCAGCTTTCAGAGGTCAAATCGCACAAGCCAATCTAGAGAATCATTCATTAATATGAGATTGAACGGCTTGTGAGGTGATCTTATCAGCGTTTACACAGTAAGTTTCACACTGCAATAAGCCCCGTTATTTAAGTTTTTGTGAAATTTCCTGATTCCACTTTTAAAAATATTGCACTTACTCGGGTGCATCCAAGGTCTTCCTCTCAATTGTAGTTGACATTGCTGAGAGACGTTCTCTTCTCTGCCCCTCCGCAGGCTAACTATCAGTTAAGGGACGCGTGTCACCGCACTTCTGAAGAGATGCTCATCAGCGAAAGCCTCTTACATGCGTGATATGAAAATCCATAAATAAAATCTGCTCTCTTTTCGTTGATGTATGTTCATGCATACAAATAAACTTGTATGCAAAAGCAAGAGGTGGCCGCCACACCTGCAGTAGCAACCAAAACTATAATTTTTATTCCTTATTAATCAACTTCAGTATTTGATATGAATTTTCATCACTGGATCCATTCAAAATGGTCAGGGTTGTAGTTGCTCCTATTATACGCATAACCGGAGATTTTCCTCTTCATATAATTTCCCATTAGATTTATAAATGTTTGGTCTCCGGCGTTTGCGATCGAAGTGTCTTCAGGTCATCTAAAGCTGTGACGCCATTAACAAAATTGCAATGCTTGCGTGCTAAGGCCATAAAGTCATCCGAATTTGTTTTCTTTTTTCTTCTCAGTGGTGCGGTGTACGCGGGTCTGATCCTTTCTGCAGCCGCTCTTATTTCTATGCTGGGGGTATTTAACTGGCGTGCCCTCTGCCTCTGGATTCGTTTCCTTTTTCCTGCTCACGACTCCTCGACAATGGACGGAAATTACTTTTAAAGAGACAGCGGCTTCGTGCTTGCCTTTGCTCTTTAGAGATGAGCGCATTCAAATTACTGAGGGCAAATACATGACACGTGGTGATGATGATGATGATGATTATTATTATTAGGCTATTGGTGGTGGTGGTAACAATTGCAGTAATAAGAGCCCGTTAGTTGTGGTTATAGTGGTAGTAGTAGTTGCAACACTAGCCATAGTTGCGTAGAAGAAATACTTGTTTCATTCATATGAAAACATGAAAAACTGCGAGGACATTTTTTAAAATGTAATATTAACCCATCTATAATTTAAACCTCATCAACAAGGTTCGAGGCAGGAGCACAGTTTGTTCAGTTATCCCAGGGCACACAGATACCATTCACATACTCATGCCTATATGAGCCATTTATAGTCTCCAGGTAGCCTACCGCACATGTACGTGGAGTATCTAGAGGACCTCACACAGGGGAGAATATGCAGGGGAGCAAATGCAAGTTATACACAGAGAGACACTGCCAGGAATCCAGCCCTGACACTTTGGGCTGGGAGGTGACAGTGCTACCAACTGCATCATTGCTGAAAATGCCTTCCAGTGAATGTCTGGGCAGTATTACTGTATTTATGCAGTATCCCACTGCTGCACATGAAAATTAACTTCACAAGCAATGCAAGTATCTTTATGGGACCCAACTCATAGTATTAAGCTTCGGAAGTTTCATGTGAAGCTCCAAAGCTGGATTAAGCTTTAGCCAGTCCACAGTTTCTGAAGCCAGTGAACAAATATTGGTGTCCAGCAAGCATGGTTAAGTGGATTGAGGTTTGGGGACAATCATCTCAGCCCACAAGAGGGGGAGCAGCTGTGTCTCTTTTGGCACTTATTCCCCTCTTCAGAGGCTTCTCCCCTTGAGCGCATCAGTTAGATGTCGTTTCACTTATCTGTTATCATTCCTGTGAGGCTCCCTCACTCAGGGAGGGGCAGCTTCTGGAGCCGGGCTGGGCTCAGAGATAAACCTCTGTCCAAACCAGGGACTGAGGCAGGTTGTACTGTCTCCCGACCCTACGGCCTGTCTCATGGTGCAGAGAATTCTATAATAACAGAGAAGCCTTATCAACCCTTAGAGCAGTCCACAGTGGCCTGGGCTTGATTGATTGGAAATTGCTCCAGTTGGTTGTTCAAGTTTATGCAGAAAAAATATGTTCTCATGTGTTTCAGATAACTGCTTTTTTGAGCAATAGTTTAAGAGTTAGTGTAAGAGACTGTAAATGCTTTATAGCTATAGCTGACTAAATGAATTAACTGCTCAGAGGAGCAGCATGGAAAAATCCCAGAGAACTGACAGGCTTAGATGTGAATGTTTGCACCTGTCCATGCTGTTGGTATGCTGATCCACTCCATTCACATTACTTCACCTGCAATGTCTCATTTCATTGGCACTCAAGCCATTCAAATCATATACAACATGCGCCACAATGTATGGGACAAATGCATATTTTTGTCTTCGTGTGACGCTTTACTACTTTAGATTTGAAATAAAACATGCAACGAAAGCACCTGTCTTGTACAGTCCTGGTATTTTAGGAGACAGTGATGTTTGAGATAAATGACTTTGCAGGTGTTTTATATAAAGCAGGTTTATTTAATTGCATCCTTTGGAAAGGTATGAGAGAACTCTGAGTATTTCACATTGTCTCCAGGCACTTAATTGCCCTTGGAGTCTGCAGTTGGCTTCTGTCAACACGAGGACCTGAGTTGTCGTGATAAAAGTTTATAAGAAGCCATTGCAAGGCTGAGAATTAAGATAAAATGTTCAAATCCTTTAATCTGTTGATGGTTGGCTAGAATGTAGATAGAAATGTGCCCTGAAGAGTAGCTATCATGGGATCCCCACTGAGCCACCCATACCTGTCAATGATCTCATTCTCATTTAGTTCTGAAAAGCATCCAGTGCAGGCATCTTCTGACTGATGCTTTGACCCAACTGAGGTTACAGCAAGGGTGTGAAACATTAGAATTTGGCTCAAATGTGGGTTACATAATTCCCAATGACACAGGGCATGATGCACAAGGCTGAGCTTGCATCTCCCATTTCCTGAGGTTCGCACAGGAAGAGGCCTGAATATGAGTGGGAAGTGAAAGCAGATGAAGCAAATGAAGGGGACTTCCTGCTTACCCTCAATAGGCAAGTGGTGTTAGATGGATGTATTTGATTTGGGGGAGGGGTTGGGTTCAGGGGTCTAGAATCACGCACTGGGCGACCCCACAATTGCAATAGTAACCAAAAATTATATCAAGCACTCTTTTCATCATTCTTTTCAATAGGCCGCTTTCTTTTGATGCAACTCTCTTAATTATGGCTCTGGTCACCAGGCTCTCTGGCCTTATGATTGGCATGTCAGTTAACCTATCCCAGGGACACCTAGTTCCTCAGAAATTGTCGACATTGTATTGATCATGGAGAAAACATTAGCTGCAAGTTAAAAAAGCTAATGTTGCGATGGTTAAAAGCTGTGAGATGTTTT
Organism: Gymnothorax reevesii; assembly: GCA_029721435.1. Lineage (NCBI taxonomy): Eukaryota > Metazoa > Chordata > Actinopteri > Anguilliformes > Muraenidae > Gymnothorax > Gymnothorax reevesii. The sequence continues at coordinate 38,911,176 of CM056589.1, read as the reverse complement.
TTTTATTATTATTTCTCAGGAAATCTTAAGCTTGATGAATGAAAGGAACATACAGATTGTTTTTTGGTGATATACCTGTTTGAGCATACTCACATCATCAGCACGGTAAAGTCAGAATGATGCGCATTTGCTTCAGCCTTTTAATAACAACAGGTCACATGTCTTATCTATTCACTGTAGAATCGAAACACCCATTTATAACCAGGGCTCCCAAGAAGAGAGGAGAAACTGAAACATTCAGCAACATGAATAGATGAACAACTGCTATTAAATAGTCTAGCTAGTAATGCTGATAGAACGGCTATTGTTATCCTCTGGAGGTTAGTTTTAGTACTTTTCAATTTTTTATAATGCGCTGGCAAATATGCAGGCAAGGGTGATATACCACCACAAAATTAAATGCAATGCGTAACCCATTATTTCTCCTAATCAGCCTTAATTTAAAACATTGACTGCTCTATATGCTCATTAAAAACATTAATCTTAATCATTCTCCCAATTTTAAAGCTAGAAATGAAACTGCTGGCACAAAAGTTGATTGGAACCATGAGGCCTTTAAATAATCATTGAGTTGTTTTCGGCAAATGCAAGATAAACCTTAATGTTCCTCTTGGCTATCAGTGGTTTCTGCCTTGTAGCTCCCACATGGATACCTTTCTTAGCTTGTCCCTTTGTAAAGATGGAATCATAAATGTTGAATTTTACTAAGGCAAGTGAGTCTTGCAGTTCTGAAGAAGTTTGTACGTGTTCTTTCATTGGCTTTCTGGATTAGTTTTTAATGCACTTTGAATTTTGACGGACCAGCTACTCCTAGGAACAATCACCACTATTCCAAGTTTTTGTCCATTTGGAGATAATGCCTCTCACAGTGGTGCAGTTTCAGAAATGGTTTGTACCCCTTTCTAGACTGATACACTTGGTAGTCACTTCATTAGACACACTTTTCACATACCGGGTATGACCCCCTCTTTCTTCAGAACAGCATAAATTCTTCATTGCGTAGATTCAACAAGGAGCTGCTAACAATACCAAGAGATTCTTGTCCATGTTGACAAAACAGCATCTCTCACTGGCTGCAGTTTTGTCAGCTGCACAACCTTGCTGTGAATGTCTCATTCCCCACATGCCAAAGGTGCACAGTTGTGCTGAGATGTTGTGACAGTGAAGGCCATTGGAGTACATTGATTTTGGAACCAGCGTAGTGTGTGCTTTGTGACATGGTGTGTTATCCTGCTGAAATCAGTCATTGCTAGGTGGGTGGAGTGTTGGTTTGAAAGGACACACATGGTCAGAAACAATACTCAGGCAGACTGTTGCATTTAAATGACGCTCAGTTGGTATAGGGGCCTAATGTGCGCTAAGAAAATATTCCCACCATCGCCAGTCTGAACTGCGGATTCATGGATTTCTGTACGTAGTTTATGCCTAATTCTGACCATCTGCATGTCACAGCAGAAATCAAGGTGCGTTAAACTCGGTCATGATTTTACAATCTCCCTTGATCCAGTTTGAGTGAGTCTTTCCCCACTGCAGCCTCAGTTTCCTGTTCTTGGATGACAAGGGTAGAACCCATGGCAGTCTTCTCATACTGTTGCCTAACCACTTGAAAAAAACCTATTGCTTCATTTCTATTTTAACCACCGAGTCGACATTTCGAAACAGGCCCTTTAATTTACTGATAATCCTGAATGAAAATAACGCATGCGAATCCAATGGTAATGACGAGACACGCGAAGCACTTTATTACAAGTTCTGTTGCAGGGGAAAACTGCCGCGCCCACAAAGAAGTCAACATCACACACAGAACAAAGAAACGCAAACAGTTTATATAATGAGAGAGAGTAACAAATAACACCCAGCCAGATAGTCAATCCCACCCAGACCATCCCAAGGAGACGGCTTTCGCTCCTCAAACTGGATATGAAAACCCCTCATCCTAATTTAGTCAGACACTGGTGAGAGTCCGCTGGTGCCCTACAGGTTTACATATTTTGTAGGGAAAGCCATACTACAGCAATCAATTTATTGGCTGAAACCAATCACTGATGGTCTTCACAAAGCCCTTCCATGTTTATTCAGAAATCAATCCTTCGGAAACATGAGAAATGTTGAGGAAAAACTGAAAAAACCCTGAAATTTTACACACTTCAAGGTTCGATGAGTTGTGCGATCAGAGGCGCTCTTCTGCAATGTACATAGCACTGTCATAACATGCAGTTATTTGAATTATTGTTTCTGACTTAATAGGAGGTTATGCCAAAGAGAGTTCTTTTGGATTCATTCTTTAAGAGCAGTGCAACCATTGAGTCTGAATGAAAGTTTTGATAAGTGTTTTGTTACGAATAAATCAGTACAGTTTTTATATGCCATTTATTTTGATGATTGCTTGCAGCTTAATGTTTACACAGCATGTTCAACCATATTGTGGACTTCAAATATATGACGTGCTGGTTATTTCCTAATTGTCTCGGTAGACTTTGTGTTTTTAAGTCGTAGACAATCATTTCAAAAACTACAATTGTCTAAATGTTTAGTCAGATAAACTCAATTGATTAGCCCAAGTGTTCTATATTACAGCTAATCAAATTATTTTCGTTTTACCTCCTGTACAGTACTACTGCATTTATGTGCTATTCCTTTCTTGCCTTGAAGGTCGTCTCTGCTTGTTCTTTAAAACGATTTTTGCCCAGAGTTGAGGGTGTGGATGCTCCTTTTTAATTGAAGTTACTATTGCCATCCCATCAGCTTCAGTACTCTGGGCACTCTCCACCACCCATTCTCTCACTAACAAGGTGCTTTTGCAAACTAAATTTCCAACTTTTTTCAAGTTTTAAATCAGGAAGAACATGCAAATGCCACACAGACTGGCCTCAGGCTGGATTTGAAACAACAACCTTCTCGCTGTGAGGCAGTAGTGCTACCCACTACAATAAAATAAACCAACAAAAACCTTTATGTTTTCAGAAATCAGGTCCTGAGTACAACCGCTAGAGTAATCAATGCTTCTTGTTTTCAGTCTTTTTGTCGAGTATTGAGCAACACCACACTTTGTAAGTTGAGCTAGAATTACCTCCTTTTGAATGGCCAGCTATTATCTTTTCATAAGACCTGTGCCACCATAAGTAAAATGTTATTAATTCCCAAGAATTTCCTCCGCCGGTAAGTGCACTGGGCAGCTGAAAAACAGCGGTAGCAAAAAGTTTCTGACATTTTAGCTGCAGTGCAAACTTTGCTGGACTTCCTGTTGTGGCTGTGAAACATTTGACAGCGTGATAGGATGAGATAAGGGAATGGCTGTGTGGGGAGAGTTAGCTGGGTCATAGGAATGTGAAGGCCTGGGATATAACAATAAGCCATCATCTCACACCTCTGCTTCCCCTCATTACTCTGCACAATGGGTTTATATTGGATGAGAATTACGATAAAGTCAGTGTAGCAGCTATGCCGAAATGTTTTTTTTTTTTCTAGCCTTGGGGAGACATTGTATTGCTTTGTTTTGTTAGCTTTTTTCAGTATAATTGTTCACGGTGTTATGGCCCCAATTTCTTATTACATTTACAACATAACAGCAACAGCAACAGCAAGGGATGACAGACACAGTTTTAAAACTCAAACACATTTAATTAAACAGACAAAGACAATAACAACTAAATAACAGCTAAGACCAAGATTGATTATCAAGAAAAAAAGAAATAATTACAGTCCCTTGTTTTGGTGGGGTTTCCTGGTGATGTGCTGGGTGAAAAACAATCCACAACAGACTGCACAGGTCTTGAACAGAATTAAAGGTCTGGTCACGTATCCTTCTTCTTGCAATTTCTCCTACTACTTTACTGTCTCAATTCTTTTCCTTATATACTCTTTTGCAGACCCCACCCACATTTAGACCTCTTTTTTTTTTATTTTCTGAGACTTGCCCCAGACATGTCCAGGACATGTCTAAACATGACTCTAGCCGGAGCTTAACAAAAAAAGGTAAATACTGCCATCTAGTGGCCTATATTCACATTACAACGGATATTGTAGAATGTCTGGTTTCATAAGTTGAAGATTGAGAATTAAAATACAGACTTAAAGGAGTTTCATCTCTAGTATCTATGTTGTTTAATCCAAGTCATTTTTTTTTTATCTAGAAGACATCTAATCAGCAACTTTATTTACTGTGATTGTTGGCAGTGGACATTATACAACACACAGTGCTGGAAATGTCTTTACTTGCTTGTGGAGGCAAGTTCAATTGTGGGGTCGATATGTAACAACATCCACTCTAGATACTAAATTTGAGTCCACTATAAATACTTAAGATTATCAAAAATGATCAAGGCTGTACAAATCATATTATGTGAACTTTTATTGGGGTTAGTAAAATATAGCAAGTTTTGTAAAGACTATTTGCACATTACATGTTTTAATGATATTTCAAAAGGAATCCCTCATATTCTATTATAAACGAGAGATCTCTGGACCAGGGTTTGGCAGACATAAGATTAACCAGACTCATATATTTGAAATTTTCAACCCCCACTACTCTAGGAATCATCCCTTGGTGACTGATTACCCCTGAAGGCCCACTTCCTGTTAAGCAAGAGCTTGGATGCTTCACTGCTGTCTCTAAGATAGAGAAAGTTCTGGGACCGAAGAATAGCTTGGCAACGGTTTCCTGTTAAATGTGAGATGAGGTGATGAATGGCTCTGTATTTGAAACTCTAGGCTCATGGTTTTGCTTTTGAAACACAAAGTCAGAGTTCCAGATCACGTCTGACATGCCTGCCGGGTTTGGCTCAAGGTTGGCCATTTCCATGTCTAGCTAAGGCTGGGAGTCATTCATTTGTCCTGAACAGTGACTCAGCATCATTTTTTAAATTCAGTTCGCTGATTTTAGTCATTACCAGCCATCATCTCACTCTGGAGGAAGAGGCCTTGGAGGCCTTGTTCAGGGAGCATGAGACAGTTCCCTGTGGAACTGTTGTCTAATCAGTATTGTTCCTCTTAAAGAAATAGGACAGCACAATCACAGAGAACTGTAGCCATGTTAACTGCTTCCTGTATTTGCAAATAAGAAAGAAAAAATAAAACCTTATCGCCAAAGAGTAAACAGTTCACTGGGAAAATACACAAGCCAGTATTAAACATTGAAAAGAAAAAAAATTAAGGAAAGCTACTGGTAGAAAATTTCTACTCTTGTGTTTTCCAACAATTATGAAATAATAACCAATACTTCATCCATGTCTAGATATAAATTTGTAGATAAAAGTTGCTGATGCATCTCAGCAGGATTAAAAACCATTAAAAAAACCTGCATTTTCAATAATACAGAATGTGTATATGTAAAAATCCAAGGGGTATTTATCAGTTCAGTGAGGTGAAGAAGCTGTGAGAATAACAACGTGAGAGATTTCCAGTAAACATGCATAAATAATACACTATGTAAAGTATATGAAGATCCATAGACTTAAAAAATCCAATCAAAATTTGTTGTGAACAGTCTTTGCCTAATTAAGTATGCCGCCCCTACTATTTTAAATATTCATGAGCAGATTGGGCAGAAGGTCGCTCCAAGCACACTAGAAAATTTACCACTGTTAGTCAACAGACTAACTGCCACATTTGCTTTAGTCTCTTCAAGTAATCCTAGACAAAAAAAAAGAAAAAATCAAGGTTGATCAGACTTCTGTGCAGAACTGCACTCAATTCCCCAGTTCAAAGCAGGGCAAAGGATACAACGCTGTCATTAAAAGGCAATGCCAACCAAATGTCATATTGCAGACCTATACTGCCCTCTCCTGAAAAAATGCTGAGATCAGATGTATTGCCGCATTCATAAATGGTGTTTCCAAAACCTGTACCTTAATACATTGGAGAATTTTATTTTTCTTCAGAAAATGTATGAATTCTACCCACAATGAATCCAGGGGCAGAGAGAATTTTTTTTTTTTTTAAGAATTACTTTGTGCAAACCGATGATATGAAGATAATTTTTATATTTTAAGTAAAGGTCATGGTTTCAAGGCTCATTGCTGCTGTTTTAAAACCTGAAAATTTCAACACAGATAAAAATGTGCCCTTTTTACAAAGGGATTAGAGAACCTTTGAAACAGCGGCTGACATTATGCAAGGAAGGTAAAAAAAAAAAAGGGGGGGGGGGATTTACTTTAGAATTTAACAAGAAAGTGAAAAAATAATCAATTGTAAATTTCACCTATTTACCAAAGGAAATAAATATAGATATCTATATATAGATATATATAATATTATAGATGATGTTTATAAATGCTTACTTCCGCCTAAAAGTAATTCCCGTAAAAGTGCAAGATCACCAACCCATAAGAAGTCAAGTTTTGCCAATTCTTATTTTCATTAAATTATGTTTCCCACTCTTGTACCTGCGTGGCATCGTTGACATGCTTTTGCCAGAAGCCATAACAGTTGAAACAAGAATGAGATGGATGGATTCCTTTGTGTTCATCTGCAAAGCAGTTTCACCCTTTTGACATATTATACAATATTACACAATAATGTTAACACTGGAGAGACCCAATACAATTTCAGCCAAAAAAAAATCAGTTATTTATTTATTTTATAGTCCTCTGTCTAAGTTTTTTTTGTTACTTAACAAGAACCAGGTGACACTTGGTTGAAGCCAGGCCCTGTGGTTCAGCAAAATCAGGGAAAATTGAATGCTGGAAGAATGAAGTAGCACACAGGCAAATTTTTCTGTCTTTTTTAGGACAAAGGCATATGCTCAAATGGTTCATAAATCATTGAATTAACAAGCAATAGCTCTATTAATGCACGACATAAACTGTATTACATATGCTGCATTCATTGACCTACTTTCACTAATAGGTGCTACATTTTGCAGGACTGTAAAGTTTTTCCATTTGCGCAACAACAGAACCTGAAAAATACACGGTCATAAAAATTCTAAGAGGCACGGTAACAAAATTCAGGGACAACAATATTTAGCGTGGTATTGCACTGTGTTTTTATTTTTCATCCAATGGCTGTTATAGATTTACCACCCACAGTGATGTAAAATCATTGAACATTATAAGCATAAATCAGGTGTGTTGTTGCACCTTATTTACTTTATTGTATATATTGTTCTGTTTCTAAAATAGTTAGTGATGGCTTCATTTAAATAGCTTAACTATATTTAAAAGATTTATTATTATTATTATTAATATTATTATTATTATTATTGAAGTAAGGAATGGTAGTTCATGTATGTAAATGCAACTTTTTAAGTCTTTTCTCCAAAGGTAATGGTAAAACTTTAATTACTGTGGCCATGGGCTGCTAGTCTAGCAGAGGTGCGGTCAACAAAATTAAAGAAACGCATTTCAAAATTTCTTAAAAGGTTTACCCCTGCAATGTAATACTCTCTCCCTTGATGGTCCAGTCTGATGAAGTGTACTTTCTTTGAAAAAAAATGGAAAATTCACCTCACTTATGTTTTTTATGTAATGATGCAGATGCATTATGGAAAGAAAGTGCCTTTCAGGAAATCATTTAACCTTTTTTCCCCCAAAGGACATAATTTGGGACTTTTCTAGTAGCCTACTGAAAGCACACAGGAACTATAATTAACAGCTTTATCTAAACAACCAAAATTATATTCATGAAACAATATTTTTAAAATTTCAGCCCAGATATTGAACAATATTCTTATAAATTGACTTCTTGTTCAGTTCTCTTAAACTTTCTAAAATAGCCACAAAAAATTATAAAGATATTTTCTTGCAACATCATCAAACTCACACTTACATGTTGAAGGGTATGGATATAAAGGATCGAAAAATATGTCAGAAACTGAAGAAGTAGGTTTGCAAGCAATTTACGCAGAGCCTTCGCCAAAAGAACCTTCATGAGGTTCAGCCAGTCTCTCTTCTGATTACCCACAATATGGAATGTCAATGCTGTTATAAAATATCGCAAGAACAACTATAGAATCCATTGCAATGCACAATAAGTCGTTTGTTACAAGCAGGTGATATAAAAACTATTTTTCGAAGCTGTCAATATGTAGACCCATTAGGTAAAATAAATTCAGGAATTCAGGCAGATCTCGGCCAGCCATACGCTGGCCCTTCGTCCAAATAAAGTGGTACTTTTTTGGTTGGTCTATCTCAGTTGTCGGTGAGGCCGGCGGGGCGGATCCCATATTGCTAATATATATATTTAAAAAAAATTAAAGCAACACAATATCTTCTTAGTCAACCTTCTAACGAATAATCTCCCCTTTGGATATAGAAACAGAGCCGAAAAGGTAAGCGAATCCCACCAATGTGTTGTCATCCTGGCCTCTCAAACTCAGGGAAATGAATCGTATATTAGCCGGCTAGCTAGCTAACCTTCGCAGACATCATGCGTAGCGCTAGCGAGCTTGCTAACGTTGGACATCATGGTGAAAAAAGGGAATTGTGGAACTGGAAGGATCGCTATTTGTATAATTACGTATTTGATACCGTCGAATCGGGTATTTTTATTGGTAAATAAAATAGGTAATTTCCTCCATCTAGCTAGCTAGCTAATCGTGAAAATGAACGATCCTGAGGGCTGGAAGTAGTTCGGCTGAAAATTAGCTCCTGAGCCGGGTTGGATTTGCGTCGTGAATTTTTCAACCTGTAACTGAGCTGAGCAGCTAGCTCTTTATAAGCAGTTAGCTTGCTAGACAGCCGGGGTAACGTGATCCCTCTGTCCTGCCATCACTCCACACAAATTTTGCTAACGAGTTTGGACCTATTAACCTTGATAGCCAGCTGTTAGCCACGACGATATGTTATTATGAAAATATGTTAACGTTGTTGGCTAGCTGGATAGCCATATGCTAGCCAACTGTGTTAGGGAGTCGTATTACAATATTAACGTTAGCTAGCTATTAGCCGTTATTGGCTGGCCATTGACGCTGGATACTTAATTGCAATTTACGGTCTGTCCTGTTATTTATCCTTATTTTTTTCCCCAGCATGATTTCGATGAAGAGCTGTTGTCACTCAGATGTGACTTGACTGCTGATTATCCGTCTCGTTGGCAAAGGAAATCATAGCACCATGATCGGCAGTATTTGTCTATCAGTAACGTTACGTTAGCCAGCTAGCTCCCTAGCTAATGTTGGCTAGCTAACGCTAATTAGCTAACGAACGACAACCTTAATCAGCTGGGTAACTAACTTGCTTGCTGGCGAACATTATAATAATAATAATTTCTTTCTTTCAGACAGACATTCCATATGACAATTAATTAAAAATAGAAAAAAAATTAGCCGACAAAAAGGGAAGAAAGTACAGTGCTTAACAGTTAAATTACCATTAAAAATACACTTCATATGTACAGCTAATGTATAACGTTACAAACTACATATAGATATGAGGCAGCATACTGTTACAGGTTAACGTATTTTGAGCAGGACAGCCTGTTGGTTGGTAATTTAAAAGTACTTCTGTAAACTGAAGTTCTCGATCATGCACCAGCTAGCTTGCTAGTTAGCTTAGAGGGCTGGTTCGCTGATGTTTTCGCATTCTGTCAGCAACTGCACCATTGTGTAGCGGCCTTTGTTGCTTTGTAACGTCAGCGCTGCCCCGACCACTGGCGCTTGCTTGAGACCCGTTTCGGACCAGTAAAGCCGCTTTCACACCAGACCCGAAACGATTTTTTCTCATGACAGACAACATTCGAAGTCCATGCAAAAATGCGACTATCGTTCACGCGTCTTTGCGTTGACTTTGAATGTAATCTGTCGTGCGAAAAATTCGTTTCGTGTCCGGTGTGGAAGCAGATTAAGACTGCAGTAGCTACAGGAAGTAATCGAAATCCATTTAAGAACTGAAATGAAAGTTCTGTAAATTTGGAATTGAGGAATTGGCATCGAGAGAATTTATCTATCAGTTTGTTGTGTAATTTATTGATACACTTGATAACACTAGATAGAGCTCAGACGTTATCGCTCTGAATGTAAGAAATTGTTTGTGACTATTTAAATTAGCTATTTATTAGCTATTAAGTTTACCCCCGAGATCTATGTCCTCTCACTTTGCCTTCAAAAAGCATTTGAAAGAATATCTAATGTCCACATGATCTCTCCTGTCAGTTTCTCCCACAGTCCTGTATTAACTCTGATCCCTTTCTGATTTAATTTGTCTTTCCCCTAGTCCTTCACGTTTTGCTTCTGAATCAAGTAACTTAGTTTCTGCTGATTCTTATTTTTCTGGATTCATTATGTAGTTTTTCATTTTTGTTAGCCTGCATGTCATAAGTATCAGTATGCTCAGGGGTGGAACTCTGTACAAGCCTGCGTGGGCTTTGTTCCTTCCTTGCACAGATGTGGAATTCAATTTGTGCTAAACACATTAACCTAAAAACCTATACCTATTTAGTCAACAGTTTGCTAATTATTAATATTTTCTGTGGGTGCTAATCGACTGATGGCCAACAGATGCCCTCTGCAACGATTGGCAACAGGACTGTGCAGTCCGCAAGTCCGGATGTGGGGTCCGCTCCCGGATCTATCGGCCAAATCACCATGACAAGCCAATCGTCCGGAGCCCAAACTGAAGCGATGAAGCAGGTGTTCGGCGTCATTGATAAGAAGGTCCGCAACATGGAGAAGAAAAAGGTTGGTCGTTGGATACGTAGATGGCCATTTTGATAAGAATTCATCAGTTGATTTTTTTTTAAAGGCCGCCTGCAGGTTGCGTTTATTGCAAGCTTAAAAAATAATTTATTCATCAGTCGTGTCATATAGCAGGTTTTCGATATTACTAGCTGATAATCGATCGTCTTATCTCTTATGTAACAGCTGTTGCTTGGTGAAGCATATGAGGGTAGGTTGTGCCCATCCTACCAGTAATATATAGCCAGCTGGCATTGTTTCATGACCTGAGTTGAGGTTGACCTATGTCCTCTTGCTTGGTAGCTCTCAATTTGCCTGAATTTATGGTGTCCCATTTGTTGCCTTGGGATGTTTGTTCGAAAACTTGGCAGACTTTTCTTGATGGTTCACATTACAGTATAATGCAGTCTGAGAGTAGATTGTCTGTCGTATGAGTTGAGAAGTTTACAGTGAGCCATGTCACGCTGTGGCCGAGTGAACAAAGCCAGCAAAGTGGCTAATTGGTTGGCAAGCTGTACTGACAACAGTTGCGGAGCCAGGCATTTTCCGATGGGGGTTGGCAGGATGTGAGCAGTTGTCATTTTGGGGTGACACAGAAAGCTGTATTATATGAACATGAAAATGTGTCTATAAAACTAGAAAAGAATGATATTCCAGTTTAGATGTATATCAGGGTGAATGTGTGGCACAATTGTAGAGCGCACTTTGTGTCAGATGACCAGAAAAGCGATACCCAAATACAGTCCATGTATATACATATGCAATTTTTATTATGCACGTAGCAATGTTTGTTTCCTCCAACTTGGAGCTTAAAAGGGTGTTTGCAGGATTCCATGAAAAGCCTCTATTGTGTACATTCTGAATTCAGATTTGATTTCCATTGATATGCATCGCAGTTGGTCTCAAGTGTTACATTTGAGGTCTGTTTCAAAAATCCTCTGACCTTATACTGAAAAAGTAAATTTGTATAATGAATTGTCATTGCAAAAGCTCTGTGATGCAAAAATTACTTATTTCAAAGGCAATAATGCATTTTCTTAAGAATTTACCTGTCTCAAATGGAAAATGCATAGATCTTGAACACAGTTTTACATATTTCCCTGTATTTTAGCAGAACATAATTGGGATTTATGCAAACCTTGGGCTTTCCACTATAATTTGAAAATTGCCCTGAAGTTCCACAGATTTGAATATAGCTGCATTTGACAGACCTGCAAGGGTTCGTTGGTTTTATGGAGTTAATCCCTCACCATTTAGTGGAACTGGGTATATTATAATGGCATGTGTCCGTCCATCCGGAGAAGTGGGGACAAGTTTTTTTTTTAATTTTTTTTTTTATTATATTTATTTATTTTTTTCCCTTGAAACTAGTTTGCCAAAGGATGAGTGCAATTTTGTATGCATGTCACTAGCAGTGGTGGACATTTCCAGGGGTCAGAAAGTGAAATTACTACCATGTTTTACTTCTAGCCATGAACTCAACCAGCTGATTTTTATTACCCGTCAGCCCTAAAGGCTGACGGGGTATTGCTATCCTTCGTGCGGTCGGGCGGGCGGGCGTCTCCAAAAACTTCGACATCGGGCTGAGGGGTATTCCGTGCATTGCACGCCTATTTTCTTGACTTGTTCAACCTCTGGTTTGAAGGGCTGTATTATTTAGCAAATCCAGGTGGTTAGAACTAAACGTTTGGGAGGACTTTTACTTTCTGAACCTGGATTGTCCACCTGGGCTTACTAGTCATGACCTTTATTGGGTTCACAAATGGCATCCTGTGGTGGCAGGGAATATTGTTGATGATGTCTTGTTTAAACTGCCACTGTATTTGACTGGCTGTCTTAATTCCATTGGGTATACTGCTCTTGTATGCTTTAAAAATGCGTTTTATACAAACTTGTTACTTCTAAACAAAGATATTGAAGCTTCTTGTTGAGAAAGTGCGTAGCTCTCAATCCTAAGACAAACACACTTAGTTTCATCCTGCCATTGTGCCATCAACGATGCTTACTTTTGCAATTTTCCTCTCAGAGCAAGCTGGATGACTATCAGGCAAAGAAAAACAGAGGAGAACGTCTCAACCAGGACCAGCTGGTAAGAAAAAAACATGGTGTGTCATTGCAGTATGTTCTTGTGGCATGTGCTGACTCCCGTATTTGTAACGCCCTCCCCTCCTCTATACGTGATCGCAACTGAAGTGGGAGGGCCTGAAATAACTGCCTCCCGTTTCCCCTCTCTTTTTCCCATTTTCTAAGGATGCCTTGTCCAAGTTTCAGGAAGTTGCAAATAACCTGGAGTTTGCTCGAGAGTTACAGAAGAGCTTCCTGGCTTTGGGTCAAGATGTGAGTGGATTTGGCTTGCCTTGTTGTCTCTGAAATTGAAACTATGGCTTGTGCATGGCTGAGTACTCGTGAGGATAATAATTATCTGTCATGGAAGCATCACTGTTTATGCCCTGCTGAATATTTATGGGCTATGAAGTCTTGGTCTCGCCTCGGCTGCAAGTTGGATACATTTATTGTTGAAAAACTGGGGGGGGGGGTTGGCTTGGGTTGGGTTGGGCTGATTTTGCAGTAAGCAACAAGCTGTGGGCCTTCTCAAGTAACTGAAGTGTTGCATATTCACAGGAGTAAAATTTGCACTTTAGTTGCACTCAATACAGGACTGGCACAGTCACATTATGCATTCATGAGACACTAACTTTCAAGACTGGGTCTCTGGGGTGATTGTACCTTCTGCATAAATGCTTGAAAATATGAAGAATAAATGGCTATGTTGTTTGTGGCTAGTTTTACCAGTTTTTTTTTTATTTATTTATTTATTTTTTTTGTAAATTTTGAGTAGTGTTAACTTTATTCTTTTTTTTTTTTCCCCAATAGTTGCCGAAAGAGGTATGATAGATTGTTTTGGAAAAATGACTGCCCTTCTAACAACTTCCCTTCTTGCTAGCCTAGCATCTAGATAATGATTCATCCCTCATAATTTTGGTATGTGATGGTGGCCATTTTGGAAAAATTATGTCTTCAAGCTTCTCCCCATGTTACGAGAGATTAATTCATTGTTGTTGCTTTTTATTCATGTTGAAAGCGACTGAATGACCTAATGCAGTAGTTTTCAACGTCGTTCCTGGGGACACACTGGGTATGCTGGCTTTTGTTCCAACCACAATTGTAATTGCTGGATTTTAACAAGCTGTTAATTGGTTGTTTATCATGCCGTCTTTGTTACAGAGAAACATCCGTACATGCTATGAAGAATAAAATACCCTTGAAGATGGTGGTTTTATTTCTATACTGTAAGAAATTTCAAGCATTATAACATTTCAAACAAACCCCAAGTTAGGCTGCTGGGCTCAACTGTTTCAAGTTAATTCAAAAAACCTCAGGCGGACTTAATTAGACCAATATGACACACAACTGGTTTGACACTCATTTGCATGTTGAATATAATTTTCATGATGTGCCAATTAGTTTTCACCAATTAGGAGCCAACTACATTTTTAATTGAATTGGTTACATTGTTTTCTCTCATTTTATGCTGCTCTTTCCAATGCATCGCAATGTGACTGGCATATTTTTATTATACGCCTGTCTCAAGACGGGACGTATTATGTCATCACCCCCGTCCGTCCGTCCGTCTGTCTGTTGTCTGTTAGCAATTTCTTGTCTGGGGCATAACTCCTGAGCCGCTTGAGCTACATTCATGATACTTCACATACATGTGCACCATCACTAGGCGCTGTGTTGCGCACCATGATTTCGTTCACTCGGTCAAGGTCACTGGCAAAGGTCAAAGGTCACATGGGGCCCAGATGGGCCTTGTCCGGAGCATAACTTCTCGACCGCTTGACATACATCCATGATTTTTCATACCCACGTGTACCATCACTGAGCGGAGTGTCGCGTACCATGTTAACGGCCCTCCCTCCAAGGTGAAGGTCACTGGCAAAGGTCAAAGGTCACATGGGGCCCAGATGTGTCTCCACTTCCTGATCCATGTTCATGATGGGCGTATTATGCACCGTTGGCGGTGCTCTTGCTCTTGTTAAATTCTTGATGGCAAACGTAGCTATTTCTGGTATCTTGTTAGTTAAAAGGGCAAATTACTGCTCTAAACATTAAATACACTTAAGACAAATTAACAGCTTGTTAAAATCCTGCGATTGCAAGAATGGCTGGAACAAAAGCCAGGATACACAGTGGGTCCCCAGGAACAACATTGAAGATCACTGTTCTAGAGGTTTATTGTCCCTTTAAGCCAAGAAGTTTGTTTTTTCCTCTTTAGAGTTTGTTTAGCTCAGTTCAGCCTAAAAGAGCTCTTAATTTTCCTTTTAGGATGATATGTTATTGTGGAATAAATGGAATGTATTGACAGTGAAGATTTTGAGATGAAGGGTTAATTGCGCTTTGGTTTGCATTCATCAAATGTTTGTCCAGCATATGTATTTTTTCCTCTTTGAGTTTATGAATGATTTTGTCTCTTTGTCAAACCGACCTGGACAACAAAGGGGATCAGTGTTCAGAATCAAATTCATTTTGAGGATTATTTACTTCATGCCAAAGACTTGTTACTCCTAATCTGAGAATGTTTTATATTTTGTTGAATAAAAATGTTAAGTTGACTATTTTCTGTAGTCTGGTAAAGAGTATGAGCTTGTTTTTAGCCCGCTAGGCCTCTCGGTCTTATGCTGTGGTTTGATGCCATCGTGGTGGTCTTTTGTCTGTCTGTAAATTTTTTGCCTTGTCAGCGCTGTGGAGCCTTCAGTTTTTTCACTGATCCTTTTCATATTTTCTATGCGTGTGTATATGGGATGAAAATCTAGGCCAAGTTTGATTTTGGCCATGTTTGGCCAAGGGGGCACAGTGGCTTTGCCACTATTTTTGTTGGTATCCAGTTTTTTGGATCTCAGCAGGCGGGGAGGGTTAATTTTTACAGGACCTCTTGCAATTTTAGTCGAATACGGGTGCTGCGGTATGTTATGCCATTCCGCTGCTCTGCAGTGATCTTTCTGCGCCCCGCGCCCCTCAGATCCAGAAGGCGGTGAAGAAGGCGGCTCGTCGGGAGCAGCTGCAGCGGGAGGAGGCGGAGCAGCGGCGGCTGAAGACTGTACTGGAACTGCAGTTCCTACTGGACCGGCTGGGCGATGACAGTGTGCGGCAGGAGCTGAAGCAAGCCAGTGAGGGCTCCGCCCTGCTCTCTGACGCTGACCTCTCGAACCTCGATGAGTTCTACAAGTTGATTGGACCAGAACCTGACCCCAACACCAGGTCTGGAGCTGTTGGCTCCTGTATTGGACCTCCAATTTCCAATGTTTACCCAGTTGAAGTGTGGAGTTGTGTTGTCATTTTTTGTGGATTTGGCTGCATCTGTAATCTTTTGTACTCAAATTTGTTTTCTCTCTCCAAATACTGGAACTCTTTTCAAAGTGTGAGGGCACAGTAGTGATGTTATAATTGTTTGCCGGAGATCTCATAGGCCTAGTTAATTTTTTTTTTATCCCAGAAATGAAGTGTTTAGGGGGATAAATCAATTTTTGCTCCTGTCACCGCCGTAGATCCTTTGTGTTGTCGTCATAAGCAGTTTTTATGGGAATCCCACACATTTTTGTTTTCATTCCTGGGGCATAAAGGACAAATCCTGTTTTGTGTGATCTTATCATGCCAACCAGCGAGAGCAACTAATAATAATGCATCAGTTTTGTATAGCAAAGACGCTTCACAATGGATTATTCATTCACTCACACATTCACGCTTTGATGGCGATAAGCAACGTTTTTGTAGCCACAGCTGCCCTGGGGCAGGCTGAGGAAAGTGTGGCTGCCAGTATGCGCCTACGGCCCCTCCGACCACCACCAAGCATTCGCGCACACAGCCATACAGGAGTGTTCCTATATTAAATGTTTTTGTGGGTGGGGGAAACCAGTGTACCCGGAGGAAACCTCACACGAACACGGGAGAATATTCAAACTCCACACAGAAAGGCCCCAGGCTGGATTCGAACCCACAACCTTCTTGCTGTGAAGCAGTTGTGTCTTAGCTGGGTTAATCAATTTCTGGTCATCAGTTTCTGAATGGATATGTAAGTTAATTATGCATATTGGCGTTATTTGGATACCTGCACAGTGCTGGACATAGCTTGGACATTTAAAAATGGCATCGAGAGGCTTGAACTATAAATATAAGCCATCTTATTATTTGGCCATCTTTAAATCGCACAGACCATAGGGATACTGCATGTTATCGAAATGTCAATTATCATCCATTGAAAACACACTTAGATAACCATACTAAAAGGGGCTCAGCCAAAGAGATAAATAGGTTAGAAATATTGCTATTACTTCTTAAACAAGTAGTCCGCATATAGAGGAACCCCAAAGAAATGGTCATTTTATCCATTATTTTTTTTTTGTGCATTTTATGCGCATGCATTGTTAAAACTAAATATCAGATGTTTAACTTTGGTTATTATTCATTTTTGGTTTGGAGGTCTCTAGCAATGATTTAATAAATTTAAACCCTTAGTGTCTACTTCAATAAAATTTTACAAAGTACTAATTGTATTTGCTCATATTGGGAGGATTGGTTGATTCGGATTTTTCATTTATTTTGTTGCCACCCGTGACAGTTTTGGTTGGTATTGTTTTCATCTTTTGAGTGTGTCTGTGCGTGCATGCATGTGTGAGTGGCCTTGTATAGCTATTGTTGTGAGAACCAGTTGTTGAAAAACAACTGATGTTGTGAGGACATGTTTTGGGGTTGTGATTTCATATTTTGTGGTCCTCACTGAGGATTACGGCTTGTTCAAAGTTAGGGTTACGGTTACAGTCAGGGTTAAGTCATGGTTAGAATCGGTCTTGCGGTCACAGTTAGGAAAGGCTGCACAGAACGAATGCCAGTGAATAAAATGTCCTCAAGAATAACAGTACAAACTTGCCTGTCTGTGCTGGGACACCCATTATAAAGGGACCTAGCACCAAATGAATTTGAGTACTCTGCTCAGTGTTTTATTTGTCTAAAAAGATTTTGTCTGTGCATTGCTGTCATAATTGTGCAAGATCACTTTGCAGTGATGTCCGTTATTGTCGTGGCAGATGAGGACAGGTGTATTTACAGGGCATTGGTTATATGTCACACATTGGAAAAGACATTTTTGTTTTTTTCGATAATTGTAAGAAAGGTGTGGAAAATCAGCATTCTGAATGAGCAACTTGAATTTATATCTCTGTCCCACTGTCTCTTTCCCCCCAGGCTGACTGAGCAGTTTGAGCAGGCCTCCCTGCACTATTGGGACCTCTTGGAAGGCAAAGACAAAGCTGTGGCTGGAACCACATGTGAGTGGAATGCACAATGGGGCTGTGCCATTACTTGCATACATATGCATACATCCATCCATCCATCCATCCATTGTCAGCTTGTGTATGGAGCCTATACTTCCCTCTGCCTCACTGTTTGCTGTTGGGCACTATGACCTGTCCATTTATTCAACCTTACTGTGAGAAGGTCTGTTTTTCACAGACATGTTGGTTGGTTTTTTTTTTTTTTTTTTTTAATCCTCCGCCAACGAAGTTGGGGCAGAAGTTATCTTTTCGCCACTTGTTTGTTTGTCTGTCTGTCCATTTGTGAACAACATAAGTCAAAATGTACTGCACGGAATTGTCTGCAATTTTGTGGGTGGATTGCTATTACATCCAAGATGAACCCTATTGATTTTCACTGCGATCACTGAAACAGTATGGCTGCCATGGCAGCCATGTTGAAATCCTATCACGTGATAACTCAACTTTGCTCCCACTCATGTACATTTGGATTGTGCTGCCTTGGCGGAGGTTTGCACTCTGAGTGCCCCTCTCGTTTTTTTTTTGTTTTTTTTTTTAATAACCCTTATTTAACCAGGGAAGTCACGTTGAGATTGAAATCTCTTTTTCAAAGTTGAGGTGGGGAGGGAGAGGGCAATTTGCACAGCCAGTTAGATCAGGGGATGATTAGGTGGCAGGTTGAAAGAGCCAGGTTGGGACTTTAGCCATGACACCTGGGAACCCCCTACTCTTATCAATGAGTGTCATAGGATGTTTAATGACCACAGTGAGTCAGGACCTTGGTTTAACGTCTCATCCGAAAGATGGCATCTCCTTCAGTACAGTGTCCCCATCACTGCACTTTGGCATTGGGGATTATTCCACCAGAGGGAAAATCGCAACCTACTGGCCCACCAACACCTCTTCCAGCAGCAACTTGGTTTTCCCAGGTGGTCTCCCATACAAGTACTCACCGAGCCCACACCTGCTTAGCTTCAGCCACATGGCTGGAGCAGATTGAATAGTGGTATGGCTGCTGGCAAATAATTGTTAGCAGTGTTTACTGTAGCCTAGCTATAATGGCATTGTATGGATTGGCGTTATATGGTAAGCATTTTCTTATGCTGGTTTAACGCCATTTTGACTGGTTTATGACCTTGATGGTGAAACCCTGCATTCTCAGAATGAAGTAGCTCATATTCTGTTTGAAAAGCTGAGGTGGTTGCAGTACCTGCAGTACAGTGAAGATTCATGCTGTCCAGATACAGCAGTGCCCTCGCCAGTGCATGATTTAGTCGACCTGAGTTTGTAGGTTGGTTGTGAAAATCACCAAAATGTAGTAAGAACCAGTCCGGTAATGTAGGGAGCGGAGTTGGGTTCTGTCTGCCCCCACTAAAGTGGTTGAATCCATTGTTTGCTTGTTTGCTATTAAACAGTGTCTCGAAAAGTTGGAAAAGGGAAAAGGGAAGGGCTTGTGACTGAGAGGGTTCTGGACTCTGGGTGTGGGGCTCTGGCAGTGACAGTTGGGTGGACGGGAGCCCAGTCCTGCTCCAGGCTCCTGAGTCAGCAGTGGGGCCGGGTGCCAAACAGAGGGCCCCACCTGCCCTGCGCTCAGTGTGGAATTCTGCAGGGGACAGCAGTGACCAGCTGCGCCTGCTGGGGCTGTCAGTGTCCTGCTTGGTGTGTGTTTTCTGCTTAGTATAGTCACATTTTGATGTTGGTTTTGAGCCCTGAAAGGTTCTGCACCTGTGTTTTGTGTCTCTTTGGGGTGGGGGATGGGAGGTGCGGAATTTTGAGAGCCTTTTTAACTTCATAAATGTATAGTATTGGATTTGTCCTATGACTTCTTGCATGGAGTCGGGGGCAT
This sequence comes from Gymnothorax reevesii, assembly GCA_029721435.1. Taxonomy (NCBI): domain Eukaryota; kingdom Metazoa; phylum Chordata; class Actinopteri; order Anguilliformes; family Muraenidae; genus Gymnothorax; species Gymnothorax reevesii. The sequence continues at coordinate 38,891,408 of CM056589.1, read as the reverse complement.
GAAAGGCCTACAGTAACCTCACTTTTCAATGCTCCATTACTCCCATTTTTGTTCACCTGATTGAAAGATAAACAATTGCTGTGTTAGCAAAACAAATATGAATCCTGTATCGATTAAGAAATTGTAATGACTAAGTGATTGCATTTTGGCTACATATACAAATTGGATCACGTGAAATTATGGCAATTATCCTAAAAAAAGCAAAAAATAAAAATTTTATGTGTTTTACTTCTCATTTCAGCTATTTTTTTTAGCTGTACAATGATTCATAAGATGGCGGTTGATTTCTTCAGTATTATAAGCATTCAAAAGAGTACATCTGAACAGGAGAAGATCGAACCATACCAAACTTTGCAGTGAAAAGTTTCAATTACAAGCTTTTCTAACAAATTTATGCTGGTCTGTGCCATTTTATAAGCTACATGAGTTCAGAATCTTCAAAAGACACAACATTGTACGTAGTCATTTATGTGCGTAGGCAAATGCCTAAGAATTTCATGAGGTTGTGTGAAATGATGCAATCAAAAACAAGTCGAACAGTCATTCTACCAATTGATCTTAGCTTAATTAATGTTTGGTAGCTAGTAAAGAAAGGTTTAACTGCGGCAGTTTTAAGATTATTCAGCATTGAAAGGTAATGTGCCCCAGACCTTTCATGTGGAATGAATATCACGCCATATTTTAGAACTGCAAAAAAAAAAACTGTGTATGGAGAATGAAATGTCTGAGCATGTCTCTGCCTTAGTTTGCCGAGTATGTATTTTAGTACTTTGCTGCTATTTACGTCTACCTCTGCAGACAAATCCCTGAAAGAGACACTGGACAAGGTGCTGCAGAGTGGATACTTCGACCGGGCCCACACACATCAGAATGGCGTTTGCCAGGAGGAGGAGGAAGAGGAGGTGGAGGAGGAAGGACGACAGTCTGGGGTGGCAGAGTCTGAGACTGAGCAGCAACCCACGGAGCCAGGTAATCCTGTGATTCTGCCAGTAATTGCTACCCAGTAATTGTAGCCCCCGGACGAAGTCTGGCAGCCACTAGAGACTGATGCTTGTCATCTCCGCTGTCGCCGCATTGACATCCGTAGACAATTCATTGTGGACTCTGTGCAGACTATAATTTTTGACCGATTACTTTCATATTGGTATGGACATGTGTTATACTTCACTTATGACATCTATCGATTTTGGTGGGCATGGCGACACTATTGGCTGAAGTTTGTGGTAAAACATAGAGATTTCCTTGTGGATGCAGTACAGGCTGCAATTTTTGACCAATTACTTTCACATTTGATATGGACATTTGATATACCTCACTTATGACATCTATCGATTTTGGTTTCCATGGCAACAGTATTTTCCGAATAATGCGCAACAAAGGGGAGAAGCGGTCTTTCAGGGGCTACACCCATGTAGTCGCGCTGACTGGACGGTCTAGTTCCCATTTGCTGGGTCAGTAACCAGGCCTGGCTCAAGGCTGCTCTGATCGGATGGGGCAATCAGAAATTTTGGGTGGGCAGTCTGAGCACCTTTTTACATCACAGATCACATTTTATTCAATCCTTTAGCTTTTATTGTGAATTCCCCGCCACTGCAGAGTCTGGCATCACCCCACTGGGACTTGTTAAAATGTGAGCGTAGTTCGTCCAGACGATAAATACCCCTCCAGTGTTTGTAAATGTCTTGTTTTGCCACAGAGGGTGAGGTACCTGAGGACTACTTGGAGCCTATCGAAGTGGAAGCCACGGAGGTGAGCCATGTTCCTTCTCAGTGGGTAACCATTAACTTTATAAGAACCAGAGGCACCAGCCATTTGTGCTGGCTGTGTTAGTTTATGACAGTTTTTGGATGGTGCCTCACATGCTGCTGTTCTTTATTGTGTATCCTTTTGTAGTTTGTAAATAGACAGTTCATTCCTGAGGCTTCCTACAGCAACAGCGACAAGGAGCAAGATGAAGACTGGAGCGGGCAGGCTGAGGTATTTGTGCTGTCTTAGTCACCAGTGGGGTGTTGTGCAAAGTTGGCTTTGTGATTAAGCCTGACTTCAGCACTTAGTAAAGCCAGGAACATCTTCAAATCTGGAACATGGACTGAAGTTAAAGGAGCTGCTCTGGTTTTTACTTAAACTTAAAGTCAGGCTTAGTCACAAAGCCAGCTCCATGGTACACCCCCCAGCTGAACACTCTTGAGGACTCATTCTGTAGCTCCACTCTAGGAAAACTGTAAAGCACTTCAACTTCAGAGTACTTGAAGCAGCAAGCTTTTTGTACTTTCACTTCCCATTATCTCTGATGGCACATACTGTGTATAAATAATTCCTTTCCATTCTGTTCATGAAAGCCGATAATCAGTGAGTCACTGGTTACTTTTTGGGAGTGGGCATTATCGGCTGGCGTTTCATTTTCGCTTAGTCACTCATTGACCGGCTGTGTCTAAGAGACTTGCTTCTGGACAGTTCTTGCTTACTTACTGGGCATGGCTTTTGTTGCTGAGTTTTTGAATGAGTCAGGCGTTGTGTGGAAATGCGTGTCTCTTGAATGTGAGGTCGCTCAAGCAGCTGAGGGTGGCCATTCCCCACAGGTGACCAGCGGCGTCCAGCAGCAGCCCGCCCCCCTGCAGTCGGCCCCGCCCCCCGTCACCCCCGAGCCTCAGGAGCTGAACCCCGTGGCCCCCGTGCCCGTCCCTATGCCTGCCTCTGACCCCGTGGTGCGCAAACAGGCGGTGCAGGACCTGATGGCACAGATGCAGGGGCCCTACAACTTCATGCAGGTGGGGCCCACCTCCCACTTCCCCTCCTTACTGCTAATGCCTCACTGTGTGCTTCAAATTAAGCCCTGATTAAGTCCAGCCCTGATTTGCCCTGAACTGATGGCTGTGGTGTCCCTCAGTCAGTCTCTCACATACAGAAATGCTGTCAGGTCCAAGTATTTGGCCAGTGACACATTTTTCATCACTTTGTACTTCACCACTATGGATTTGAAATGAGTCCGTCAAGATTTGCCTGAAGGGGTGAATTTCATCTTTGATTTCAGAGTTTCAGAGGGAATCTTTTAATCTTGTATCCACAGGTCTTCCAGGTCTACTGGTGTCCTTGGCTCCCCAGGGCTTGTTTCCTTTTAGTTCGCCGGGGCGAATAACGTCCGGAGAGCTATTATCAGCGTCCGTGTCCGTCCGCGTGCAGAAAAACTTTAACCTTGCCCCCCGGCGAGCTTTGTTGTCTTTCTGACAACTCTTGTTAAGCATATCCCAAATGCTTGGTCTTGGCCTTGCCTAATGTTTTTACTATCTTTACCCCGCCCCGCCCGACGGGGAGGGCAAGGGGTATTGTTTTTGGTTCGGTTTGTTTGTTTGTTTGTTTGTTAACACTTTACCAGCAAAACTAATGGCCACATTCATCCCAAATTGGGTTTAGTTATTGCCACAGACCCAGAATAGATGCCTATTGAATTTAGGAAAAGTCGGTCAAAGTATGTACGAGGGGCAGGGTTTGTTGTGCCTGGCACCACTCTTTGATTTTGCTTCCCGTCTGCAGTTTTTACCCTGCCTGCTCTGCCATACTGTAGCTGGTTAGTGCTTGAATTAGGCCCGCAGTCAAACCTTGTTGTCAATCAGTAGCTGGCCTCTGAGTAGAGGAGCTCAGTCGCACAGCGTCTGAAGCTGGAATAAGACGCTCTGTCTGAGTGTCTGAACCCTGTTCTCAGGACTCCATGCTGGAGTTCGACGGTCAGGCCCTGGACCCGGCCATCGTGTCGGCCCAGCCCATGAAACCCTCTCCCAACATGGACCTCCCACAGATGGTCTGCCCTCCAGGTAAGCTCACCCTTAAGCCAAATCTGTGTCCTCAGCCCTTTTTAAGCCAAACTTTGAAGCAATTGTAGTGTTCAGTAGAAAATATATCAATAAATTGAAATTGTCTTGGATATTTGCTGTCCAGTTCGTATTCTCTGCAATCCAAGCAATGCAGACTACATTTGACTCTGCGCTGTTCATCTCCTGAAAGCGAATCAGCTCGGCCTGCTTTAGCCAGGCTATAAGCAGGTCACCTTTGCTGTGGCTTTACTCTGTTGGTTTGTGTAGTTCACACAGAGTCGCGATTGACACAGCCTGCTCCAGTGCCCCTGCAGCCAGAACCTGCACAGGTAGGTGCCCCCCCCTCTCACAGTACCTGCTAGCAATGTAACAGTCAGCCCTGTGCCCTGCCACCAAGAGCCGTCCCTTCCACCCTCTCTCCTCCAGGTACCGATGGTCTCCCCCGCGCCTGAGGTTTTCTCCACGACGCCCCCCCTCTACCAGCCCTCGCACACCGCAGACCCCCGGCCTCCTTCAGAACCCATGGACCCCATCCAGGTAAAGGATACAGCCGCTGTGCGTGCACTGCACCTTTATTTTTTGAGTTCATGCGTCTCCTCTGACCTGCGTGTATGTGATGCCGATTGAGGCTGTAAGCCTGGACACAGCTTCTAGCGTTAGCCAGCGCGAGTTGTTTGCCATCCCAACCTCGTGTAGGGCAGGGGTGGGCAACTCCAATCCTGGAGGGCTGGCGTGATTTCAGATTTTTATTTCTATCAATTACTCTGACTAATTTTGCTGATGGGTTGCGTACACAAACATGTATTTGCACATTGGTTAGATCAGAGGAGAATGTTGCATTTTGGGGGACTCGAATACTCTTTGGTGGTCATTCGTGATATTTTGAAGAAATGCTTCAGAAACCTCATTTCATAAATGTTTTGGATGGGTAAGATAAGTTGGTGTGAAACCCAGGAAGAAATGCAACCCTTGTTGCCCAGCTCTGTTCTAGGATTTGTCAGGTATTATTAATGCGAGTGTATGCTTGTGTCTTGTAGTATTTATGTGAGTCAGTCCTGCCTTGTGAGTGCATGTACCTCCATGCCTGTATGTAAGGGCTTGTCGCCGCCTCCCTGTTAGTGGCTCTGTTTCTCCATTTTGTGTGTGTGTCTGTGTCCGCGTGTGTATGTGAGTGACTCTCTGCCGCACCTCTCCCCAGGCCTCCATGGCCCTGTCGTCAGAGCAGCCCCCCGCCTCCTCCCCTCAGCCCCCCGCATTCCAGCCCGTCTCCAAACCCCTCCACAGCAGCGGCATCAACGTCAACGCTGCCCCCTTCCAGTCCATGCAGACGGTAGGCCTCTGCTCATCTCATCCCGCGAGATGGTCGCCCCTCTACCCCAGCTCTTCTCCCCTCTTCCCCTTACCTCTAACTCTTTGCCCCTTTCCGTCTCTGTCCTCACCACCTCCTCCACTGACCTTTCTTCCCTTCCGCCACCTCCTATCCCTTCTGACCATTTTCATCTACTCTACTGTTCGCGAAAAGACAGAAGATTAACCAGTCAGCTGACAGTATTGTTTCGATATCCTATCGGGTTAGTAAATATGGCTAACTGGGTATTCGCCAAAGAGAGTCTGCTTACAATGACGGATTTTTCACGGAACCCGTCCGTGAAAAATCCTGTTACTGCCATCTTTCTCACTCTACCCTCTTGGCCCTGTAACTAGTTAGATTTCTGTCTTTTTGCGAACAGTACTGTATGACCTAGGGGATGTTGGTGTCTTTCCTTTGCTTCAGTCTGTAGCCGACACCTCAGTGTAACTAAATCAGAAGTGTTAGCCTTTTGTTCATGAATGTGGGTTGTTTGTAATTATGCTGTATGATTCATGGTCTGTAGCTGTGGAGAGTGAGTCATTGATCCCTTGCTTGTGGTTTTTTTTTTTTTTTTTTTTTTCTCTCTCTCTTTTCCTCTCTCTTTCACCATTGAGTAAATAACAAATTTAAATGTGCAGGAACTTCAAGGCTATTTGAGCTGACAAAATACCTTCCTTGGGTGCTGTTGCTTTGTTAGACGTAATAAACAAGACATTTGTATATATTTAACTGCTCTATTCTGGTCATAACTGTAGCTGCAAACCTTACGTTCTTACCCCTACCGTCAGACCATGCGTGCGTCACCAGGGTCAAAGGGGAAACTAATTCCATGGAGAACAAGAGTAGAGGGGGAATACATGTTAGCAGCTTTGTGGATTTTGATTTCAAATGACCGTGCTTTTATTCTTGCATCACAAACAGTACATCCATTTAGCCCTTTGCATTTGGAAACCTGGAAGTGGAGAATAATTTACCCATATTATCTGCATGTTCATGCACGAGTGGCCTTTATTTTAATCATGCCTTAATGGGCTTTTGCAGTCTTTGTGTCAAATTGGATCCTCCAGGGAGTTTTTCATGTATAAAGGCCTGGAGGAAGTTGTTTTCAGTGATGCGTATACCATTATAATTCAATGAATTCTCTCTGTTGAGGAAATTGTGTGCTCATTCACACCATGCTCGTTATAAGAGGTCTTTAATTAGATGTGCTAAATAAGCCAATTATTCTTGCCTTGCTAGCTCTAGTGAATGAGCCACATTACCAGTGAAATGACAGAAGTGGCCAACAATATTGGTTAAATCTTTGTATATTACCAGGAGTCCCGGAACAAAAATGAAGGAAAACTGGCTAGGGAATCCAAGATGGATTCCTAACTGTTACGTCTCTTCAGTTCAGTGTTTTTGGTCTTTCTCCAGTGCATCAGTGGACGGCAACAAATGTGTGGTTTGGAAATGAGACCTTTTATATTCTGTCTGTCCTGGGCTGGATACTGATGAAAGAAATGGATTGTTATCATTTAACTGGAGTAAATAGTTGGAACCTCTGGACACACTAATTGATCTCTAAGGATATTTATGTGTTGGTGTTGACAGCATTGTTTTGGTCTCTGTGACCCCATTTCATACTTCCCTCCCATTAAGGTGTTCAACATGAATGCCCCTGTGCCCCCGGCCAATGAGGCGGACTCTCTGAAGCAGCCTGGCCCATACCAGAGCAGCTACGCCCAGGGCTTCAGCAGCCAGACGCAGCACGCAGTGGAGCAGCCGGACATGCAGACGGAGCAGCTGCAGTCAGGTGAGGAGGGGCGCGGGGAAGGGATGGATGCGCGGCTCGCGTTCAACAAGGCCAACCTCTGGGGTGAACAGAGTCTGCTGCTAGAAATGCAAGTGACGACGGAGGTTAAATTTCAGCACCATTTCCACAGTATTTTTGTTTTGTTATGAATGTCAAAATATGCTTACATTGGATGGCTTAATAGTAATAGTTTTGACACAGAAGGAATCCAGGATAGAAGATCAGCCGGGTATCAAAACAATACAAAAAATTAGACCTTTCAGATGCTGTAACTTCTGACCAACCGCCTATCCCACATGGCGGGATCACCATTGAAATTTTCCCAAAATGCACTTTTTTTTTTTTTTTTGGCAAAGGGCATTTAATTGTGCCTAGTCCCTGATTCTGGTCATTCCTCTTACTGGTGAGCCAATCATGATGTTTCTGGTGCTCCCCCCTCCCTCTAGTTGTTGGTGCCTTCCACTCTCAAGAGCAAACCATTCCGGCCAGCGGGGGTCACCAGGCGGTTTCCCCTCAGCCCCAGCAACAGGGTACGGCATTCGGCCGGCCGGGGCAGTCTTTCTACAATAGCAGGGCGGTGCCTCGGGGCGGGCCCAGGAATGCCCGTGGCATGATAAACGGATACCGAGGGGCCTCCAACGGCTTCAGAGGTGAGATGAGTGCCACATCCTTTGTGATGCATTGTCTGTCCTATTCGCTGATTTATCAGTCTGCGCCAAACCTCTGTGTGTGAATTTTTCCAAGCAGCTAAATTACTTGCTTTTCTGGAGTTGTTTGCATTATTGCGCTGGCACAGATGATGTTGGCAACTTTTCGGATTTTCTTGGAACTATTTGGAGTGCTAGATCAAGCATGACTGCGATGATCCTGTATCCTCTCTGATTTGATTGAACTCCCTTATTAAACTTTTAGCATTTTTCATATGCTTTATTTGACCACAGAAGGGCATTGAAGTAACCAGGAGTGAGGAGGATAGACCTTTCTCATTATTGGCACCAAGCATTGCTTAGTGTCACGTAGTAATGCTTTTTGGTTTTTCATATGACAGATATGATTTCCTCATACAGTTGTCAGATAAAATGTAGCCTGCTGGCTGGTTAACTTGGGTATACTGATCAAAGTTGGGAAAGTGAAGGCCAAAAATTAATGACATTATTTTCCTACCTTAAAGGTTCCCTGACATGAGGCACACCACCTGAAATTGTTGGTTTATTTTGTTCTATACGATTATACCTCTCTATGCACTCAAAAGTTCTGAAATGGCTGAAAAATCCATCAATTTTAAGGAATAAAAGTGATATTTTTGCTCTCACGCCCCGCCCCCTGAAGAAGTAGGAAATTTCCGAGACGCAAGTCACATGTTCCTATGACGTCATCAAAGGAAAGCACCTCAGCCTTACCAATCTCTGGAGTCCATTTACACGCTTCTTAACATGCATTTTCTAGTGTGTTTGTTTAGTGTATGAGCCTGAAATCAAGATATCTAACTACCCATCTATCTATAAAATTGTGACACTTGACAAAGCGTGTTACGTAGGCTAACGTAGCTAGATGGCTGGATACATAGTGGACATGAGGACAGCTATCCAAACTCGGGTGTGAATCTAATGACGAGGGTACAACAAGGCATCAAGATAACTCTCCGATTCATAAAAAATATTGTATGCATGTTGTGACTGAAGTCACAAGCCTATAAGCCAGCATTAGTTCCACTGTGTTCATGGATGCCCACTTCATACAGCACAGCCGGTGATCAGGCATCACAATGTAGCCTTCCGAGTTCATCTGGCTCATAATGCGACGGCAGCTGTTGATAATCCAGTTACTCTCCAGCTGTGACAGTTACCCTCGCCTGCTAGTTTATCTAAGTTAACCACCTATGGCATTAAACTTCAGGATTATTCACCAGAACATTTGCCAGAATAGGCGGCGCATAACTGCCTTCACACCAGACGCGAAACGAAGTTTTTGCGTGACATATTACATTCAAAGTCAATGCAAAAACTAGAATACATGCGAAATGCTCTAACGTTACTAATAAAACTCGCTAACGGCCTGAACCGAGACTGGGGCAATTGGATAGAGGGAAATGCACGCAACTGTCACTGACTAACGTTAGCTTCTAAATAGATAAGGTGCTTAGTTAAACTGGCAGGTAGATAGGGTGCAACTTGACAGTTATCTCAACATTGGACTGAACGCTTGCTGTATAATTTCGTAATTGAATTTCATGGAAATCTAAGGCTATGTTGAACTTAAGTTAGCTGGCTACCCAGATAGCAAGCACCTCCGCTCCGGATCTAGCCCGGCTCTGCCAACTCCAGCTGATCCGGCTTAAAGCCGGGGCAGATCAGGAACGGAGGTGCTTGCTATCTGGGTAAGTACTGCAGGAAATTAATGTCAGCTTGCCATCTAGCTTGCGTGCATGTCTAAAGCTGCTTTCACACCGGACCCGAGCCAAACCTTTCACAGGACAGATCACACCCTAAGTCAATCCGAAGACGCGAATACACGCGTCTTTGAATGTAACCCATCGTGCGAAAAATCCGCCTCGCATCCGGTGTGAAAGCAGCTCAACGCCACCTATTCTGGCAAACGCCCTGGCGAATAATCCTGAAATTTATAGAATTACAATAGCTTTTTTTTGTACTGTTATTTCATTAGCTATGGTAGCCCTGCAATATTTCAATAGTAACACTCAAATCTATATTGTGGGTTCCAAAAAAACATACAATTATTCCAGTAATTCAATAGTTTTTTTAGTGATAAATATTATGGTATTCCAACCGTGGTTTTTTTGTAAGGGTCTGTCAGCTGGCTATGGTAAGTAAAGCCTTGTGTATGTACATTTTATTGTAGAGCGAGCGAGATCTGACCAGCTGGCTGCCTTGCATGACATCAACTGCCATATAAGGCAGTTCCGGACATTTCGAAGGAGGGTGTTCCCGATCAGTTTAATTAATCCGAAATAGTTTAAAAACAACAAATTTTTGCAGGAAAGCGTTTGCGTCTTTGTTTTCATCGGAAAAAATACAATAGCAAGTTCTAAATGTCAATTTCGGCCTATTTAATGTCAGGAAACCTTTTAAGGATGGGGTTAGCAGAAAGACATGCGTGATGCGGTATAGATTCTTCATACTGGATTAAAGATTGGTTTCTCTGGCAGTGCGTATTCCTTTACCTATCACAATCTGAGAATGCACTGCTCCTTAAGGGCCTGTGTCCACAGAAAGCTTTTTTTGCTTTCAGTCAAGTCAGTAAGGGGTGACAAGTGGCTTAAGAGTTATATTTTTTTCTACCCGAAGGAGACATTATTGTTTAGTGTTGTCTCGTATGTTGTTCGTGTTCTGTCGTGTATGTGAAAAAAGTAATGGACCATCACAATTACCCCATTTAGTAGCAAATAAACTGTCACATGGCATAAATAAACTGTTTATCTGCTTGCTGGGGGCAAATTTTCATGGGTTACTGGTAGATGGAGAAAGCAGTTTACTGGCAGTTGCGTATTCAGGTGAACTTCTCTCAGCTGCAAGTACTGATCTCTGGTCTTGTGCTAGATTTTGAGTTCAAGCGCAGGTGCTAGAATAAAATTTCAACATATCCTTGCTTAACACGGCGTTTCCCCTTACAACAGAGATTCTTCATCCAAAAAAGGTGAGGGGAAAAAAGCAAAAGTGGTTGTTGGCATCTCCTCTCTAGATTTTTTTAATATCCATGTATGTTTGGCGTTGCTCTTCTATTTCAATTTAATCACTTGCCTCACTGAGGTCCATCTTCACCTGGAGCATAAAGACTACTACCTGGGCCTAAAGTAGAATGGTTTTTTTCCAGGAGGATATGATGGGTACCGGCCACCATTTCCCAACACTCCAAACACTGGCTATGGACAAGCTCAATTCAACACGCCTCGTGACTATTCCAGCAGCAGCTACCCGCGGGTAAGACCTCCATACCACTGCTCAAGCTCACGTTCTTCCTCTAAAACTATTAAGACCTAAGGCACCCCTTTAAAAAGAGTGTCTGAAACCTTTGGCATTGTTCGATGATAACCTCCTAAAACCTGAGGGTTTTGCAAAAAAACGACAGAATTATGAACAGTCACCAAAACATGCCTTTCTTAGTTTTCACAAAAGTGTTTTTAAAATTGATGAGCAAAACAAATTCTTCCTTGTTGTCATTACTGTTATTACTACCTTTGTGTGTGTTTGTGTTTGTGTGTGTGTGTGTGTGATAGATAGATCCCCGTTTTCCGGTCATCTTGAAATCCTCCTCAGAAATGTCTCTCACCCACTGAGCCTTGGCTAGCGGGTCAGCAGTTACAACCTCATATGGGTCTAAATCTTCTAACTCATTATTTTTGTCAAAGTAGCTGCTCTACTTAGTGTCAATGGCCGATGACCTAAGCAGGGGGAGCAACATTGATGCCATCTGAAACGCAGCTTTCTTTTCCCCTTCTTTTTTTAATTCTAATCCCAAAATGGATTTTGCCCTCCCCAGGAGCATTTTTGCGAAACATGACGCATTTCATTGTTCACTTGTCCTGAAACGATATCATCTAAAATGAGCTTACGTTGCGTCTGGTCTTGAAGGCAGAAGCTTGGAGATGTCACTCCTGGTCTTAGAGGGATATTCGCACAGATGTTGCATTGATTGGTTAAAAGCCGTGTAAAATCTTCTATTAAGACCTATTTTAATTGTTTTTCTCTTAAAGGCTCTACTGGATCTTGCAAGAGGCAACCCATTTGCTTGTTTTGCAAACCGTGGCTTTTTCTGTACAATTCCTTCTGTCTCATGGTTTATGGTGTCTAGTTGCGTTGGCTGAAAGAGGCTGGGTGTGACTTCTCATTGGTAACTGGTAGCCAGTCACTATGAGGCTGGTGAGTAAATTTGTTGTTGTGGGTTCTGGGCATCCATGGCTGTAATATTGGTGTTTGCTCTCGCTTCAGGATGGGTACCAACAGAACTACAAACGTGGAGCAGGGCAGGGGCCTCGAGGATGTTCTCGAGGTAACGCTCAAGCCATGCGCTCGTAAATAAGTGTACGGATGGATGGACGGACGGACAGAGACTGATAGCCTTGGCCACGGTGAACATTCAAAATCTGAGAATGCAAATGCCCCAGCCCACTTTTTTTTTTAACCACTTTTTTTCTATCTCTCATCAGTAGTATTTTTTTCCCAGCATTTTGATTGGAGTAAGCGTGCTTTCAAAAAAAAAAAAAAAATGAAAAAAAAAAAAAAGACTAAACTCACGCGCCATGCTGCAATCTTCAGCATCTGGATTTGAAGCAAGCTTGTGTTTGGAAAAACGAATAGCTGTTCCTGTAAACTTGAAAGAATTTTCATTAATTTATTTTTTGTATAAAATAAAATGCAAAAAAAAGAACTGCCGCTGCTGGTCCAATCTCCGGGAGTTTTTCTTTGTTCGCAGCCCCCTCGCCCGACTTACTTTTATCTTTTCTTTTCTTTCTTTTTTATTCATTTGGTTTAAGCTTTTGAGCTTTATCTTCTGAAAAAAAAGACTCCCACCTCAGTTTGTAAATGGATGTTGCTTCTTGACTGAGTTTCAATAAAGTTGTGTTGCATTAAGCCATTGTGCCGATTAATTTTCTTTGTCCCAGGTCATGCAGTTTGTTTTTTATCAAAATTAACTGCAAAGCTTTGGACTTTAATTGCAGGAATACATAAGAGAGGTGCAGTGGGTTCTACAACTTTCTGTAGAACCCTGCACCGATTACTCTGAACCAGAGCATCAATGTTACTGTGGCTATCTTACAAAACCCTTATTGGTTGAATGTAGTTTTATTTTCTGACGAGATTGTGAAATCTTATTTAACGGCATGCTTTGGCTACCCTAAGCAAAGTGCCACTTTGTAGAAAGGCTTTCTTGAAGTGTTCGGCTCAACTGAGGTGTTTGTTCTGCAGTGCTTTTTTTTTTTTAAAAATCCTCTTCCATTCTAGTTTCTCCCATTGAGTGGTGTTAAACTCCCAAAGGGGCCAAATTGTGGGCAGGGATGCTCCAAGTGTCAATCAATTCCTTCATTCTAATACTTCCTTTTACTTTAAGTGAGTTGAGATTATTGGAAATTGGGGGTTAAAATAGGCCTAATTCTGCTATACTGCCACCACTGGTGGGGGTGAAAGAACGTCATCACAATGACACTGGAAGGTAGACACAAACATTTATTTTTCTCAGAAAATAAAGATGAGAGAATGTTACAACAAAAAAAAAAACCCTTTGCTGCAGTGCAAGTTGTACTGTTGAAAATAAGTGCAGTACATTCAGTTAGGAGGCAGTGCTCAATTTCTGTACATGAGGGGGTCTATTCCAAATGGTGCAACAGATTATGCCTTAAGGAGTAAAAGTAGAGGGAGAGGTAGAGAACATGCCCATTGCTTTCCCCAAGCATGGAAGTCTGTACGTACAGAGTTCTATCTGGTATTTACAAAAGGAATGAGTCCATTACAGGCGAGCACCAAGGTACATGTCACATCGTAAAGAAAAACATTGTAAATCCCAGGTGGTGTACATGTAACTTGGGGGGCCAATGTCCTTTCCCATCTTCTCAAAGCTATTCATCCCTCACTGTACACTTTTTAATGTCACCAGCGTTTTTGGCGGCAGGATGGAGGGTCCAGTAAATTATCAATAATGCTTTGATCATGAATTGCAGGAGGATCCACTTGGAAAAAAAACTTGGACGTTTTTTTTGGGGGGGGTTGAGGGAATCGAACATGCAGAACCTAATGCATAATGCATGTTGGATTAGACTAACTGGTCTTGTAGTTCATTTTACATTTGCTTGTTATGGTTTCAGATATGGACCCACTGAGTTCATTTTAAACTCTTAATGTACCCATTGCCACAAGGAATAGGAGTTCTTTAAATTTTTTCATCAAAAATTGTAACAAGGTAGCTGAACAAAAACGTTCCATGCATTCATTCCTGAGATTTTCCAGAACTTCACTAAAATTTTAAATCAATGGACTTCTGCCTCACTAATAATACAAATGTCAGAACTGCAAATAGTCTTGCTCATTTACAGTAGATGGACATTTATTTACATTCATGGAGCCGGAGCATTGAAGATTGCCATTAACACTGATGAACTTATGAAAGTTCATAAAATTTGGTGCCAAGATGCATCTTCCCTCCAAAAGTATTGTAGTGGATGACCGCAGGATAATTTAAATCCACACACAAATTTGTGCAAGTGCATATGCTGTCTGAACCACACTGACTATAGCAGGCATACAAACGTGCATATAGTCAATCATTCTCACTCGCGCAGAATAGGTTATAAATGTGCAGCCACCTCAGGCTGAACACCCTGTATCAGGACCTGGGGCTCGGCCTGTGGGTCTGGAGCAGCAGTCTTGACACCTGAGCCCAGAAAAGAAAGCATAACCGACAGTCAGAATTTTAGATACTGAAAATAACATGGTACAGCATTTCCTTGCCATACTATCATCTGGATTTGAACTTATAAACCATTACCCCCTGCCCTCATTTTAGGATCCCCAATCAAATTTTACCTAAAATTTGGTGGTTCAATTTTCCACCGCCCGAACAAATTTGGTAGTAATGTGTCTAAAATTTCAAATATTTCCAATTCTATATTACATCCATAGCTATACTCACCATTATACTGTGCATTAGGATCTGCAGTTTGAAGCCTTAAACCTGCCACATGCTCAGCAGCCTGTAACAGAATGAAGTTAAATATGGCTACTGTTGTAAACATTTCTGTGTGAACCTTTTGGAAATGATAGTCTGCTGACCCAAAATCTAGTGTGCGTTTGTTTACTCTGGCCAGGTTAATAAACAAAGCCTGAGTCCATTCTTGTCAGTCTCTTCATGGAGTTATATAGACAAAATCATTCAGCTCGCTGGGTGATTGCAGATGACATTGCGACATGCTTCATTAAAAAGTAATTTTAGGCACATTTTTGACAAACTAAAGGATAAAACGAGGATTGCCGACACCATCTCAGCTGGAGTTAGACGGGGTAAAGCTCCACATTTATTTTATGGCTCATGAAATAAAAACAATGTTCCTAGGTAACAGTTAATATGCAATATTACACCAGAAACTGCCAGGATTGCCTACTGCTTAGGACAATGTGCATGGATTCACAGATGATTTATTCATTTAAGTTGTACGGCGAAAACTCAAACTCCGTCAATAATCACATTTTCACCTTTAACGTATTGTAAAGCTAAAGACATTCAGTAGTCCTGTGGATGGTCAGTGAAATCCGCAAATTTGCTTAATGTGTCAATTATAGAGGTCATATGATACGAGTATGTGCGCATGCTCATTCTTCTAGCAAACAGCACTGACGGCACCCTAGCGGATTTCCGTGTGTGCATTTTGGGGTACCCACACATTTCAGCTGAACGTCCATCCCATACCTGCTGGAGCTCCATTTTCTGAGCGTTAAGCTGATGCTGCTGTTTCTCCAGCTCCTCCTGTTGTCTCTGCAGTTCCAGGGTCCTCTGCTGCAGTTCCTGTTCTTCATGAACAAGGTGCTCCTCAAACTGCCTCAGCTCATCCTCAGTGTACACCTGCTTCTGCTCCAGGGTCTGATGAGAGACAAAGACTACAGGTTCCACTTGCAGTCTCATAACTGTGAAACTGCTCCTTGGTTGCACATTTCTAATGTCTGCAGATATTTCCACCAATATCATGAAGATTTTTTGGACTGTTTTTTTTTTTTTCCCTTATCAAAAGCCAATTAAATCCATTGAATATAGTGAATGTGTGGAGTCTTAAACCAAACAATGGCTTTATTTCATCCATGACTAATGAACTTAACCAAAAAATCAGTTGATGAAATGGATGCCAACACTGCACATTCCATGGGAAACACTGATACCGGGACACGGTAAAGGCACCATACCTCCCAGCTGTCTGACTCAAGAAATTCCTTCTTGGTTGTAGCAAGCATGAACTCCTCTCGAGAGACCAGCCGGTCCTTGTTTGTGTCGACCTGGTAGACAACACCAGGAAAGAGCAGTCACCGTTCATTTGGGAAGCCCTGATGCAGGAGCAATATTTTATACATTTCAAATGTCACTACATATTGAAGATGAGTTGAGATTACACACAAACCAAAATAACAATATAACGTCAAGTAAAGGTGCCAATAAAGATAACAAATGAAAAAATATGCGGGATGCCACCTCGTTCATGACATGCTCTCTCATGCGCAGTCTCTCTTCCTCCATCTCCACCATGTCGTCTTCTGCGTTTTTAGGGTCATAGATCTTCTCAAGCTGAGACGCAGAAAATAAAATGTCTGCACACCGATTAAATCTCACCGCTTTCACACAGCACTAAAGCAAATCCCCAAAGAATGTTAAGAATCTGCACCTCGTCAACTTAAATCAAGCAAACGATATTTCGTCGATCCAGAAGAAAGTCTTGTTTTTGATAAGACAATGACCGCCAACATATAGAATGAGCACCGTTCCCTTGTCATGATGCCCCCATTCTTAGGAGAAGTACTCACCTCCTTAGTAAACAGTGCCTCTAGCTCTTGTTCGTCGAAAAAGCCGTCTCCATTTGTGTCTGCATGAATACACAGTGTTGAGATGAGCTCAAACAAGTACCGAGGCTACAGTCTGTGACGGAGAAAGTCAAAATGAACAGTCATTTTGTAATGAACGCTCATTCTCCTTCCGTCCTCCCAAGGCTCACCGTGCAGATTGAAAAACGTCTTGGGGTCAAATTCCTCCGGGTCCAACCCATCAGTATCCTGCCAGACCTCCTTTAGCTGGTCTTGACTGCCCTGAGAAGAACAGTAGCCCATCATAACCACCTTTTTTGAGTGGATGAATCGTTTAGCAGGTCCATTCAATTTTTTTTACCTTTCAATTGCACAAGTTTACATCATTGCTCAAGTGGGGACATGATTGTGCGTTCAGTTTCATCTTATCCATGCAGCAGATAACCAGCAAATCACCATCAGCCTACTATGGTACACTGACCTTTTACAGCCACCCCCAACAAGGGGTTTGAAAGGCAGATTCATAAAACGGTGATACATCCACCAAACATGGTGCCCCCAAAGCACTCACTGGGTGGTTTATTTTCGGGTGGTCAGCGTGCTTCTTCCTCATCTCTTCGTAGTGCTGCTCCTCCGCTCTCCTCTTCTCCTCGTCCAGAGTCTTCAGCATCTCCCTGCGGTCATGCTCCTTCATCATCTCATAGCGCTTGAACTCCTCATGACGAGAGCGGTCGTAGTTCTCCAGGTCGCTCGTTGCCTGTTTTCATTTATTTTCAAGGAGTTCAACAGAGGTGTGTTGTTAAAAGCAGGAATCTTCCCGGAACAATAGTCACAGCATTACCCAGTCACCGAATCCCACCCTTCGCTCATTCTACTTCCCTTGTAAGACCACCGCTCAATCACACCACTCAGATTTACCCCACTCGGCAAAACGAGATGGATAGAGATAGAAAAACCGAGCCAAGCAAAGCGCTACCGTTTCAAGGACTCGTTATTTCCCATCACTCAAGTCATGCATGTTAATCAATTAATTTGTGATAGTACGTTTACAACCAACAGGTGGTGCTTAAGGACCAAACCTATGTCCCATACTTAAAAGTTTTCATTACACCAAGGTCAGGCCCGAGAACATGCTGCCTGAAGGATAAAAGCAGTTCTCCATGGCTTCCTTTGAGGTGCCAGTAGGTCCGAGTAAAACTACAACAATGAATGGTCAAACTCAAAACAGACATATTCTTAGGCCGAAAATGATGAGAAAACATTTACTCCTTCCTCCCAATTAAAAATACAATAATGACATACAAAGGAATGTATTCATGCAGAATAATTAAAATACTGACCTATTTACTTAAAAGTAAGTAGGCAATTGATATGAAATGCAACAACAGGATTAGGGGTTCAGAAACGTTTACGAGTTTATTACGGGAGCACAGAGAAATGCGTCATTGCCAGAGTTTGAGTACGTCTGCGAAATCGCACGATGGCGATGTATCCCACATAAAAGTGAAACAAAGATGTTCACATGAATACATATCCATGCTGTGTGTATAGCACTCACTGATTTAATTAGCCGGTCCAGGTCCTCAACTTCAAAGGTGTGTGGGTTGCGGTGATTTAGGTACTGAAACTGTCTCAGAAAAGTCTGGTGATCCATTCCCTTACCTGCAGTACAAATGAAGGGGAATGGACCACTCTACTTACAAATCCTGTGCTTACTCACCATTTATCCCAATCACCAACCCTGATAAAGGCTACGGGTGACAACTGCATCCAAGTGAGAGAAATGCATGCTCGCCCATACATCTGTCTGTTTGTTTACATGTTTGTCCTTTAAAGTATGTAAGCTTGATTGACTGATAAAACCATCTTGGGAATTTGACATTTTGATGCAAAGCAAGGGAACAGAAATCATGTCGCTACAGCTGAAGTCACATTGCTGATGATCTCAATCAGTTATCTGGTGTCAGTTCAATGTATACTACCAGTAAACACATAAAAACAAAGTTGAGCAAAAAACATAAACAAAATGGAAATGATGTCAAGAAACCATGGTAAGTGAAGTGCCCTTGAATAAGTTTTATTTTCTAAATATAAAGGGCGTTCAGTTACCTCCTTCAAATTGCTGTTTAGCTCGGATTAGTACCCTCAAACGGCCAATTTCCTGCCTCTTCAGCTCATCTAGTTTACTTCTGACATGATGGCTGACAAAGTCCAGCTCCTTTGCCAACTTCCCTTTCTGTGGGAAGACAGGGGTCCGTTAATCATTCTTAGTGAAATCTATACATTCTCTTGAAGTA
Organism: Gymnothorax reevesii; assembly: GCA_029721435.1. Lineage (NCBI taxonomy): Eukaryota > Metazoa > Chordata > Actinopteri > Anguilliformes > Muraenidae > Gymnothorax > Gymnothorax reevesii. Next base: position 38,872,644 of record CM056589.1, on the reverse strand, counting down.
AACGAGCGACAAAAATTGCAAACCGGAAACTCCCTTCAGTACCTTGATTTCCTCAATATCGGTGTTGTGGAGTTTTTCTCTGAAGTGTGGGTCATTTTCCAAAAAGTCAATCACTTCCCTGAGGTAGCGGTCATAGTGCAGCCCTGTATCCTGCCACACAAACAACACAGAAAACCAAATAAATCAGCACATGGGGAATGTGCTCCAAATAAAATAAATTTAAAAAACTCCTGGTCAGTTTATGAGTATTTCCAAATCATAGTCTATACATTTCATGCCCATGTTTAAATTGTTCTGTAGCACTTACAGTAAAAATTACTCTACATAGTGTAGCCTACTTGGTGACTCTGAGCATACTCAAAGGCCTTCAAATGAATTACTAAAACTGTGATTACTCCTCTTGTACAAACGTGAAGGCCTGCTCCTTCACCCTAAAAACCTATCGTAACATCGTTCCACAATATTGCTCCTGCCATGACTTGATGATCATGATGCCAAGATTGATTAGGAAACAACTCTGATATTGAAAAAACATGGATTTTCATAATTCACAAACAGCTGATGTTGTACATGGAAGGAGCACTTTGTCCATGACGGGCTTGGCCCCAAAAACTTGACCACATTTGGAAAAAAAAAATGATTTGTCCAACCAGAAGCGCCACTTGTCCTTACATGTCGTCGCTGTCGCATGTCGTCACTAAAATGTTGAATCTGCTCGGGCAAATCCTCATCTCAAAATTTTATGGAAGATGAGATGACATCAGGTTTGACGGGGGAATATTACAAAGTGGCAACATACTATTGAGAGATAAGCGGGGTTGGTGGGAGCGCAAATCATTTTACTTTCAGATGGAAACCGTGCACATCAGACTTATGTGAATTCTGTACATCCAGTTTTTGCATTATGCGAGTCCTGTCACCCAGTCAACCTTGGCGACATGACAGGTCTAACTCATTAAGGCAAACATAATGTCAAACAACTTGTAATCGGAAGTGCCAAATGGGGCCTTCAATTCCTTAGCAATTTAAATCGTTGCAATAAATGACGAGCAGGATCGTCGAGTCGTGTGCTTCCTCTGAGTTCGTCATGTTGGGCCGGAAAAATGCTTGCTTCAACTACGTGTTCACGGGCACATGATGCCAGCCTCATGTACTTTGAGCCTATTTGGCATGTTGATAGTGCACATCCTCAGAAATATCCGCTGAGCGTACGCAAGATGCCATATAGAGGTAAGGACGGTATGAGGATGTGACAAGATCGGGGGTTTACATGCAAATGTGGAAGCTCTGTAACAGAGGTGAGCAAAGAGGGCCATATCTGTCCCTGGTTCACACATCAACTTCTGGCCTTTACTAAGTTAAATGCCTAAAGTAGCCAAACCATTTGTGAAATCAGACATTTGTTACATTTATTTAAACTATCATGAATCACCACCAAAGATTGTTCTCGTCTCCCCTAAATGTAACATTTTACTTTGGTCTAATCTATGCGCAAATCTAAACTCCATTAGTCTGGGTAATTGATAGAAATAAAAACATGTATACATATCGGCCCTCCAGGGGAGTGTTTCCGAAAGCACAGATGCTAACATACAGAACCGGAAACACGGACTGTGACTGGACGAGCTATATAAGTTACTAATTTACTTAGTTTGCAACTAGGCTTTTGAAGAACGCATATCAGGACTAGAATGCCCCATCCCTACTGTGTATGGTCAGATCTATCTAATCTCTTTTGTACCTTCCGTGGAATGCTCCAATGATACACAAAACATATTGGATAACATTAGAACATTGCAAATTGTGACGTAGCCAGTTGACACTGTGATCAATCCGCGTGCGCTGTGAGTGTGAACGTAAGGTCTGCTTACCGCGCTCTCAATCTTCGCACCCTCCACCGGGTTCTCCTCGGGAGAATTTTCCCCAGTCTTGTCCACGCTGAGGGGTACTGCGGATGAACAGATTAGCTGTCTCGCCAGCAATAAAAAGAGGTAGATGCTTCCACGCTGCAACATCTTGTAAAAACAAAATACACGACGTCTGGTTCGGTCTGGAAAAAAATGGCATAGATGCAAGGACAATTTAGCAAAGAACATCAGGCATGATAGAGGCGTGGCTGACATCTCTTTATTGCAATACTGTAGGTTAACCCAGACAGACAAGTTTGGGGACATCAATTTGAAGAGGAGAAAACGCCTGCAAAACCTCTGATGGCAACAGTCTATCTTGTGAACTAAACTCAGACTGCATCAATAAATCCACGCGACATTGCAAGATCGGCACAGCGGTCAGATCTTCACCTGACAACAGTAGCTAAAGCTACTTGCTCAAGCGTGATGTACTGCTTTTAAACCAATTGATTTAAGCCAATAGCCGCCTTGGCTAATACGCTCACCTACTTCCCTTCCTTTAATGGCGATAAAACCCAGTGGACTGAAGTTTGGAGTCAGGACCAACTCTTCATTGTCTACCATGTTCATAATATTGAAGTCAAAGCTCCAGCTAAGAGCCAGTCAAATGGATTTTTCAATTATAATGCTGACTTACCGTCTAAGCTCGGCTGAATCGACTCGCCAAGATCCTCTAAACTTTGTAACCCAGCTAATCTTAGATAGCTGACGTCTTTTCATCCGGACGGGGAGTTTATGTTGACAGACATTCCCGATTAACAGAGCGACGTCAGAGCTCCTCCTACTAAAACACTTCATTGAAAAAGCCATTGACATTACTCCTCTTAACCGCGACAATTGGTTGGGAATGTTCCCCTTCTCAGCTTTCAGAAATTCTCTTTGGAGATCAATTGAACAGACAGCGTGTCAGTCACAAGAATGTAGTAACTTTTTGATCGCTACCTCACCGTCAAGTTGCGTTGCAGCGCAAACTGATCGAGTGAAAGTACGTGGCATTTTCACGTCGTGGGTTTTAGGGATGGTTGTCGTAGTGTTTGCATTCGGAATTTTTTATTTAGCTATCATACCCAAGACTTACTAATCTGTTGGACAGCCTACTTGGGACTATCTTGAAAGGAAGAGGCTATTCGCCCCGCGGCGGTTCAGCGCGAAAGATCAGAGAGCAGGGCGGATCATAAAATCAAATCTCTTATTGGCCCAACTGCGGGGAAAATAGCAGAAGTGCTTCTCGTATCCGTCCCACCGCGGCGCAAATAGCAAAACTGCCTCTCTTGTCGGCCCCGTTGAGGGCTAGATAGCTGATCTCCTTTCACCGCTGCCGACCGAATAGCCACTTCCATCTTGGAAGTGTTTTAATATACTAAAGGTGGTAGCTCTGGCTTATTGATAGACAAAGAGACTTATTGAATAGTGCGATTGAACTAGGCCTATTGATTCTGCTTATTTAATTTACATTTTGAAACGAACACTGCCTTACTTTGTTACCGAACTATATGTTAGACTTGTTCATCATTCGTTTTTCAACTTTTACATTCTCTTCAAATATAGCCAATAGTTTGAAGCAAACAGAGACTTACGCCCATCAAAGCGTTGCCTACGGATGTTTTCTGGGAAAAAAACACTCCAGAATTTGTGACCTTGTTGGTTTGCTGACACTTGGAGAGTACACTCACCCAGGGGGATGTACTACGAAGCTGGCTTTGTGACTAAGCCTGACTTTAAGCTTAAGTAAAACCCGGAGCAGCTCCTTTAAAGTCCATATTCCAGATTTGAAGAAGCTCCTGGTTTTACAAAGTGCTGAAGTCAGGCTTAATCACGAAGCCAGTTTCGCACTACACCCGTTTGTTTGTTCGTTTGTTTTGCCCGAGGATATTGAATCACTGTTCATGCCTACCAATAAATCAGCAATATTTTAAAACCTATTTCCCGATCAGGCTAGAAAAAAATTGACCCCAATATTGTTAGGCAAAGATCCGAATTCTCATAACAAATTCATTTGATGTGAAACTGGGTTTACGCCGGTGCGCTTCTGCGCTTGCGCAAGCCTAAAGTATCCGGCAGTTTCCTCGCTCATATCTTGAGTATCTTCTAAAATAAATAGATTGATTTTCAGTGCGCATTTCGACCTGTAAGCGTACATATATCTGCATGTACACGCTGGGTTTTCCTGAAAATGCAGAAATTGGATGGTAATGGCGTATATGGGCGTCTTAGAACAAATTTATCCAACTTGTTATTAAATCTGCTTATGTTATAATAAGGTAACAAAGTTTCCTCCTTAAACTGATTCATATTGCAATAACAAGGCAAAAACAAAGACTTTACGATCGCTTTGCATTACTATAGCATTTTTTGACAAGGGAGCAAAATTTGACAGAACACCGGTCTCGTCAAGGAAACCAAAAATGTATCTGTTGGTGTTCATCAGGTTTAGTAGCCTGATTCAAAACAGATCAAGCAAAGAGCTGTCAATATGCATGGAGGATGCATACTCATGCTCTGTGAACTAACGTTACAGTACTGCGTATTCAGCTAAATAGAACTATTAATTCCAGGCATCCAAGTTACGCTGCTTTCACATCGGACGCGAAACGAAGTTTTCGCACGTCAGATTACATTCAAAGTCAAATCTGACGTGAGAAAAAGCCGTTTCGCGTCCAGTGTGAACGCGGCTTAAGAGGAATCTCAACACCGATCGCCAAGAAATGTTGCTTGCATAATTCAGAGCCGCCGCGGAGTGTCACTGTCTTACTTTGTTCTCTGGGTTGGACACGACCAAATGCAGCCTCGACTTTGGAACAGGAACTGACGTTGAGTCTGAGAGTGGATGGATAGATACATTTCCAGCCACGGGAAAATGGCCTCGGAGATCGCCGAGTTTGAGAGGTGAGAAGAAATGTCTTTATTTACATTGAGAAAGACCAGAAAAAAGTTTTAAAAGCGGGTTAAACATGTTTCCATAGCCCACATCCGCTATTTAGGCCTCGTCCGGCAGTTGCCTGCGTCCCTTCCTTGCTTTTTCTACTATTGCTTGCTACCTTGTTGCTGTTTTAAATTATTCAATCAAGTGTTTTATAATGTGGAAGCCGTTACAAGAAACTGGAGAGTAATTGCTTTGCAGAGGCCACCGAACGGACTTGCATATCTTGTGCAAACCTTGCTGTTTCCGTGGAAAATAGTCGACGTCGTGGAATTTCGGGTTCTGTATGTAGGCTGTGGTGTCGGCTGGATTTTTGGCACATAGCTAGCCAGCAATAGCTGTAGTTTGAGTTCAAAATTGCTTTCCGAAGTTTTCCTTACTGTTTTTACAATGTGCAAACGTTACAGTGAAGTGATAAAAATGATATGCGCGTGAAATGCGTTGCTTTGCTCTGTAAGGTTGAAGTTTCGGAAAAGTTGTTGGGTAACCAATTAAGGCAGATTGATATAGGCCTGTATTTTTCTCGGTAGAGAAGGGGAAAGATTGGGGCCACCACTGGTTTACATCTCTTTCTTTGAAGTGAACTATAGCCTACGTCTTGTGACTCATTATGGGTTTGCTCCTTGCATATTAGATGTCGAGATCTAGTCGCCGTGCACTGCTCTGCTCCTATATGCTTTGCATTCCAGATCTTTGTTCTGCTGAATGGTCATGTTTTTATGTCTTCCACTTGTGGCAGAATTTATTGTGATGCAGTTTCTGGGGGCATCATGCCCATAATGCATGTCTAATTCTCTGTTGATATGAGTCAAATTAGGCCTTTATATATTTGTCTAGTCAATAAACATTCTGCTCTTTCAAATACAGGATCCAGCTAGAACAGTTGCTCAGTTTGTTGTGCTTCCCATTTCAGTGATGTATTGCTCTGCAATATTATGGTATGCAAATCCTTTTTTGGGCTTTCCAAACATGGCAGCTTCACAATGATGTTGATCTTGACAATGAGCTTCACAGTTTCCAAAATGATCTATTTAAGCACAGAATGTTGGTTAGTAGTTGCATTACCTTACAGGGGGAATTGGCTCTTTTTTTTTAAATTGGTTTTATCAAAGTGTTGGCCCCTCTTTTAGGGTGGTGATAGGTTTTTATCGCTGGCTCAGTGAGTCTTTATGGGCAGGGACATTTTAATGAGAGTTATCTCCAATCTTCAGAGGACTGTTGTGTATAATGTAGGATAGTCAGGCCTCATACTGTATATCTGTTTTTGCTTTTCGGTTTTCTTCTCCATGTTAATGCACAAAATGTGCTGCAAAGACGGGGCTTCCTATTTTTATCTTGTTGTCAGCTGTGCTTCGGTTTTCTTGCTGTTATATAGCCTGCTTTATTTGCTCACCACGTTGACATAATTCGTGGCAGATGCACAGCAGTCGCAGTTATCTTTCTGGTGGGAAATGTGTGACAGCAATTGAACTGCTGTTGCCACAGCTGGGCTCCTTTTTTTGTTGAAGCTTTTAGTCAGCTGATAAAACCAGAATCATGAGTCATCTGTGGCGTGCACTTGCAGGTTACTTCCGTAATAATGAATTCTTCTGGAATTGACGGAAAGACTGAGGAACGGCGATCTAGTTTTATGGAGGAAGGAAGGGGCCTTGCAGCATGCTGCCTGGAATTCTGGCCTCTTGCGAAGATTTGTACAGTGTCTTCGACCCAGCTGCGTGAATACTTTGTGCCTATTGTGTGTGCTCAATGAATACAGGCTCTGGAAGCAGTCTACAGTGCCAATCAACACCATGAGAACTTGTTCTTGCGGTGAAATAATTGTTTTATGCTCTTCAAACTTGTGGCTTCTGTCTTACTTATGCCGCTTTCCCATTGCACAGTTATAGCACTACTCGCCCCTACTCAACTTGAATCTGTTTTGGTCGTTTTCCATTACAATTGAGAACCACCTCAACGTGGGTGGGTTCATCATAGCAAGCATCACTCTCTGGCCAGTCAGAGGCCTGCAGTCTGTTGACGTCACATTTTCGGCTCGACTCAGCTTGCTTGGAACCCCAGCCGAGTAGGTACTAAAAAAGTATCTGGTACCAGGTACTATCGCCTAAGTAAAAGTCGAGTCGAGTAGAGCCGAGTAGGTGCTAGTGGAAAGGCCCTATTAGTCTGAGTAGAAATGCAGATTTATTGCAGCTTAGCACATCTAGTCCCATGTCATACACATAGTTTTAGTTAGCGAGCTGTGCAGCCGTGATTTGCACGGCTAATTTATGAAAAACACGGCCAATAAAATGGTGCACGGCTTGACCAAAGCCGTGCTAAATATGTATTGTAAGAAGGGTGCTTCCCATCCTTAAATGTGATTGGCTGAGCCGCGTTCCATGCCGGTATAAAATTACTGTTACCCACTGTGGCAGGCCGCAGCACAAAATATCCCTGCGCGCATCGAACTTCTCTGCACTCATCCGACTCGTTAGGTTACGTTTGTTTCAAGACTTGTTTATGTTTAGCCTTTTAACCCGATAATCAGCTGGCTATCTACGTAGCTAGCTATTGCATTACAGAGTTCGATATCACTTTTGCGTTGCAAGCTATGTAGCTAACTTGCTTGCTATTTCAGTAGCCTATTAGCGATAAATTGTGACTTTTTCTTGTGTGTTTATTTTATGTGGTATGTGTAGGGTAACCACATCTATGTGTAGAGTAAACACTTAGTGCCCGGAGGGGCACTAAGGCACTCCGCTGCGCCTTGTGCCTTAGAACGCCCCTCTGCCGTTATAAAATCACTGTAACCCACTGCTTCTTGGGACTTATTTCTTTATTTAATATTTTGTCTTCAGGATGCACAATTTAGGCCCTGTTTTTAAAAAATTTCTGCCCCTGTGGGGGGGAGGTAAAATTATCACCACACCCAAAAAAATTTTTTTGCACTCCCAAAATTTCTATTTCTACCTGAAACTGTGGTCATACATACTCCGTCCCTTTACGGGGGAAGTATCCATGGAGCATTCTTTCTTCATACAGTCCTAGCGCTTTCACTGCTTGTCTCCCTTATTCAGTCAGCCATCTTTGAGAGTGGATCATCATCTACAAACTCCAATGTTGAGGAAGAATTCACCTTCATTCGCCGTGCTAGCTAGCAGATCCTTCATGCGCTGCACTGTCGGCATGGGGCACAACGACTCTGTCCAAGCTGTGAGTCGAATATGACAAGGAAGATGAGTATTGTGTCTTTGAAGAGGGAGACTCGATGTCCCTCCTCAAGATGAAGACCCACCGGCAGCTCACCGCTTCCACTGGACGACCTGCCCATACTGTTTGACTCTGTTGTTGACACGATGGCGACTCTATTACTACCTCCGCCACTCATCCAAACTCACTGAAGGCCAGTTGCCAACCTCCTGGGCAACCATGTATTGTCTCTCCTTGGATGGCGTCAGGCCTCTTTGTGTCACTGCCGCTGGCCAGTGACCGCACCAGTAGGGAAATTCCACTGTTAGACGTTGCATTCAGAGGGACTTTTAGCCATCCCACCTACTCTTATAGCTAAATCTTTACCTCATGGAACTTAACCTTATGTGTATTACCAGCCTAGGTCTGAAGTTGTATGATGGAGGGAGGGAGGGGGGGGGATGAAAATAAATGAAAAGGACAGATCACCAATCGAAAGCAAAAACAAGTCGATGCAGTGATCTATTTTTAGTGTTCTTTAACATAAGCATAGAAATCACACAAATAGAAATGTTTATGGCAAAATACGTAGAGGATCTGGAATGAGTGAGCCAAAGATGTCATATTCATGAACCAGGAGTAGTAATTTTTAATTATTTCCTTGTGTTATGGCCCCAATTTGTTATTACATTTATAACACAACAGCAACAGGAAGGGATGACAAACACAGTTTTAACAACTAAAACACATTTAATTTTTAACAAAGACAAAGACTAATAACAACCTACAACTAAAGACCAAGATTGATAAATAAGAAAAAACAGAAATAATTACAGTCCCTTTTTGGTGGGGGCTTGGTGATGTCCTGGGTGAGAAAATGCTCAAACACAGGCAAAGAAATCCACAAAAGAAACGTCACAGGTCTTGAACAGAATGGCAGGTCTGGTCATCTTCTTGCAATTTCTCCTACTACTTTACTGTCTCAATTCTTTTCCTTATATACTCTTTTGCAGACCCCACCCACATTTAGACCTCTTTTTTTTAATTTTCTGAGACTTGCCCCAGACATGTCCAGGACATGTCAAAACATGACTCCAGTCTGAGCTTAACAAAAAAAGGTAAATACTGCCATCTAGTGGCCTATATTCACATTACACCTCCATTCCAAAAGGGAAAAATTTTGACTCATAAAGGCAAAATTTTTCTTTTCAATACAAAATGGTTTAGTGAACACTTGTCTATATATACATATCATACAATATTCAAACACATGATATACACATTCAAACACGGGATAAGCAATCAGCAATTACATTGTCTGTACCCTTCACATGCTTAATTTCCAAGTCAAACTCCTGTAAAATCAAACTCCAATTCAACAATCTCTGATTCTTGTTTTTCATCTTACTCAAAAACATTAACGGATTGTGGTCAGTGTACACAATCATTGGCTTTTGTCCTGTACAAACATAAACCTCAAAGTGTTGTAAAGAAAGGACCAGAGCCAACAGTTCCTTCTCTATTGTGGAATAGTTCCTTTGGTGGCGATTGAACTTCCTGGAGAAGTATGCCACGGGATGCTCAATGTCATCAGAGTCACTTCTCTGTAGGAGCACAGATCCACAAGCTTGGTCGCTAGCATCGACCGCGATGGAGAACGGTTTGTTGAAGTCAGGAGATTTGAGCACGGGGAAGTGACACAGCAGAGACTTCAGGTGATCGAAGGCTCTCTGGCATGCATCATCCCAGGTGAACTTTACGCCTTTCTTCAGTTGGTTAGTTGGACTGAGAGCAATCTCAGCAAAGTTCTTGCAGAACTTGCGGTAGTACCCGATCATTCCAAGGAAGCGGCGCAAAGCTTTTTTGTTGTCAGGAACTGGAAAGTCCATGATGGCTTGGACTTTAGCATTTATGGGTGCCACCTTACCCTGGCCTATGACGTAGCCAAGATAGGTGACAGTAGCACAACCAAAGTCACTCTTGTTCAGGTTAACAGTCAGGTTAGCCTGGGTCAGGCGCTGGAACAACGTCTCTACATCTTTTAGATGTTCTTCCCAGGAGTCACTCCATGTGATCAGGTCATCGATGTATGCACCCGTGTGTGGCAATCCGGCGATTGTAGACTGTATCATCCTTTGGAACGTGGCTGGGGCATTTTTCATGCCAAAGGGTAGGACTTCATACTGGTACAATCCAGATGGTGTGGCAAAAGCAGAGATGCTCTTGGCCCTCTCAGTTAAAGGCACACACCAATAACCCTTCAATAAATCAATCTTGGTCAGAAACTTTGCTTGCCCTACACTATCAATACAATCATCAATCCTAGGTATTGGAAACACATCAGTTCTAGTTACAGCATTGACTTTGCGATAATCTGTACAGAATCTAGTACTTCCATCAGGTTTTGGAACTAGCACACAGGGTGAACTCCAATCGGAGTTGGAGGGTCTGATAATATCATGTTTTAACATGTACTCAACCTCTTTCTCAGCAATCTTTCTCTTTTCAGGATTCATCCGGTATGGATGCTGTTTTATTGGTTTGGCATCACCAACATCTACATCATGAGAGGCTATAGTAACTCTCTTTGGAACATCAGGAAACAAATCCTCATATTTCTTGATCAACCTTTCAAACTGATCTCTCTGTGAGGGTTCTAAGTGCTGGAGTTTTGCATCAAGGTTTTGCAACACTTCAGTGTTTGACAATTTACATGAAAGAACTTCAGCTTTAATTCTTGGTTCATCATCTTGAAACTCCCTCTCATCTTCACACGTTTCGACCATTGGAGAATCTGAAGTGACAGCTGCAACCCTAGCATTTCTGTCATGATAAGGCTTTAGCATGTTAATATGACACAATTGTTTTGGTTTTCTCCTATCTGGAGTCTTCACAATGTAATTGAGATCATTGAGTTTTGTCAGAATTTCATAAGGACCATGAAATCTAGCCTGCAATGGATTGGACTGCAAGGGAAACAACACAAGGACCTTTTCTCCTGGTTTAAACTCACGGCTTCTAGCCTTATGATCATACCAAGTTTTCATTTTTCCCTGACTTGATTTCAAGTTCTCTTTGGCAAGGTCACAAGCTGCACGCAATCTTTCCTTGAACTTGCTAACATAGTCTAACAGACTGATATGCGGCTCTTTCTCTTGCCATTGTTCACTCAATAATAGCAAAGGTCCTCTCACTTCATGACCAAACACTAGCTCAAATGGACTGAATCCAGTAGACTCCTGCACTGCTTCTCTAGCTGCAAACAACAGCAAATGAACCCCTTCATCCCAGTCTTTCTCATGGTCATAACAATAAGTCCTCATCATTGTCTTGAGAGTGGAATGAAACCGCTCTAAGGCACCCTGACTTTCTGGATGATAGGCACTAGAAAGAATCTGTTTTGCACCTAGTTCATACACAACCTGCTGAAACAATCCTGAAGTGAAATTGCTACCTTGGTCTGACTGAATTTCCCTTGGAAGACCAAACAACGTGAAGAACTTTATCAAAGCCTTCGAGATTGCAGTTGCCTTGATGTTACGTAGAGGTATGGCTTCGGGGAATCTGGTAGATGCACACATGATTGTCAACAAGTACTGATTTCCAGATCTAGTCTTGGGTAATGGACCAACGCAATCAACAATGACCCTAGAGAATGGCTCCCCAAATGCTGGGATAGGCTGCAATGGAGCTACAGGTGGGTCTAACTGGTGTTTTCCAACTACCTGACAAGTGTGACAGGTTTTGCAAAAGTTGGAAACGTCTTTCCGAAGCCCATGCCAAAAGAAGTGTTTCATGATCTTATCAACAGTCTTGTTAACACCAAGATGACCTCCTAAAGGTAAACTATGAGCCATTGTTAAGATCTCATTCCTATAGACCTTCGGAACAACAATTTGCCTGACCGCTGCCCAATCTGCATTGGCAGGGATATCAGGAGGGCGCCACTTCCGCATCAACACACCATCGTTGAGATAATACCCAACTGGAACTGCGTCTATTTCTTTATCAGGAAGGGCTCTCCTCTTTAGTACACAAATTTCAGGATCATTAGTTTGTTCCTCAATCAACCGCTTTCTGGACAGAGACAAGTCTCCAGACACATCAGAATCACCAGACCCATCCGGCTGGCTGAATAGAGAACTGATAAAAGTATCTGATAAGTCCTCAAACGGAGAAACCATAGTAGGCCAATCAGAGTCATGAGGCGAACCACCTGAGTCCTGACTATTCAATGTACTGGACGGCACCACATCATCTTCTTCTTTAGCCTTCTTAGCCATAGCACGAGTCACTGCGCAAGAAGGATACAGAGATGGGTCCTCATCCCCATCTTCAGTGCTCGGCTGTGAAGTAAGATGTACAGGGGGAACTACTTTGCCCCCAGCCAGGTCATTGCCTAGCAACAGAGAAACACCCTTTATAGGTAGACTTGACATAAGTCCCACCTTTACCTGTCCTGTAACTAAATCTGACTTCAAGAATATAGAGCGCAGGGGTACAGATACAGTCCTCCCTTCAATACCTTGTACAAGTATGAAATCCCCTGAAGCGGTCTCATCACGTAACTCCAAGGAGTCCATCAATAAAAGTGACTGAGAAGCTCCGGTATCCCTTAGGATATATATGGGGACAGGAGTAGTATGCTCATTCAGAGCCACAAATCCCTCTGACACAAATGGAAGAAATTCCTCCCTCACAAAGTCAGCTGTATTTGGCTTTTTAGCCCCACAAGAAGCAGGCAATTTAGCAGATTGGTTATCTACTACAGGGGTTTCTAACCTTGTTTTCACAAAGGCATTTGGTTTGGTATCCTTTTCTTTTTCTTTCTTAGCTTTAAGGAACCAACAGTTAGTTGTAACATGACCAGATTTCTTGCAATAACTGCAAACTAGACCACTTTTGTCACTGTCAGCTTTCACACTTTGATCAGACCTGTTACTGGATTTGTGAGCACCATCACCAGATTTGTCTTTGTCTTTGGGTGAGGAATCTTGGGTATCACCGTAACCCTTTTTCTGAAATTGGGACCATTTATTGTTACTGCTAGACTGAAATTTGGACTTATGAGTGAGAACATATTCATCTGCAAATTTGGCAGCTGATTGCAAGTTCAGTGCTTGCTTCTCATTAAGGTAGGTCTTAACATCATCCTTAACACAGTTCTTGAATTCTTCAACTAACACCATCTCTTTTAGTGAGTTGAAATCATCCTTGACCTCCATAGAAGTACACCAGCGCTCAAAGCAAACCTGCTTCTCATTAGCAAATTCAACATAAGTCTGATTTTCAGATTTCTTCAGACCTCTGAATTTCTGTCGGTAAGCCTCTGGAACCAACTCATAAGCTCTCAAAATAACCTTTTTGACAACCTCATAATCAGAGGAATCATCTGCAGACAAAGCCGAATAGGCTTGTTGAGCTTTACCCTTCAGGACAGTTTGCAACATCAGAGGCCAGTGTTCCTTTGGCCACTGGCAACTCTTTGCTACATTTTCAAAACACTGGAAATAGTTGTCAACATCCTTTTCTGAAAATGGAGGCACCAGTTTTACCTCCTCACTGGCACAAAATTTATTTTTAGTTTCAATTTTAATTTTTAGTTGCTCCATTTGGAGTCTTTCTTTTCTATCGAATTTCTCTAATTCAAAATCTCTCTGTCTCTGTCTCTCTCTTTCTGCTCTTTCCTCTTTCTCTCTCTCAAATTCTCTTTGTTTTTCTTCTCTTGCTAATTTTTCTAACTCAAACTGCCTTTGTTTTTCTTTTTCTTCCCTCTCGAATTCTTTGTTTTTCTTTTTCCTCCCTTTCTTTTTCTCTTTCCTCCCTTTCAATCTCTAGCATTTTTAATTTAAGTTCCATTTCTATATTTGGATTTTCCACTGGAAACTGTTCCAGATCTCCTGGTGCAAACACATTTTCATCAATGTAATATTCAACTATCTCTCTAGCCAGTCTTGCTTTTCGCATGGCTAGTTTTACCTCTGTCAGCTCCAACTGTCTGCAAATTTCTAGCAGTTCTGTCTTTTTAAAAGACTTCAAAACCCCTACGGTTGGTGATGCCAAGAAATCATCCATTGCTGTTGTCAATATATATCTAGGAAAATTCACAAAAACAATTTCACAATTTGGAATGTTAGATTTTCAATAAATTACTCACACAATGGTCTATCCCGGACCTTGAGCCCCCAATTTGTTATGGCCCCAATTTGTTATTACATTTATAACACAACAGCAACAGCAAGGGATGACAAACACAGTTTTAACAACTAAAACACATTTAATTTTTAACAAAGACAAAGACTAATAACAACCTGCAACTAAAGACCAAGATTGATAAATAAGAAAAAACAGAAATAATTACAGTCCCTTTTTGGAGGGGGCTTGGTGATGTCCTGGGTGAGAAAATGCTCAAACACAGGCAAAGAAATCCACAAAAGAAACGTCACAGGTCTTGAACAGAATGGCAGGTCTGGTCATCTTCTTGCAATTTCTCCTACTACTTTACTGTCTCAATTCTTTTCCTTATATACTCTTTTGCAGACCCCACCCACATTTAGACCTCTTTTTTTTAATTTTCTGAGACTTGCCCCAGACATGTCCAGGACATGTCAAAACATGACTCCAGTCTGAGCTTAACAAAAAAAGGTAAATACTGCCATCTAGTGGCCTATATTCACATTACACTTGCCTTTGGCGAGTAATAAATGAAAATTGTGATGCTTACGAATTAGAGATTCTATTTATCCCATAAATGTCTGTCTCGCATTATTTGGAAAATGGAAAAATAGAGTTGGCTTCTAGTTGGCAGTCTTTAAAGTCAATGGGATGAATAATGGGATATCGTTACATCTTCTGGCAGTGTCCCCTAAGTGTCTCTTGCTGCGTTGAGTTTTTTTTTTTTTGATCTAAGTGGACATAAATTTGATACCAGTATCCTGTTTTTAGCTTCTATAAAGCTTCTTTGCGACAGTTGGGCTGTAAACAAGTGACATGTTATTGAACTTAAGTTATTTTTTAACAGGATACATACTCCAATGTTGAGTTCTCTTCATCCTAAGATTTTGTCTGGACTGGATTATTTTGCCATTTCTGTAGCCTATTGCTATAACTTTAGAGAGGGAAAATTGCTCCCATGCCTTCTCCCATACTCAATACAGTATACAGCGGGGAAAATAAATATTGAACGCTTCAATATTTTTCGCAGTAAATATATTTCTGTTGCCGCTATTGACATGAAATTTTCACTAGATTTTTCACCAGTAACAACATAAGTGCACACATACAAAGAAATCAAAACAAATTGGTCCATAAAGTAAGTTATGTGTAATGAAGTGGAATGACGCCAGGGATAAGTATTGAACACACTTACTGACATTTATTTAATATTGGGTAGAAAAGCCTTTGTTGGTAATGACAGCTTCAAGATGCCTCCTGTATGGAGAAACTAGTCACAAGCATTGCTCAGGTGTGATTTTGGTACATTCTTTCTCATAAACTCTTCAAATCTTGAATGTTTCAAGGGCCTCCTCTTTGAACTCTGATCTTCAGTTCTTTCCATAGATTTTCAATTTGATTCAAGTTTGGTGATTGACTAGGCAGCATTAGCAGCTTTATTCTCTTTCTCTGAAACCAATTGAGAGTTTCATTGGCTGTGTGTTTGGAATTATTGTCTTGCTGAAATGTCCACCTTCGTTTCATCTTCAGCATCCTGGTAGATGGCAGCAGATTCTTATACAGTGGCGCTCGAAAGTTTGTGAACCCTTTAAAATTTTCTATATTTCTGCATAAATATGACCTAAAACATCATCAGATTTTCACACAAGTCCTACAAGTAGATAAAGAGAACCTAGTTAAACAAATGAGACAAAAATATTATACTTGGTCATTTATTTATTGAGGAAAATTATCCAAAATTACATATCTGTGAGGGGCAAAAGTATGTGAACCTCTAGGATTAGTGATTCATTTGAAGGTGAAATTAGAGTCCGGTGTTTTCAATCAATGGGATGACAATCAGGTGTGAGTGTGGGCTCTCTGTTTTATTTAAAGATCAGGGATTTATCAAAGTCTGATCTTTGCAACACACGTTTGTGGAAGTGTATTATGGCACGAACGAAGGAGAGTTCTGAGGACCTCAGAAAAAGGGTTGTTGATGCTCATCAGGCTGGAAAAGGTTAGAAAACCATCTCTAAAGAGTTTGGACTCCACCAGTCCACAGTCAGACAGATTGTGTACAAATGGAGGAAATTCAAGACCATCGTTACCCTCCCCAGGAGTGGTCGACCAACAAAAATCACTCCAAGAGCAAGGCGTGTATTAGTCGGCGAGGTCACAAAGGACTCCAGGGTAACTTCTAAGCAACTGATGGCCTCTCTCACTCTAGCTAATGTTAATGTTCATGAGTCCACCATCAGCAGAACACTGAAAAACAATGGTATGCATGGCAGGGTTGCAAGGAGAAAGCCACTGCTCTCCTAAAAGAACATTGCTGCTTGTCTGTAGTTTGCTAAAGATCATGCCTACAAACCAGAGGGCTTTTGGAAAAAATGTTTTGTGGACAGATGAGACCAAAATAGAACTTTTTGGTTTAAATGAGAAGTATTATGTTTGGAGAAAGGAAAACACTGCATTCCAGCATAAGAACATTATCCCATCTGTGAAATATGGTGGTGGTAGTATCATGGTTTGGGCCTGTTTTGCTGCATCTGGGCCAGGACAGCTTGCCATCATTGATGGAACAATGAATTCTGAATTATACCAGCGAATTCTACAGGAAAATGTCTGGACATCTGTCCATGAACTGAATCTCAAGAGAAGGTGGGTCATACAAGAAGATGGCGACCCTAAGCACACAAGTTGTTCTACCTAAGAATGGTTAAAGAAGAATAAAGTTAATGTTTTGGAATGGCCAAGTCAAGGTCCTGACCTTAATCCAATCGAAATGTTGTGGAAGGACCTGAAGCGAGCAGGTCGTGTGAGGAAACCCACTAACATCCCAGAGTTGAAGCTGTTCTGTATGGAGGAATGGGCTAAAATTCCTCCAAGCTGTTGTACAAGACTCACCAACAGTTACCGGAAATATTTAGATGCAGTTATTGCTGCACAAGGGGGTCGCACTAGATACTGAAAGCAAAGGTTCACATACTTTTGCCACTCACAGATATGTAATATTGGATCACTTTCCTCAATAAACAAATGATGAGAATGATATTTTTTTTTTCTCATTTGTTTAACTGGGTTCTCTTTATCTACTTTCAGGAATTGTGTGAAAATCTGATGATGTTTTAGGTCGTATTTACGCAGAAATCTAGAAATTTCTTAAGGGTTCACAAACTTTCAAGCGCCACTGTATATAGAGGCCACGGCGGTTGAGTGCATTACTTATTGTTTTCTTTGAAACAACTGTAACTGCAAATTCCAGGTCTTTCTGAAGCCCTCAGCGAGCGGTCCTTGGCTCTTGGACAACTCTTCTTACAGAGGAGTCAAAAGAATAATCACAAATTTTGCAAGGAGCACCTGGTCATGGCTGGTTTATGGTGAAGTGCTATTCTCTCCACTTCCGGATTATGGCCCAAATGGTGCTCACTGGAACATTCAGAAGTTTAGAAATAGATCTCTAACCAATGCCATCAGTATCTTTTGCAACAATAAGGTTGTAAAGGTCTTGAGAGAGCTCTTTGCTTTTACCCATCATGGAATGCTTTTTTGTGACACCTTGGTAATGAGAAACCTTTTTATAGGCTATCAATCTGGACAATACCAGCTGATATTAATTTGCGCTGAATGGGTCAGAATTTCTTTCTAAGTTGTGACAATTTTCAACCTGTTTCTCATGTTTCCATGCCTTTTTGTACCTCTTTTTTTGATGTATTCTATACTTATTACCTGGGTCATTCCACTTTATTACACATAACTTAATTTATCGACTTGTTTGTTTTAATTTCACTGTATGTGTGGATTACTTGGGTTGTTACCGACATCTGGTGAAAATTTCATGTTAGTGGCCCATTAAAAATATATACTGGGAAATTTTGACTTGTTCAATACTTATTTTGCCCGCTGTAGGTCGCACCCATTTTGCGTCAATTATCATTCAGGAAGAATTACTGCTTTTACAGTTACTATTACTAATTTTGCTAAATTGATGCTTTTATTTGCAAGTTCACTGTAGTGATTACTTTTTGGAAGGGTATCATAAGTTTTTATGGTGTATTTTGATTATCCATCTTGTTCTTATTGTCTGATGACTTCTATCCCCGCGTAAATGTTTAGAATGGCGTATGATGGGATCTCGGCCTGTAAGAGCTAGATTGCACATCTGCTGAATGGAATGGCATGTTTGAAAGGTGTTCTTCGTACTCTGCCTTTCCAAAAAAAGTTGCAAAGAACCATTTAGTTGGAACCCTTGTAGCTTTGATTACTGCACAAATTTGTCATGTCTTTGTTTTGACAACTGTATTCAATGTTAGAACATTCATTTTCTATCAGAGTTGCATAAATTTTTGGCCCAGCTCTTGTTTTGATGACAGGATAGTTGAACCACCCTGCAGGTTTCTCCAGCACATCCCACAGACTTTCATTGTGGTTGAGGTCAGGACTTTGTGGTGTCCAATTCATGTGTGAAAATGATTCCTCATACTTGTTTTTAATTTCTTGTTGTCTTTGCTTGATGCAGGCCAATAATTTGCCCCTACTGAAACGCTATAACATCTTTTCCACCACCAAGGGATACATCTTCTGACTTAATTTTTTAGAAAATGAGAGGCTACGCGCTTCATCAGTTAAGGTTAAAATGATTATTGCCATCTGAAAAAAGAGCTGTGGAAATGACTAATTCTAACATTCTTGCTGACTAAAGCACCCCCCTATAGTCAAGTCACCCATGCTTACTACCTTCTGATAATGTACTACCAATGCAAAGGTATTTATGCATGAATCATGATGGGCGACACAGAATGCAAATCAAAATTACCCCACAAGTTTATACAAAAATTGCAAAAGTAGTGATTTTTGGCACACCTTATGAGCTGCGTCACATGTGGCACACACAAAGAATTTGGGACCGTAGTAACTACTTTGGTCCATGCAACCAAAGCAGAGATGATGTTTGTGGTTTACTAAGGGAGAACTGAAATATGGCACTTAAAAATCATAATTTCTGATTTTCTTGTGTTGACCCTGACCCTTAAAGGACCCATGAAAAATTATTGAAAGAGGTATTTAGGATTGGGAAATGAGATTTTCCATACTTGCTGCAGTTCATATTCAAAAAACGTTTAGCCAAAATCTGTGATGTGGCGTATCACACTTAGCCTGAATCTTTCAGCCACTGGCTCTTAATCTGTTTTGTTTTTTAATTTTTCTGGCAGGCATTCAGACTGATTCTCCTCAGGAACATTCTGATACCAACACTGGACCCTTTGCCTTGAATACATGGCCCCTGCTAGTTGACACCATGGCCCAGATATCCAGTGGAAATGGGTTCAGCCAGGATGTGTCACCCTCTTCAGGGGGCGGGCGGCCCAAAGGGGCGGTGGGGATGGAGGAAGCCCTCCGTATGGAGGCTGAGGCTCTGGCCAAACTTCAGAGGGAGAAGAGGCACCCACTTCCTGCATCTTTGTCTTCATCATCTGCATCGTCGTCGTCGTCATCCTCAGCAAAGCCCCTGTCTAGTGCTCCTCAGGGCGTAGCCACTGCCGGCAGGCCTGAAAAGGACCTCATCGTTTTCCCGGAGTCAGAGGCCAAGAAGAGGGCAGAGCAGGATCAGTTCCAGGGTATTGATGTGGAGAAGCTCACCAATGAGGAGCTGGAGAAGTTGTTGTTGGATGATAGCTTTGGGGTGCAAAGTAAAATTACCCGTCCGTCCTCTCTGCTTGGGTGCAACTTGAGTGCTTCTTACCCAGGGAGTCAGGCTTTCACCCCCTCCCTGTTTCCTAGTGGTAGGGGTCCATGGACGCCTTTGGGTACTGCTTTGCGAACCCCCACACCACCCCAGCAGCAGACCCCAGTCTTCCCCCCTGCTCCCTTCCCCAAGCCCCCAGGCTCCTTTCAGAATGGACTCTCCACCGGCCTGCCACCGTATCGTGCACCAGACAGCCTCTTCCTCACCCTGCCGGCTCCATCTCCATACATAGCCTTCTCACCGATGCAGGCGACTTCCCCCATGGTCTTCCAGCAGCCTCCCACCGTAAATCTAGAGATGGCCAAGCTCTTCGACAAAATAGCCAGCACGTCAGAGTACTTGAAGAATGGCAGGTCTGCCACCCCCGACCTGGAGTCGGTCAGCGTTAAGTCCCTGTCCCCCAAGCCGCTGGCGTCGGAAGCTCCCAGCATCAACCGCTTTGAATGGTTGGACCTGGACCCCCTCACCAAGCGCAAAGTGGAATGTGAGGAGGTTTCCTGCACTCCTGACGGCCCCGTGACTGTAAAACCTGGTCCAGCAGGTGACCCCTGGGATGCTGTTCTGCTGGACGAGAGTGAAGGTGCCACCAGCACCGACCCCTTTGCTGTAGGGAAGAGCCAGCGCCCAGCCAACAGCCAACTGCGAAGGGCATCAACAGGGACTGCTGTGACCCGGAGCCACTCCTTAAACATCCCAGCCATGTCCTCACCGCACCGCCAAAACCGTCAGGTATGTCTCTGGTTTGATCGGTTTCTTCAAGCACATGGTTTGATACTGGCAGTGTTTCTTGGGGTTGATTTTGTTCTTCAGTGTAACATTTTCTACTGGTTGTTCGGATTTTTAAGTTTGAACTTCTTTACTGTGAGCTAGGGTTTGTCTTGAGGAAACACTGTGATTCTGAGGATAAAGATGCCACCTACTTTGAAGGTCCTGGCTCCATGTGAATAGTAGCCACTGGTACACCTTATTGACCCAATCTTTTAATTCTACCATTTCTATCAATATGGCTGGCACACTGTTCAAACTGTCTGCCAACCTTCTTAGTAATTTTTTAAGTGTTCACATTTGTAAAGGAAATCAAGAGTGATAAGAAGTTTTATGACTTGGCAGCACGTTCTAAAGCCCCGTTTTATCTGCATTCAGCTAAAGGCTTCATAGAGCCTGAAAATGCCGGATTCTGCAATCAAAAACCTTGATAGAAAATTAATTATGGTATTCAACAATATTTTCTGATATTTAGTTTCATTCAGTTTTGAGGTTGAAATGATGTGCTGCAACACTTGTGATTTAGCTATTCCACTCTGCAGTGTTTATGGCTTCTTTATTTTGGCCAAGTGGTACCTTGACAGGAATTGAAATGCGCTTATGGGTTTGTGACCAAGTGACCTATTGGTGTACTCGTCGAGAAGAATGGCGACCCTCATTTGCAATTAGTTGCAGTTTTGCTGCCTGTGTTGCACATTGTTCAGTAGCCCTCGACATAAGAAGAGGGGGACGTGATCAGGCAGCCATTGTGTGAGCATTTGGCCCTGTGCCAGGTCCTCGGTCGGTACAGTTTGTGTTTGCCATGCATCCGCCTTTCCCCCTTCTGTCTGACACAGGAAGTAACAATCTATTCGAGTTGCATGATGAAATGGCTTGTTTGAGATTGGGTAAGGCGAGGGTCTCAGCTTTTGCTCTTGGTGGGCCATAGGTTTGCAAGGTGTCCTTCTCACTGGGCAGTTATTTGTTCATTAGTTGAAACGTTGAAATACACAAATGGCTTGTTGCATGTTTCTTTTTTTTTGCTTGAACTAATCATTATGTTTTGTTCAGAAAAATCTGAAGGTCAGTGGAATCAGGGCTGATAAACACTATGGACAGGGCCTCTCCCTATTGATAAAAACTGAAGCCCTTTATATACATGTTACGAGAGTTGGAGTTTCCCTTTTTCTCAGGTTTGTGTTTTCGGCTGTTAACTTCCACTTCTTAGTTAGAAGTGTCTCTACTCTTTGTGAATGAGGCCTTTTTTCCCCCTCAGAAGGCTTGCTGCCTGTTATATTGTTGCAGTCCTTGTATTGACTTCTCGTTAATGTATTATTTAATTATTACTCCATAGATGCTGAGAAAATGTGAAAGTGGTGTTTTTCATGCATTTTCCAAGCAAAACACATTTTGTCATTGGAGCGTGATTAATGTTGGTAATATTTACATTGATCAGTCATGCAAATCCACTATTATAACTTCCTCAGCAGCTTTCCTGCCTGGATGTCCTTTGAGGTTGAATGCTCTGTCATGACTCTCGAGCTAACCACGAAAAAATTCGATTTGAAATGGGGGAAAGATTCTGGGAGCAGATAGTTTATTGTCAGCTTGGGCCATTTGCTCAAGATGCACGGTTAGCCATTCTAGATATCTGGCCGTAAAAGTGCTGAATTTAAGCCTTTCTGAGATTACGTCAACACTTGGTTAATGATTAGTCGACACTGTCTGACAAACAGTGGTCCATATGACGCAAAATATTGGCTGTGAGCTCACAAATGGTGCACAAGTGCCTATGCATTGTGTTTATATATTTTAAGTACTCCGGCTTTTTGCTTTTTATATTAAGGAGCTTTTTATGGAAATTTCAGGGTTCAAAGCACTATTTTAAGCTTTAGCCAAGGGATATGAAGAATATAAGCTGGTTGCCATTGTCAATAATCATAGAAGAAAAATACCTTCTAGACTGACTTGCAATTGAGCAGATTTAATTCGTTCAAAGTTGTGAGCATTAGCAGTAATTGCAACACAGCTCCCTTAAGTCCTAAAGAAATTGGTTCTCAATTTTATTATGATTGTATTCACATGGTTTTCAGGAAAGTAATGTGTGCCCATGTTTTCTCATAGCTAATTGTAAAATGTAATTACATGCAAATGAAAACCTGCTGTCAGCAAATACGATGGGGTCATTCTACTGTATTTTGGACAAATGGTGTCATATCCGCAACAAAGCGACTCTGTATCTGAAAATCACAAACGGAGGAGAAGTTGTCTCCATATTGATGTCCACATTAATTAATGAAGTGCGCCGTGCCACTGCAAGAGTAACTAAGATGGCCAAATTACCTGGCAATTCAGAGAGATTTGAAAACAAACATTGTTTACCCAATATTTGCTCTTCTTCAGTGTCATCTCTGCATTGGTTTTGCTTGTGTTTTCATTCAAGTCAGGTGTAAATCCAAGGCGTTCAAAGTAGTATTGAACATCAAACTGGAGTGAACTTTAACCTGACATAAAACCCTTGTAGGTGTTGTCAGATAATTTGCAATGTATGCCTTTCTTGAGTTTCTGTAAGTTATTTCTAAAACAAGCAGAATGTTCTGGAATGACCCTGGTTTCTCAGATGAGTGCATGGATTTTCAGGTGTTGGTCTGCTACTTTGCATCCTACCCCAGCAGCCATCACTCCAAAGCTAACAGAGGACATGTGATGGGGACACAATCCTTCCTGATGCTTTCTTCTTCTGTTTTGTGGAAACCTAACTGTAATAGAAACCAGTCTTACTGCATCTTAAGCCCATCCATTTCAGTGTTCTGGTCTAATCTATCTCTTACTACTACCTTTACCCTTTTTCAGAATTTGTTTTTGTAAAACCATGTCTGAGCGCATTATCTCTCCAAATTCTCTATGCTGCAGATTCTGTAGCATGATATTTGGGTGCCTTTAAAAAGATCTGTATCATTATATGTGTGATGCATGGAAGTTTTCATTTCAGTACATTACAAATGGTTTGTGAAGTCTTACCTGAAAGGCCTCTATACTGACAGATCTGCAAATCTCAGTTCCAGAAGAACAGTGTTTGTACACAGGTTATTGTCTGGGGCCGGAAGCGGTATGATCTGACTGAGTCTCCTGACTTCCCTGTTTCGCTTATGCAAATTGGTCATCTGATCAGAGTACCTGTTCAACTGTGTAACTGATTTTGTCAGCGGAATTTGCTTGATTTATTTTTAACCATTTGTTAAGGCTCAAGATGGTTCTTCGGCAGTTTTTGTCTGCTTTAACAGGATAATATTCACTGTGCACCCTTATTTTGTCTGTGATGCAAGGCTGACACTTGCACGACTTTTGGCCACGATTTTGTTGTGGCAAGTCGTGCCATTTTGGGGCACGAACTGGGAGGCTCCCGCACTGTTCTCGACTAGTTCACGCATAGTTCACGAATGCGTGCCCATCAATGTCCACATTGACACGAACTGGCACGACGAGTTCACGCTTAGGTTGCGCATAGTTCACGACCCGGTCGCGAAATTTTGTCGTGACCAAAATTTTGAACATTTCAAAATTCTCGTCCCGACATGGCACGCAGTCACGACGGGTTTACGCACACTTCACGCCAGTTTACGACTAGTTTGCGCACTCGAGTCATGCCAATGCGTGCCACAGAATAGTGCAAGTGTCAGCCTTGCATTATATCTACGTGTGCAGCACTGGGGAAGGGGGTCACTTGGGTCATTTTATGAAAATTAAGATTTTACAACAAAATCAAAGAGTGATCCAAGTTTTTCTCTGCAAAGTGTTTTAAATTGGCAGTACAGCAGTTTGAAATTCTAGCTTCGCACATGCATTTTTGGTTAGATAGAACTGGTTGAACTTTGACCCCGATAATCCCAAATGACCCCTTTTCCTAGTCCTGCTGCACACACATTGTCCATGTGATTATTGAGGTACTGCTGAGGGACAGCTAGTTTGCAGCTGTCGCTGTATTGCAGCATTGTTATAGCATATCTCAGTATGACCTGTATTACGGTTTGTTCTCTGTGGCATGAGTATGCATTTTTAATCGGCTGCGTCAGAAAACTGTCATGTCCTCTTATTGGGATCAACTGCTGAATGTCGTGTAGTTTGTGCTCATGTCGGCAGAAAATGAGCTTTTTTATTATTTGAATTATTTTCTCATAACCACGGAGTCTTTGGCATGTGCTTACCTTTTCTTAAAATGTCTTCCCTTTCCAGGGCAAAGAGGGAAACGGGAAACTGTCAGCAAAGTACGGCTTCCTTCAAGAGATGGAGGCCCAGAACGAGGAGGTGGTAGCTTTTTGTGAGGACGTTGCTGCGTAAGCTTTCCGTCGCCATGGAAACAAAAGCCATGACTACCTGGTCCCTGCACTCCAGCGATGTCATAATTGTCGTAACTAATGGTTCCAGCCCTGTGTGGTTTTTTTTTTTTTTTTTTGGTTTCTTTTCCCCAGCTGTTTCATTTGGCTTCTTTTATCAGATGGACTGTCTTTTTATGTTGACGACCTTGTCAGAAACTTGTTCTCACAGCTCACATTTATTGTGGAGAAAAAAAGAACTATGAGCAAGTTTTGTTCAGTTTAATTTGAGATGGTGCTTGAATATGTTCTGCTAATGTGGTCCTCAGTTCTTCTTGTTTATAAGCACTATGATGCCAGAATGAACTCAAACATGTGAAATAAAGGGGCCAGTTCGCTCTATCATCCTACCAGTGTACTCTGTAAGTTTCACTGTAGCCTTAAAATGGATAAATGCAGCTGTTTCAAAGGCCTCCCTTCGGACAGTTACGAGTCAAACTAATTATCGGTGATCAGTTTTCAGCTTCTTACTCTGAGAATAATCTCCACGTCGCTACTACAATGTTATGCTACAGCAAGGTAACGCTGTATGTGTGACTGCGTAATTATGATTAATTGGCTGGGGTTCTTGACATCGGCAATAGCAGTCATTGGGGATTTGTTGCCGTAAATTGTATCCCATACATTGTTTCAGCAGTGACGCTTTTTTTATGCCCCCCGGAATCAAAGATTCGGGGGCATATTGTTTTGCACCTGTCCAGTTGTCGGTCGGTCGGTCTGTCTGTTTGTCTGTCTCCAGCAGCAAAAAAAAACTTAAACCTTGGCCGTTACTTTTGATTGATCAGAGATAGGCCTTTGATGTATCCCTTGTCGCAAGACCTTTCGGACAAGGTCATCAGTTTTGACCTTGTGACCCTGACCTTGGCAAAGGACGCATTTTCCAAAAACTTTGACCTTGGCCGTGCCTTTTGATTGGTCAGAGATAGGCCTTTGAAACTTGACATGTGTATCCCTTGTCACGAGACCTTTCAGATGAGGTCATCATTTTTGACCTTGACCTTGGTGTAGGACGCATTTTCCGAAAACGTTAACCTTAGCCTTAACATATCATTGGCCAGTGATAGGCCTTTGATACCTGACATGTGTATCCCTTGACACGAGACTTTTCGGATGAGGTCATAATTTTTCACCTTGTCACCTTCACCTTGGCGTCATTTTGATTTCACAGTAGTTTCCTGGAAAAGTTTTACAAATTTTATTCATTTATTTAACCCTTTGCAAGTCCAAGTGATTCCATCTGGTCCTTTTCCATATTATACATCCAAACTATGCTTATATCTGGGGGCATCAGTGTTTCACAAACACATCTTTTTTTTTTTTTTGCTTTCTGCCACCACACCGCAGCACACATTGGCTTTGAAAGCAGCAAATTTGAGGTTTAAATTTAGACTGTTCATCTAGTTTGATGTTTGCGTTGCTTTTGTTTGAACCCTGTAGGAATCACCAAATTTTTTATTCAGGGTCACCTTTCATCTGCTTGGTGTCTACACTGCACTGTACATCTGAAGTTTACTCTCTTATCAATTTTTTTATTGCTAATGGTTCTGTTATTTTTTTTCTTATCTGTTCTTTCTTTAGTCTGAGGTCCAAGTTCCCTCACGATGATGTCATCACTAACCCTGGTTACGTGCTGAGCCCTGTGATTCCGCAGCGTGACATGAACAGTGACCGTGGCAGCGTGAAGGTTTCTATAGAGACCCCAGGCTCCCAGGAACCAGTCACTTTCACGTGCGACGGTAAGCTGGGCTGGCAGCTTAGTCACCGGTTTGCAGTACGGCTGGCCCAATGCTCCTGAACACCTGAAGTCTATCTATATTTGAATGTGCACTGCAGCTGTGATGGGATCTCGGGGCATTTTTTACTTAAAATGCTTTATTTGACATTTTTCCCGATTTTCACTGGCTGGTTGTGTACATCGTTGTTTATTGTTGCAACAACCCCTATTGACTCTGACTACAGGCAGGAATATGCCTTGACATGATTTATGTGACATCCTCGGCTTTGAATAAGGGCTTGGTATGTGAGTCTGACATGAGTCAGTGGAAGATTGTCTGTACTCAGCTGACTCAGTAGCTTACTGGTCCCCGGTGGACCTGCAGGGGTATCTCTTATACGCAATGAGCA
Source organism: Gymnothorax reevesii (assembly GCA_029721435.1). Lineage (NCBI taxonomy): Eukaryota > Metazoa > Chordata > Actinopteri > Anguilliformes > Muraenidae > Gymnothorax > Gymnothorax reevesii. The sequence goes on along the minus strand of CM056589.1, from coordinate 38,845,506 downwards.
CAGCTAACTGAAACGCCTCCAGCCCTGTGCTGTGGTGAAGCCAGTTTGTTGCTACGCAGCTGGCAGCCAGTCACTGCTCATCTCAGACAAGGCCAATTCATGCAGCCCATACGCTCCTTTGGAAGTGTATTCAAATGTGTCCCGCAGCAGGCCAGCCAATGGGGTTTAACTCTTGGTTTGGAGAAAGCTGGAGAATGCTTTGAACATGTGTGAACCCCAATATGTGGAGCAACACAGAGTCCTCCAGTATATCATCTGTGTGAAATTACTCTGAAGAAATAAAAAAAAAGTTAAAACTCTTCCCTTTTGAAACAAGTAGCGAAGAGTTTGGAGAAATGGCTAACTAGCTGCTTGGTGCACCATTGATTCAGGTGTTGTCTGGAGGAGGAAAAAAGTATCCAGTTGATTTTTATAGTATTTTTTGGAAGTATACCATGTTTCCTGACCTAGTAGCCATTTCCTTCAGCTGATTTTGGGCCGGTGTGTCCCAGTCGCTGAGCCCTTGTTGCGCCCTTCATTAGAATTTGACCCATATGAGGGTTGGGGCTCCTGTGCTCTCTCCAGAATGGGCCCACTGTCACAGCGCTAACACCACTCGGCAGTGGCCAGCGTTGGCAGGCGGTCAGCCGGGGCCTTTGTTGCGAGTAATCCATCTGTGTGGCGTTTTTATGCCACACCGCTCCCCATCTCTCCGGCGAGGGCCGCAGGCCTTAAAGAATGTGTGCTTTTTGGAGCGGAGAGGCGTCAGTGTTACACAGTGCAGAGAGAGCGGCCACAAAACCCCCTCTGTGATCAGCCAGCCAATAAACCTACACCACAGAGACGTCTGCATTTTCTCCTCCTGGCGGCCTCCCGTAGAGACATCTGTGCTCCCTCACTTTTGCCTGAGTCAAAGCAGCATCCCCCTTATGCCTACCGACTCCTGAACTGAACTGCATGCTAATAGCTGCAAATCTCATGGAATCAGCCTTACCTGTTTAATTGGCCCCTGCCTTCACACAACTGTGCGCTCTTTTTTATTTAAGTAGTGAAATGAGATTCCGTAGGCACTTGTTGCATCTGTATTTGCCTTGTACAGTTTCCTTCAGTTCTCTAGGCAAAACCTGGATTTTACAATCTGGCTTCTTGTCACGCATGACTGAGCTGTGGAGCGGTACTGTTGGCACATCCAATTACTTCACAAAATGTCAGCTAACAAAGCCTTGTTTCTCTGACCAATGGGAAAAAGCATCAAATTTGGCACTGGCTTGCTCTGGGCTGTGCTGGTGTGTCTTTATTTTATTTGGTTAGCTATGCTTCATTTCAGAGTGCAAGCCTGAGCGCAAATCAAATTCTGCTGAAGATCAACTGGTTTCACGGCTGTTGGTCACAGTAAGGGTTTGGTGTAAGGATCAGTAGGGCTTTACGAAGTGCTCACAGTACAGGTTTGATCTCGTTTCGGTTCAGGAGGGGTGTAGTAAGGGCTGAAGGTATGGGTTGGGTGTGGGGTCAGTCAGAGTTTGGTAAATGCTCACTGTAGATGTTTTGCACAGGATCAGCTGGAGTTAAGAACTCACAAAAGAGTTTTGGTGTTGAATCAGTTGTGCTTCACTTAATGCTCACAGGAGGGGTCTTGTGCTAGGTCTCGCACGTTTATTAAGTGCTCCGTGTAGGGTTCCAGTGCAGGGTTTTGTCGTTGATCACAGTTGGGGTTTGATGTGGGGCTAGTTGGTGTTTATGAAGTACTCACACTAGGGACTTGTTGTTAGATCATTTGCTGTGAAGTTATTGCTCACTCAAGGGGTTTGGTGCAGGTCCAGCGTAGGTTTTGTGTGTTTGATATTGGATATATGTTCGTTTAGAGTTTGGCGGCTCTTTGAGAGGATTTGGTATCAGTTTACCTGGGATTTGGTTGCTCTTGTTCGCAGAATTGGTTTGTTGTAACTTCATTTGGAGGTTTGGTATTGGTTCTTTAGGCATGCGGTTACTTTTTTCTGTTGAGCAGTCATGAAGGAGCAGTAGGCCTTTGGTGGTGGTTCTTGGCGGAGGCCCCTCCGTGCTAAGAGTAAGGCAGTCTGCCAATCAGATTTGGTTTGGCCATTAGGCTCCATGTGCACAGCCTGGCATTCTGCTGACGTGCGGTTTAATTGGTGTTGGTGGAGTGTGTCGGCACATACCCTCCAGAAGAACATTCTTGGTGTTAACTGCCATTGGACTCTCCTCAAAGTTGCCTCTGAACCACTTCAAACAAACCACCACAATCTGCTACTCCTTAATCCTACAGTTTTATCTTGTACTGTCGTCTGAGCTCGGTGTGCAGTGGCATGTAGCGTACTGCTGTGGAATTTGGTCAATTTTGTGCACTCCAGTGTCCCAATATTGGTCTGGTTGTTGTCTGTCATCTGGATTAGTGCCCCTGTGAAGGCACTGATGACCTTTTCGTCCGGCATACATGCCAGGAACTGGGAGGGCATCTCTTTGATCTGCGCTCTGTAGACAAATTACTTCGGTATTAGAGAATTGCCTGTGTTTGTTATCTCTGTCCCTCTCAGTAAGATCTCTCTCTCTCTCTGTCTGTTATTTTTCCCTCCATTCCATCCTCCTCTCTCTCTCTCTCTTTCCCTTTCGCTCTTACACACAGTGAGTTCCCCGGTGGAGCTGTTAATCATGCAGGCCCTGTGCTGGGTCCATGATGATCTGAACCAGGTAAACATTGGCAGCTACATCCTCAAAGTCTGCGGCCAAGAGGAAGCTCTGCAGAAGTGAGTCCCCTTACACACACAGACGCACAAACATGTTCTCTCTTAAGGGGAACTGGGAGGGAGGAAGAGGGGGGGATAGAGAGAAGGAGGGAGGGAGAGTGGGAGAGAGAGAGAGAGGGAGAGAGAGAGAAAAGGAAAAGGGGCATATAAACAATGTCAGTGCCAACATTCCACACAGTAGGGGCTATTTTTCTTTGGTTGTGTAAGGAATAATGTTTCCTTTTCACTTGCGTCTTTATGAAGAAAATTGAATTACATTGGCTTATCTTTTATAGCTTCTTCGACGGGTTGTTTTTTTTTTTTCTCGGTAACTTTTACATTATTTCTGCCGAATCCATACTTTTTTCCGTCTGCGTGTGTGTAGGAAATGATGCCAGCATGCTGTAATTCCCCCTCTGTGTGTCGGCTGTGAAAAATCATTAGTCAGTTCCACTTTCTGTCAGAGAGCTCGGTCATATCTTTCTGACGTGTGCTCGCCTGCGTAGTCGTGAATGAATTTGGCAGGCACACCAGAAATGCTGGAACTTCTTGATGAGGATGTTTTCCGTTTGCTCTTCCCGGCACATACTTTCACAATCTGCTTGAGCTGAGGAAGGAGACGGGGAGGGGCTTAGTGTCGGGAGGACGGCGCTCAGGACAAGGCCACCGGGTTATAGTCCTCCCCCAATATGCTCGCAAGAGCAACTCCCCCCCCCACCCTCTCTCACCCACTTATAAAATGAGGCTTATTCCTCTGTGGAAGCCTTCAGACATGTTTGCATGCGCACAGGGCATGTGTGTGTTTTTGTTGTTTGTTGATTTTTTTTTTTTTTAACAATTGCGCAGTAGAGTGCAGAGATTGCTGTACGCATATTAGTAATCCAGCAGAGCTCTTGCACGGCTTGGCGAGTGGTGTTACTGCTTGCAGTGTCTTTTCCTGGGTTAAAACCTGCGGTCTTTGTGGCCTCTGTTCTTTGCCTGAAACCCCTGCTGGTGTCGCTTAAATTTCCTGCTCCTCCCTTTGTGAGAACGGACTAATCGGCCTGAGCAGTCTGGGCTCACTTCCCTTCTCGCTGAGTTCTCTGTTAAGTTGTGACTGTGTGACTCAGTTTCCAGAGTAAGCTCAATAGTGACTGCGCTGCTCTGTTCCTGTAATGACCGTGGTTGTGACTGCACTGCCCTCTTCCCTCAGAAACCGCAGTTGCGACTGCTGCTCTGTTCCCTGTTCAGTTCCCTTTGTGACCATCGTTGTGACCGTGGTGCTTTGTTCCGTCAGTAACCGTAGTTGTGTGTGTGCTGCTCTCTTCCCTCGAGAAGCGCAGTCGTGATTCTACCGCTCTGTTCCCTGGGTGGCCACAGCTGTGACTGAACTGACATTTTCCTTCAGTTTTGTATAATTGATTTAATTGTGTTACATATTTAGCCCCCCCCCCACCCCTTTGTTGAGTTGAACTATGGTGATTATTATGTGTTATTGTTGAATTAATGCTTGCATATTGTTTGCGTTAATGGCTGTATAATGTAGCTTTATTGCTTTTATTGGTGATTGTTAAAATGTTTCATTGAAACTGGCAAAAACCGATAAAGCCCATTTTCCCTCAGTAAGCACAGCCTGGGCAGTCATGAGTACGTTCAGGACTGCCGGAAGTGGGAAGCAGAAATCAAACTGCAGCTGCTCTCCCAGGATACCATTCGCAGAGACCTGGCCCGTACGGTGAGTCCTGGCGCCTCACGCATGTTTACTCCGACACGCCGCACATTCACACTCAACCTCTTCTCCTCATGTCATTGTGACATACGGGGCCACTGCAGACCAGAAGCATGTTCTGCTTCTGCTTTTGCGGTAAAAACTGATTTATTTCGTGTTTGCGCTTTCTTTTTAATTCCCCAGGCATGTAATGCAGGGGTATATAGTCATCAGTATGTCCGTCCATCTGTCTGTAATCATTTCATTTCCGGGGAAGAGCTGGAATACCATTCGATATTTTTTAACGAAACTCGCTGTGCGCATTTTATCAGGTCCTAGACTTGGTGCCTTTTTTTTTTTTTTTTTATTTTAAGTCATCTTCTGATCACTCTTGTTGATTGTAGGCACAGGATGACTCCGCCTCAGTCAGTTTAGAGAAGTACCTCTGCCACTTGGACAGACCCTTCAAAGAGACCGTCTCCAGGTAAGAGTCTGATCTCGGCTGCTCTTTTTTTTAATGGAAGGCATGGCGCCCCCCCCTCCAGCCCCTCGTGATCTGTGCTGTTCTGCGTTCTTCATTCAGACAGATCCTGAGTGACTACCTGGATGGCTATCACAATCAAGTCAGCACATGTCTGCAGAACGAGGTAGGCCCTTATCTTCCTCTCTCTTCGTCTCGGGCTGGCGTCAGTTACCCGCATATCGCCCCCAGTGATCATATCTGCAGATGGTGCAGTGCTGCTTGAAGGCTGTTGGTCAAATTCCAAGGTTTATTTATTTATTTATTTTTTTAACTTATCCTTCTTTTTCCAGAATACTCAGTACAAAACGGTGGATCTGGTGATCCAGGCAGTAAAGAATATCTGCTGCGTCCTGGATGAAGTTGAGACCCTGGCCATCACTGAGGCAGTGAAGAAAGTCAAACGCTCCGTCAACCTTCCCAAAACGAAGACTTCAGAGGTGAGACCTGGCGTACTTGGCCCTTGGGCCTGCCCTCTTAATATGGACTCATTTACACGGTTTCCACTCGTTTGCTCATTTGTAGATCTATCAATTTTATAATGAGTGCATAATGCTTAATAATAAGCTCTATTGCGATTACCCGTCCGTTTGTCCGTCCGTCCATTAGTCCATCAGCGATTTGTTGCTCTACAGACTATCGTTTCTGTTGGAGTCTTTTCTTTTTTGCTTTGTGTGTCAATGATGATGATATGAAGAGGATCCCTATTGATTTTGGTGATGATTGATTGGAAAATATTTTGTCCAATAATATGTCATTGACAACGCTGGCATGTGGCCGTATTACAGCAATTTGTGCCTCTATCTTTTACTGTAATGATCATTTATCTTGGCATGCTACTGTACACAGTTGGTTGAAAACCCTCAAGTGAAGAGATATTTATTTTTATATAAAATCAATGGTTTTTTTCCAATTAAGCATAATGTTGAGGCTGTGTCTCAGAGGATTTTCTCTTCCAGGGTTGTGTGAAATCGACGGGGGGCTCTACGAATGGTGAGTACTAGCAGTTTCTGCCTCTTTGGAGTTGAATTTTGCGTGCAAGGTTGGTGGCTGTCTGAGCCTTGTCTGTCTACATCCCGCCTGCATCTGCTGACCTCTGACCCCTCAGGCTGTTTGAGTCCTGTGGAGGACAGCCTGGCGGGGCTCACAACTGCAGTGCATGGCCTGGCCTCGCTCTACCTCCGCTCCTTCAGCCCCATCGTATCCCAGCGGGCAGAGCGACAACCAAAGGAGGGCCGCTGCAGCAAGGAGGCCTCAGGCACCACTGATCACCTGCAGTTCACCCTATTCGCTGTGCACGGCATCCCCAACACCTGGGTCAGCAGGTATGTGCAGCGCTCCTTGCTGGAGGTTCCTGAATCACTGAAGGTGTCTTGCATATCGGCCAATCCTCTCTAGGACACAACAGTGAACTCGATCTCAGAGCCTCCTTATAGGATAGACAGGGTACCCGGGCAGGATAAATACTTTTTTTTTTTTAATCCAAGTAGTCCCTCATGACCTCAGCTTTTGGAATCTCATTCATGGCATGACACCATTTTCTATTCAGTCCAGTTTGAAAATTTAATAAGTGACTATGATTGTTCCATCTTTCAGATTATCAGAGGTTTCCTCCTGAATGGTTTTTGTGCTCGTGTTAGTCCCATGTCCATTTTATGATGTGCACTCGGTTCCACGCTCCCAAAGCTCTTGCTCTTCTCTGCGTCTTGCAATAAAAGTCTTTTTTGTTACATAATCCATTCCTGTATGGTGGACTATTCATATTTGGGCTAGTATATCACTGTCCGCTGTAAATCCCCTTTAAAATGAGTAAGATGAGTGAGAATTTTCAGCTTAGTTGATTTTCATCAGACTGAACTGGTACTCTGGGCCAGCCTGGGGCCCTCTGTGTCGGCACTCCACTGCCTGCAGAACTGCAGCCTGTCACTGCACTATGGAAACTTCCATTGTGTCTCTGCGACTTGGTTCTTCTTTGAGGTTTCTCTGCCACTGAGTCTCAGAGCTTTGGTTTCATGTCTACTTTATGCTTTGTGTTGCAGTTTTGTCTTTTTTTACTTTGTGGCTTTTTGCTTCTACTGTCGTTGCTGTGTCCATTTCTCATTGCTCCAGTTTGTGTTGCACTGCTGTGTCTGCAGGGGGGTTGTGTTTATCTGCACTATCCCTGAGCTGTGTGTTTCTCTGTGTGCTCGTCGATTGTCACCCCTCGGTTCAGTTGTCCAGCTCTGTCCTCCTCTGTTGAAGGGACCCACAGTGATGCAAGGGTGTTTCGTGCTCCATTTTAGGAAGAAAATGCGCTGTGCAGAAACCCCTCTGCATTCTCAGGCTGTGCTCCGAGTGAGACATGACTGGCAATAGGTTCTCTCTGTCCCAAGGCCAGGCACATTTTTAAAATTAACCAGAGACGTGGCTAATAATGGGCTTCGTCCCCCTGCACCATTGCCAGATGCTTTTTATAACCCTGTAACTCTGGGAATCTACCAGCATCATGAAGTGCAGCTCTAAAAATACCAATGAAGGGGACCAGAATAGATTTCCAATGAGGCCCAGGCCTCGTGCCACTCGTAATTACACGCTGTCTGAAGTCTTTATGATCAATGCCAGTGTGCCATTTCCTGAGGGTACACTGTGCTTCAACAGTGTGCTGTTCCCGGAGTAATTTTTATTTTAATATTAAAGGTATAATATTGATTGTTATTGTTAATGCCCTTACGTTATAGTTGTCTTATTTTCAGCCCATTTACAGTTTTGTGCAAAATGATGAATAACATGGATATTTCTGTCATTACAAAACCAAAGACTTTTGTGAATCTACAAATTACAATTATTATGTGACATCATTTCCATTACGAAGGTCATTTTTGGGTTTTAATGGAAGAAAGTGCCCATTGCCTTTTGAAACTATTCAGGCAATTGTTGTCTGAGATAAATTTTGTTCGAGATTTAGACTATTTCACGCATGAGATTTTCACAGAATTGATGACTCCATGCTTAGATGAGCACAAACTGTCTAATGAGGAAAGTGTACGGGCCAGATGCTCCTGTACTGGATTACATCAGTGTCTCCATTCAGAAAAGTTATCAGTTCACAGGCTCTTAGCTGGCAGCCTCAGTGAATAATATCAGCCGAACATCAGAACCTGGGTGTGTGAAGAGACATCTCTGTAATGCCGGTCTGTGGGCTGTGCTCCTCCGAAATGGGCAAATACAGGTTTCAAATGGGCTAAAGAATGCACAGCTGTGACCAGTCAAAAAAAAAAAAGCATAATAGGCCAGCATAGTCCTTGATTCACTGTTGAAAATCCTGATCTTTGGAAGGTGGTGGTCAACAAAGCAGCTAGTTGGGGAACTGTTTATTAAATGGGAGAACCTGATGAGCGTTCATGCAGTCGTGCATTTGGATCTTTATACTCTCTTTTTGTCCAAATTATGCTCATTTTGCTGTATCTTTTTAAGATTGTAGCAGTAGTGCACATCTTACAACAAAATCTTCAGTTTTTTTGATCATTCATTGAACAGATTTCTCTCCCAAATTTATTTGACTTGCAAGTTTTTTGTCAAAGCCGATTTATCTTGACCATTTTAACTCAAAATTTTACTCTCTCAATTGAGTACCAAAGTATTTATTATCAGCTGAGGGGAGGTATGTTTTTGATTAGTAATGCACAAGGCGCGATAGGAATGTCTATTTTTATAGTTTCTCGTATGACATCAACACATTAGTAGGATTATTTAAGGATGAGTTGACACATTGCATTATTAGAATATTGAAATAATGGCTGTTGAAAAAGCTTTTGCAATTATTTTTAATTCCGTTGTTATATATGATTCCAACAGTGATGGCAATTTGTGTCTTTGACTTGGCATTTTGCCTTCCCCACTTGTATTTTATCAAATCACGATGCACTTCATCGGTCATGTTTTTCGAAAATAATGGCAACATTTAGAACGCGCTGACATCACATAAGGTGTTAAAGGCAACAGCATATTGACATTGCATCAGGTCTGAATGCCAGGTGATTTATTAACCCATTGTCTCTGCCTATATGTTTATGTGTTTTGAAAAGAAATGACTGCATTGTGAAGTGGTAAATACTTTTCTGTCCCAGCTTTTTTGAAATATGTTACAGGAGTCAAAATTGAAATTAATGTTCATTTTGAAAAATCTATAAAATTCATGTGATGAAACGTCAAATAATGTAATGGTCTAAGATCATTTGCAAATCGTTGCTTTCAGGTTTAAGCTGCTTGCACATGGGACGCGAAACAAATTTTTCGCACGCCTGATTAAATTCAAAGTCAATTCAAAGGCCCGAATACACGCGTTTTCGGGTGTATTTGCATTGACTTTGAATGTAATCTGTCGTGTGAAAAATTCATTTCGCATCCGATGTAAAAGCAGCTTTAATTTTAACGTTACATAATGTCCCAACTTTTACCAGTTTGGTGTACTATTTTATATTTGAAGTTTTTATCCATTTTGCTCTGTGCAAACGTGCAGTTGCAAACCTGAATATTGACCTGTGTTTTGCAGTTATGAGAAGTACTACCTCATGTGTGCTCTGACCCACAATGGAAGAAATCTGTTCAAGCCAGTTCAGTCGAAGAAGGTTGGCACATACAAGAGCTTCTTCTACCACATCAAATGGGACGAACTGTAAGTGGTTAATTAGCATTTTTGCTAATTCACTGGCAAGTGTATCTTTACTTGTTGATGCGTGATAAAGTCGTTGATTCATCACTACTTATGTACAGCACTTTGGTTGTTTTTAAAGTGCTCTATAAATAAAGCTGAGTTGAGTTGATTAGAGAATTTTTTATGGTGTTGATGAACTGATTGTGCTGTTCAGGCTGCTTTCTTGCTGTTTCTTAATGTGTGTCAGCATCAGCTTGCTTTATTAGTCTTTCTAGTAAAGCATATTTCAGAAAATTGTTTTTTTTTTTCTTTATTCAGGATAAATTTTCCCATTGCTGTTGCCCTCCTGCCTTTGGAATCCAGGTTGATACTTTCCTTGTACGGGATACTCAACCAAAATGCCACCAGCTCACCTGACTCCAACAAACAACGCAAGGGCCCTGAACTGCTAGGCAAAGCATCCCTGCCCCTCTTTGACTTCCAGCGGTGAGACCCAATATTTTCTGTTTCCTGCCAGCGATTGTTGCATAGCTTCAGGAGTTCGACAGTGGGTGTGGTCTCTGGCTCATGTAGTCCAGCGGCCTGGCTGAGGTGCAGATGGCGTGTTTGGGCTCGAGTGCAGCCACAGTGTGTGAGCGGGCGGAGTATCTGGGTTGTTAATGGGCGGGGTCTCTTGTGCCTACACTAATGAGGTCTTTGGCTCCTTTTCACCTGTGGCCTCTTTGTACTACATGCCAGGGTCCTGGCGCAAGGGACCAAGCTGCTCCCCCTATGGGCCCCCATCCCTGGCCCTGGCCGACGGAAGGCCCAAACGGAACGGATAATCCTGCAGGTTTGTCTTACTGTGCCTTTTTTGCGTCATTTCCTCTCATTTGGAATAACCGACTCCATTGCACTTTCGTATGAATGCTGTACCTCCCATATTTGCTCTGGGAGACCTGCAGCTCTGGCACTTGCAATTCCGTCTGTGCCTCACTCCAGTCACGCTGACTGCAGAATGGCAAGAGCTGTAATGGCTCCATTTCCCCTCCATATGAGGCTTGCGCTTAAGCCAGTTGAACATGCAGTGAGCACACTCTGTTTACTTGATAGAGGGTGGGACATTTGACCTTTCATTTGAGGTGTACTTGTAGCTCAGTCTGACAGTGGCATTGCAGGCTCTGGAAATGCATGCGTTAATGCTGTTAAGGTCCAGCGTTGTAGCAAGAAAGTCTACACTGTTCCAAAACCCATGAGCTGTGAAGGGTGTTTATGTCATTGAAAGATCTGACTGACCTGTTCCTGGCTTCAGGTGGATTTCCCCACCCCGGCCGTGAATGTCCTGTATGTGGGGCCCCAGCCGGCCAGCTGTCCAGACCCTCAGTCCCTCGAGAGCCTTGATCCAGACCTGAAGAGGCGTGCTGAAAAGTTGTGTGGCAGAGCCTCAACATTTGGGTATGTACCCCCACACCCCCCAACCCCCACCCAAACGTGTAAAAATGAGAAGCGCTAATTCTGGTAAAATTGTTCTTTTGGTTGGAAAACAAACATGTAAAGGGGAAAAAATGTTTGTATCTGGCTGTTGTACTTGGGCCTGTGTAGCAGTGATCACCTTGTGCCGTCACCCCCTGGAGACTGTGATTTACTTCCGTTGCCTGGAGATCACTGAGCAGATGGGGCTGTTTATTGTTTTGTGTGGGCATGTTATACCGGTCCTGTGAGTGAAGTCGACCCACACACCTGCGAAGCAAATCATTTTGAAACTGGGAAATGCAGGTTCCTCTAACAGACCTGGTGTGACTCTTGTTAATGTGTGTTTCTTTGGTTTAAACCCATTTTTGATTGAAAACTTTCACTGCAGGAATGGATTGACATGTCAAAAATGGGAATTAAAAGTGAACTCGAAGTGAAGGGTTAATAATTGGTTTCAAAGCAGTGTCAAAACGTATTGAGAAAACATGACCCAGCCCGTGATTTGGTTTGAAATTATTTTAATAAGGAAAGTTGGAGTTGGTGTCTGGGAGAAAAGAAAATGAAAGTGCCGAATGTGGATATTCTGGGTGGTATTGTTATACAACTGAAATTCCAGAGATCTCTTCTGTATTTCTAGTGTAGCAGGCAAGCAGTGTCACCTGACTTCTCCGGAATAGGGAGAGTGCAGCGTGTGTGGAGTCTGTGGCTTAGTGCTTGACCCAGACTTAGCCGCACTGTTAACATGCCAGCCTCACTCCTGCCCAGGGGGGCTGGTTTTCGGACCTTCTGTTCAATACCCTCTCTCTAATCTTCTCAGTGACATTACCCAGCTCATATCCCCAAACGCCGAGTGGCGTTCCGGGATATTATGTTTTTGGTCCGGCCGCTGCCGCCGCCGCACTACGTGTTAACGCGATAACTTCAGTAATATTTCAATTAGAAATTCCAAGTTTTGCATTTAAGTAAGTATCATAAAGAGGAAGAACTGATTCGATTTTGGACAATTTACGATTTCTAGATTGGCCATCAGGGGCCAAAAACTGATTTAAATGTTAACGCGATAACTGCAGTAATATTTTAATCATAAATTCCAAGTTTTGCATATAAATAAGTATCCTAAGGAGGAAGAACTGATTTGATTTTGGACAATTTACGGTCTCTAGATTGGCCACCAGGGGCCAAAAACTGATTTACGTCTTAACGCGATAACTGCAGTAATATTTCAATTAGAAATTCCAAGTTTTGCATTTAAGTAAGTATCATAAAGAGGAAGAACTGATTCGATTTTGGACAATTTACGATTTCTAGATTGGCTATCAGGGGCCAAAAACTGATTTAAATGTTAACGCGATAACTGCAGTAATATTTTAATCATAAATTCCAAGTTTTGCATATAAATAAGTATCCTAAGGAGGAAGAACTGATTTGATTTTGGACAATTTACGGTCTCTAGATTGGCCACCAGGGGCCAAAAACTGATTTACGTCTTAACGCGATAACTGCAGTAATATTTCAATTAGAAATTCCAAGTTTTGCATTTAAGTAAGTATCATAAAGAGGAAGAACTGATTCGATTTTGGACAATTTACAATTTCTAGATTGGCCACCAGGGGCCAAAAACTGAAAAAATCACTGTTTTTATCATATCTCTGGAAATATTTGTCCGATAGACCTCACATCAAGTGCAAATGAATGGTCACAACCTGAGGATGTGTCCCACGATGACATACCTGTTTGGTTCAAAATTTTGACACAAGATGGAGCTTTGTCACATAAAATTCACCATTTTGCCATATCTTTGGAACCATTTCTCCAATTGACATGAAACTATGTGCAACTGCAAGGTCATGACCTCACAACGTGTCACATGATGATATCATACCTGTATGGTTCAACATTTTGCTACCAGGTGGCGCTTTGTGATGGAAAATTACCATTTTGGCCATATCTTCAGAACCATTTATCCGATTGACCTGAAATTAATTTCAAATGCCATTCTATTCAACATCTATTCAAAGATTGGGGAATTGGAGGATTGGGGGCGTTTGGGGATATACCCCCAGCCATCGCCTTCGACGGCATAAGCCTAGTTTTTAGCAGGTACCACACATGTCTACATTGTACTGGCTTAGACTTTGTTTCTTCTACTGTGTGTTTGCATTGAAACCACAGACCGAATGCTCCTCTCAGCTCCTGCCCATTCAAAACCTAACCCAGGATGCGTTTTTCAGGCTGACGCGAGCGGACCGGCAGCTCCTGTGGGATTCTCGACACCACTGCCGTGCCTTCGAGGGCAGCCTGCCCAAGGTCCTTGCCAGTGCCCCCAGCTGGGACTGGGGCAGCATGGGGGAGATCCATGGCCTGCTGCACCACTGGCCACCCCTCTCCCCCGTCTCTGCCCTCGAGCTTCTCGACTCAAAGTACGTCACACTCAACCTCATGACCACATTGGCAACTCGGTCTCATTATTTGTTTCTTTTTTTTGTTCCTTAGCAATCTGCTAGGTCCTCTTGTTTCATGGAAATATCTGCGTTGTAGTACAGTTTATTGCAGTTGATTCTATCAATTCTGGTCAACTCAACAAATTCTCAGTTTTGGTTGTTGCTGCTGCCGTTACAATGTGATTGAATTTAGATGTGCTCCAGTTTTACTGTGATTTAGCTCCTTGAATAAATTAAAATAATGTGAGCTGTTCGACCATTAAATGTAAAGATTTTAGAGCTGGGATGGAAGACCTTTGTTCTGTGCAGGCTTTTCTAGAGCTGCTTTTTACTTCAGGGTTTAGTGGGGGGTTTGCGCTTGAGAACTAGGTGTGTTAAATTCCTGCCCTAGTAATGACCTCGATTTAAATGTTTAAGAGATTGTGAAGAGCAAGTTTATGCCTGCAGACCCTCTGGCAGGCTGACACCATTTGCGGAAAGCCCATATTTTACTTAACAGTTCAAACCAGATCATGTCATTCTAATATAAAGTGCGAATAGTACAAGTGGCCTGTAGCTAGTCTGCTGATAGAGGCCGTATAGAGGGTGACTCTACCGGAAATGGGTGTGTGCGTGTGGTTTTGTGTGTGTGTGGGTCTGTGGCTGTGTGCATGTTGGTGCATTTGTGTGTCGTTGCATAATGCTCGTGCGTGAGGGGGAGATCATGCGCATTCATGGACACGTGATTGAGCACCACAATGGAAACTGTAATAACTGTTCCTTCCTGACGTCAGGTTTGCAGATACAGAGGTGAGAAGCATGGCTGTTACCTGGATAGAAGGCAGCAGTGATGATGAACTGTTTCATTATCTGCCCCAGCTGGTGCAGGTAAACTAGCTGCCTTTATCTGTCTCCACTATGGAGCCGTGCAGGGTTCAATCACTGAATTCAGTTTCTATGAACATCTATACCTCTGTCACTTACTTTTAAATGTTGGGTAGGAAATGTCCTGTGTAGTATTGTTGTGATATTCAATCTCTGTATTGAGGCATCTTGTTCTTTACATGGTCTGACTGATGTATGCAGTGACCCATCTTTATTTCCCGCTTTCGCAGGCATTGAAGTTTGAGTGCCATTTAAAGAGTGCCTTAGTGATGTTTCTTCTGTCTCGAGCACAAGGCAACATCAACATCGCTCATCACCTGTACTGGTGAGTATTTCTACTAATATACAGCCCCATTTCCAAAAAAAAGTTGGGATGCCGTGCAAAATGCAAATAAATGCAGAATGCAATGATTAGCAAATCGTTTGGTTGAAAATGATGCGAAGATAACAAGATGTTGAAAAGGAGAAATTTTAGTTTTGTGAAAAATATGTGCTCATTTTGCATTTGATGCCTGCAACAGATTTTTAAAAAATTGTTTCAGAGCGATGTTTACTACTGTGTTCCGTGGTCCTGTTTTTTTTTTTTTTTGAACATGGAAATTCTAGGATTCAAAGCACTATTTAAGCGCTTTAGCCGTTGGGTATGAAATTAAACAAAATGACTGGCTGTTTTGCAAGGGCATCCGGCTCGTTTTCATCCAGCTCTTAAACAAGTGCTAGTGCTCTGGCAAGAGTTTGGGGAATCTTCCTGGGGTAACGGGAAGCAAACTATCTGGTATTCGCGACGCCAAAAGTCATAGATTACGCATCTAAAGTCAAAATGTGGCTGAAATTCCACTGCGAAAGGCTGTAAAAACATTGTGGCCAAAACAAAATGCAGATCCTTACTGCTAAAGAGGTGCCCAAATCTGCTGAAGCGCTTAATTTTGCCGTTGAACATCCTTAGTGAAGTCATCAATAAGAGCCAGCAGTTTTCAGTTGCGCTCTCCTTGTTTACGTATGAGTCTGTACCATAATCATGACTCGGCTTAACACGGTAAAACCTCTCAGGCATGCAATTATTTTCTTATTATGACTGACATGTTGTTTATTATTTGCTTATATGGCCCTGCAGCGTTCCTCTATGTAACAGTCACTTAGTAACTCAAATATCTGTTGTATAAATATGAGTTTTCTTTATCCTAATCCAGTTTACGCTTGTGTGTGTTTGTGGACTGCATTCGTGTTCCGCGCCAGGCTGCTGCGAGACGCGGTGCAGGACCCGTGTTTCGGCGCGCGCTATGAGAGCGCACTGGGAGCCCTGCTGTGCCTTTGTGGAGCAGGGCTGCGGGCTGAGCTGGATAAGCAGACGCAGCTGGTCCGGCTGCTGGGGGGTCTGGCTGAGAAAGTGCGCCAGGCTAGCAGCTCCTCTCGACAGGTACTGGACCCACTAGCAACACCGCCAGATCATCATGTTGATATTTGTGTATCCGACACAGAGCCAAAATGGCACCCTGAGGAATGTTTGTCCCTTATTAAAGCACATCAGAATGCATTTATTTTAGAAGCCGCTCTTTCTTTATTTCAGCCATTCTGTTCCAATTTTTCATGTTGGGAGTACATTCCTGATACAGTAGGGAAATGCATTATTCAGACATGTGGTTCGTCTGAGAAGGAATGAGACTGTTGAGAAATGAATAATGTATGTTTGAGGGAAACATCTTTCCCACTGCATTGCACTCTGAATGTAGCCGTTCATTTGGTTGAGCCCTGCAGGCATAAGTGGGCCCTGGTGGGTCTGTGATGATGGTCTATGGTTCCGTTGCAGGCTGTGCTGCAGGACGGGCTGGAAAGAGCGCAGTCCTTCTTCCATAAGCACAGCTGCCGGCTGCCCCTCAGCCCCAGTCTGGTGGCCAAGGAGCTCAATATTAAGGTGAGCCATTTTGTCACGACTGCTGCTGCACTGCTGAGACTGGAAGTGTTCAGCTGCCTTCCATCTTGCTTCCTATTTGAATGCAATTTACAGCAGCAAATAAAAAAGGTCAGGATGAACGCAGATATAAATTTTACAGTAAGCTCCTCATGAGCTGTTATGCACTTAATCTAGTTTTTTTTATGTGTAAGTATGATTAGGCTAGACAAATTTATTTGATGGAAATTACTGCCTTAGGTAATTTAATATGGAAATAAAGTTAAAACGTTTTGAATTTTAATTGGTAGAATAATGATTAAGCTTTTCTGGGGTAAAAATAATCAATAATGTTCAATAAATACAGTTACACAGTATGAAATTATTTGATGCTTAGTCAAAATGGAAATCTTAAAGATTCCCGTTTCATTCTCTTTGGCAGCACATTTGATGAGAAATGATAACTTATGGAGGTGTTTTGAACCTTGATGGTTTTGATGTCACACCAGTGACTCTTGTTTGGTTTTAGTCTATTAGATGGTGCCTGAACCACAGCTTGACTGTTGCCGACTGTAAATGTGGAAGTGGAAAGGAACAATGTCGTTTTATTAATTATGACTGAAGAGATGGCAACAGCTGGAATGTATGTAATATTGCCAAAATAACTTATCAATCCCTTGACATGTAATATTTTTGGTTAACTGGTGTGTAGATAGTTCTGTAATTGCCATCAAATGCATTATGAAATATAGACTCAAAAGACAACTTGAATTTTTAATTCAGAAATGCTGGTGTGACTGGGACCGAATGACTGTAAAACTGGCTGTATAATTGCAGTTATGTGGTGAACGGCGACGCTCAACGCGGTCTGTGATCAGAAACGCTAGTGGAGTCTCAAAACATTGCATTTGCCCATGATCATCTTTTAACAGCTTGATTTCAAAGCCTTTCATTCAGTACTGGTAGCGATAATCATTGTGATATCTCACTGGGTGATAAATAGTATCTTCATGAACATAAATTTGAATGAAAATGTCTGAGATTGCTCCTTCAAAGACTTTGTAAATAATTAATATATATTAGCTACACATGGTTGTGCTAGTTTATGCACCTCTTTTGCAAAGTCTTGCCAGATTGAGGAATAATATGAATAAAAATCAGATACTTAAGAATACTTACATATTCTACCCTTAAGTTCTTATGACAAAATTTGAAAATTTGATGCCGAGTTGCGAATGAGGGTGCACATGTACACCATTTCCGTTTTAGTTATTTACTGGTTGCATTGCTATATTACCGTTAGCAAAGTATTTTTAGTGAATTATTGAATTTCATCATTTGATAGTTTTGAGAGGCACTCTATCTTGCCGTTTGGTTTTCTTGCTGTCTTCCTAAATAATGCATTCATTATTGTGGATTTGCTGAGGTGGGTTTGTAACATTAGCTCCCTACCCACTTGCAGACTTGCCACGGTCTCCTCTATGCAGTACTTTTACGCACCTGCATAACTGTTTCCACAACCTGATATTACTGTGAATTCCAGACGCACTTCCTTTTGAGACTGTTGCCTAGTTACCATTGCCTGAGGAGTATTTGGGCGGGGAACTGCCAGTGCTTCCATGTCTGGTGTACGACCCTCAGTATCTGTCTATTCCTGAATGCTGAAGGGTTTGGCCTGCTACTGTGATGTGCTTGAATCCTTGATGTGAATTCCTGAAAGGCAACGTTCTCCCCATACACATGCGCTCAGATAGGAAGGAACTGTGTCACTGAGAAGCTTACTGAATTGTTTGCGGTCAGCACCCTCGAGACAAATTTCTCACCGCTGTGGAACTATGTTGGGCCAGTAGGAACTATTTGACCTCCAGACATGAAGCAAGCATCCTTAGTTATAATGAATTCTTTGCATTGTTGAGTAGCTGTAGAGTTGTTGTGACAGTTCAGAAAATGACTATGTTGACTTTTATCAGGCGTGCTCCTTCTTCAACTCTAACGCCGTGCCTCTCAAGATAGCTCTGATCAATGCTGACCCTCTAGGAGAGGAGATCAACGTGATGTTTAAGGTGAGAACTTATGATCGAGCTGATGTTAATTTGGGCCTCTGTTATGACCGAGCAATAAAGCATAAGTATTCCAACATATTGAGCTTGTTCACAAATCAAAGGCTAACTGGTACACATTATGCAATAAGCCTAAGTGACTGTTATTGTAAATAATTTGATCAGGAGAGATTGATTAACTGCCCTATGCAATGGCTCGTTAAAAACGAGCTTAAATGAGAATGGATTTTGTGATTGCAGAACAACCGCATTGAACCATAGGGAACTCTTGAATTATATGTTGCAAAGCAATAATAAAATTGCGAAGCTTTTTAAAAAGAATTTTAGTCCATGAAATCACTTGTTGAAGTTCATTGTCAGCCTTTATTAAGGTGTGAATAAGTTAAACGTGAATTCTTGAATTCTCATTTTATCTGAACTGTGAGTATCTGTACTGTGGGTGAATGAATTTAGGTTTACCGTTTATTGAGCTGTTGGTTAATGGCAGCAGTACAACCTCTGGTGGCAAAGACGTGAAATTACACTGCTTTTCACAAAGACCGTGAAAGACACCTATTGCGACTGTCCGCTAGATTAACACTGAAGCTTTAATTAACTTTGTACTTGAGTGATTTTACTTTGACTTAAGTGGGTCCCTGAGCGAATGGGTATGCTTGGTGGGTGATTGACAGGTGGGGGAGGATTTGAGGCAGGACATGCTGGCCCTACAGATGATCAGGATCATGGATCGGATCTGGCTGCAGGAGGGTCTGGATCTGCGCATCGTCAACTTTAAGTGCATCTCCACCGGCAAAGACCGAGGTATACCACCCAGCCACTCATGGTTGCATCGAGAATTACTCCCAGTCTGCTGTAGCATTTCCTCTCTTAAGGCCTGCCATTGCTTACAGTCTACATGCACATCCACTGATCAATACTTAATCTGCCAACGTAGTGCAGATTCACACGAGCCGCGCCCATCTTTATTACTGCAGTGCTAGAGCTGACGGCCTAGCATGTATCCACAGATGACTCAATTTTATTACATAAACCTTTTTTTTTTCAGATGACTGATGCAGCTTTTGCTCCAAACACATTTCCCGAGCCTGACATTTTTTCTTCCAAATCAAATTCCACCAAGCAAACCCAGATAAGGCTCTCCAATTGCATTTCAGTAAAGTCCAGCTTATAGCTCCTTGGTAGATCTAACTCTTATCTGAAACCAGTTTTCACGAAAAACTCATGATGGCTATGATGTGTTCTCACAATGAACAGTTACTATGACCTTCACTGTGATAACTTTGACCCCGGAACTCGGTTCATCTGAACATATTCAAAGACCACCACTCGTGTTTTGTACTTGTAGAGAAGAATAATTATTCAGGATACTGTTGGCTGCTCTGTAAATGCAGGTATGGTGGAACTGGTCCCATCCTCGGACACCCTGAGGAAGATCCAGGTGGAATATGGGGTTACGGGGTCCTTCAAGGACAAGCCCCTGGCCGAGTGGCTGCGCAAGTACAACCCTGGGGAGGACGACTATGAGAAGGTACCTCACACCTCACTTCCTGCTCAGCTGGAGAAGCTACTCCCTCAGCTCTGGTGACAGGTTAATCAGGGCTCTGGGGAAAACAAAAGACGGGTTCCACTGCTTCAGCAGAAAAGTGCTGCTCAGTCACTCCACATAATCTTTGGTTGCTTTTTAATATTATGTGGATGGGAGTTAAGTATATTGTTAGACCATGCCACACTCATGGTTTATAAAGACTTTGACTGGTGTCATGGTCACCTAGGTAATAACTTTGCATTGCCCACCAACCCTTGTTACTGTTTCAGTTTGGGCATCTTATGCAGCCGTGTAAAGGACATCTGAGTTAGTGAGGCATGGTTTGTCTGGCAGCTGGTTAGCTGACTGTTCTTTTTGATAACTTGACCGACTTTCATCATCAAGTGAAACTTTCAAGTCCATGGTTATGTTCTGAGTGCAGACTCCAGATTGACTAATCAAAAATGAAGAATGAACTTGTTTGGGGCGTCATTCTTGCGCTTTGAATGCTTTTTTTTTTGATAATTGCTGTTATTTTTTTTTCTCGGATTAATACAAATGTCCTGAAGTGGCATTTGTTTGTCATATAGCTTCTTGTAGAGCATTAGCATTTTATTATGTCTCCCCCTTCCTGGGGGGGGGGGCACATATTGTTTTTGCCTGAATTCCCGTTGGCGTCAGCGTTGGTGTCGGTGTCTGCGTTTCCGTTTGTTTCCGGAGCATAACTCTGAAACTGTTCAACCGATTCTCACCAAATTTGATATAGTATTTCTCCATAACATGTGGATGTGCCTTTTGAGGGTTTGAACTGCTTTTGAATTTTATTTTTTCTGTTTCCTTGGCAACAATTTGGACTTAGGCATATTGAAGGGAGGGACTCGTTTCCGGACCATAACTCTAAAATGTGAAATGGGGGAAGGGGGAGACATCTGTTTTTACGTGTAAAAACCATTCTAGTTAATTAGGCCTTAAAGATGGCCACAACTGCAGGGATTGTTTGCTTAAGAAAAGACGCGAAAGTCAAGAAAAGTTCAGCATGTGCTGGCTACTGCTGACTGAGTGGCTCTTTGGTCTGCCCTGAGCTGGCGTGGTGTGGGTACGGTGACTGGCGGTTTCATCCCACCTCTCCACCCTCAGGCATCGGAAAACTTCATCTACTCGTGTGCGGGTTGCTGCGTGGCCACGTACGTGCTGGGCATCTGCGACCGCCACAACGACAACATCATGCTGCGCTCGACTGGACACATGTTCCACATCGACTTCGGCAAGTTCCTCGGCCATGCCCAGATGTTCGGGAGCTTTAAGAGGTATTGCCACCTGTGTGCTTGGAGCAATTTCTCGATGTCCCTTTGGACATTTAAAAATGAAAAATGGCTTGCTTGCGTAGTATCTGAACATTATTACTTTCATTATTCTGTTGCAGTTTAAAAAAACACAGTGGTTGATGCTGAGGTGGCACAGGGCTAAGCTATTTAGAAATGTTGGCTTTTTTCGACCTTCTATGTCTAAGATCCATAGAAGCCGTTTTTGCCGCCTTCCTCTCATTGATAAATTTGAATGTAGGGTTGAGTGTTATTTGTCAGGTTCTCTCTCACAATTTAGAGGAAAATGGCGATTGTAGTGGAATTGTATTGTCTAGAGCACTGCCTGCCTCCATTCCACATCTGTGCTGTAAACGAGTAGTTGTCAACATTGCCAAACGTTTGTTCTTGCTGACCCAGACGTATTTAGATTAATAATTAATATAATAAGTGGAGCTTTCACGTTAATGTTACTATAAATTGGCCTATTTACATTGTTGCTTGTTGTGCAGGCAGTCATGTTGTAACCTTCGTCAGCACTGCAGCCAACATCACACAACAAGTTTGGGAAGCTTGGCTATTTGCTATTTTCACAAAATATTCCGGATGTAATTTTGTATATAAACTTGTCAGAGATGGTGGTAGGTGAGTCATGTTTAAAGTGCCCTCACAGTTTTCCACAGCGCTCCTGCCCCAAAATTTTTTTTTCATGGCAATTTGCCTAAGCTGTGTAAGGAGCGAGAGTGCTTTTTTGCTTTTACCTTTTCTTGTTCATCGTCATCATCATCTTTCGGCTGGTGCGTCCAAGGCTGCCTCTAAAGCTGAATGGTAAAATGTTTAGAAATTTGACTGACTGATGGGGGACAGTCTCGTGACTCTTTTAGCCAAGTTTCATGTATCCAGCTCGTGCACTCCAGCTCTTCTAACAGGTCTGATTTGGAAGTGTTTGTTTGTGTAACTTTTGAATCGTACGACTGAGTTTTAAAAAAAGTTATCATTGGATTCCATGCATCAAAGCCAAGCTCAGCACACCCTAAGACAGTAATTTCCGCCAATTTGGATATATATTTTTAAAGCTTACAAATGCTTCAGAGGCCAAGAATTCTATCTAATTTTGGTATATCTAAAATTGGCACAGTGGATCCACTAAACAAGCCATATAAAGGTATTTATATGGCGCTGCGATTTTTGAAAGCGTTTTGCCGTCGAAATCGGCGGCAAAATCATCTAATCGGAAGGGAAGTCATATCTCTAAAATACTTTTATATATCAAAACCAAACTTGGTACCCGGACTTGGGACCCCATTTTGAAGAAGCATAAAAAATTTGCGTTACCAACCGCTAGGTGCACTGCGAAATTCAAATTTGTTTTGGTTTATAACTCCGGATGTGTTTACCCTTAAAAATAATTTTGGGAGTTGCCGGGTTAGTTCACTTGGTTAAAGGATAGGTTCACTATTTTGCACTTTGAGCTCCCTTTCTGGGTTGTCTAGGATGAAATGGAAAGCCGTGGCTGACAGGCACATGCTTCGGAGGAGAGCTGTGAACTGTCTCGCACTCCGGAAGTTGGCAACGTGGGGTCCCATACGAGCAAACCTTGTACATAGTTCTCAAATTGGGCATTCCAGATTCGGGTGAGGTTGAAGATGCAAATTTTTTTTTTTTTTTTAATAATAATAATAATAATAATAATAATTTTGGTAATGCCGGGGGAGCTCCTAAGGCAGAGACATGTTAACTTGCTGCCACCATATTGGAATTTATCACTGGGTTTTAAAAATTTCCTACAGGCCACAAATTTTGACCAATTTTGACAAAATTTACCAATAATGCCCAACCCGATTTGTGTGTGCTCTTTGTTTCCTTTCGTCAAATTTTTA
The DNA here is from genome assembly GCA_029721435.1 of Gymnothorax reevesii. Lineage (NCBI taxonomy): Eukaryota > Metazoa > Chordata > Actinopteri > Anguilliformes > Muraenidae > Gymnothorax > Gymnothorax reevesii. The sequence continues at coordinate 38,822,535 of CM056589.1, read as the reverse complement.
TGTGCCTAACATTTTAAGGAACAACTTACTGGTGCCTGTTTTTTTTTTTTTTTTGGAACAGTGCCACTACTATACAATTTTTCATGTACTGTAAAATTTTTATTGTACAGTACAAACCTTACAAGACTGATTGATGAACAGACTGCAGAGGTCGGTGGGGTTGATTTCTGCCGACTCCAGGGTGGTGAGGTACATGCATGTTGACTGGCCTTTGTGCCACGCTGTGTCCTTGTGTCTCAGGGACCGAGCCCCGTTTGTGCTAACCTCTGACATGGCGTACGTCATCAACGGTGGAGAGAGGCCAACCAGCCGCTTCCAACTGTTTGTGGACCTCTGCTGTCAGGCCTACAACATGATCCGCAAGCATTCCGGCCTGTTCCTCAACCTGCTCTCTCTGGTACAGACCCTGCTCCCTGTGTGAGATGCCCAGATTGCGCACTGGCTGCTCATGTTAACTTTCTTTGTTTGCTTTCATGTGTCTGACAGATGACATCATCTGGACTTCCAGAGCTTACAGGAGCTCAGGATCTGAAATATGTCTATGAAGCGCTGCAGCCACAGGTCACCGATGCCGAGGCTACTGTGTCCTTCACTCGGTAAAAGCACTTTATCTGTGATCTTCCTTTCACTGGACCACTTAAACGTTAAACACTAAATAAATCTGTATGGCCTGCCCAAGGGTTTAAAACACCAATCCAGCTTTTCTCCTGTAGTCCTGTCTGGCGTTAGTTTATGGACTGTGTGGCTTTATTCTCTTTCTCTCTCTTGTTTCCATCCCTTTTTTTCCCTTCTGTCTTCTCTTCCTTCCTGCTATGTCTCACTTCACGCTCTTCAGGTTGATAGAGTCCAGTCTGGGCAGCGTTGCCACAAAGTTCAACTTCTTCATCCACAACCTGGCTCAGCTGCGCTTTTCAGGCCTACCCTCCAGCGACGAGCCCATTCTGTCCTTCTCCCCGAAAACCTACACCCTCAAGCAGGACGGGCGCATCCGCGACGCCTCCATCTTCACCTTTCAGAAGAGATACAACCCGGACAAGCACTATGTGAGCTCCTTCCTGTGGCACTGCTCTCACAGTGGGGATGGTGGGAGACTGTGGCTCTGTTTGACCGGGTGCTTATAGTACCCCCACCGTTACAGAGCGCATAGAGGCCCCAGACTACATTTCTACTCCCTAGCACCTAGGCACCATTGTACCTGATATGAGGGCTTGATTACTGACTGGGCTCACCAGACACTCACCCCCAGGGTCTCTAGACCTCAGAGACCCCAATATTTCCAGAATACGTTATATTAGCCTTTATCATGCTGGATTGTGGACATTAGTAAGCAGCCAGCAAGGCTTTGAGCTGTGTAGATCTGTTTAGATGGAGACTATACCAGAGCAGCTCAATCTTTGAACTGAAACTGTCCTTAATGCTTTCCACCAGGCTAGTTTTTGTTCTAGTGGAGTGTGGCCCTAGTAAGATTAAAAGCCAGTGCAATTGAAATGCCTTTTTTTTTTTTTTTTTTTTTTTTTTTTACTCTTTTATGAAATTATTCCCAAATATGAATGTGTGATACCCCCGGCTGACGGCGTTTTTCTGAATGCTGTGCAGTCATTTCGGACGCCAATCTCCTTGTTGTGTGTCCTGCAGACTTATGTCGTCAGAGTTCTGCGGGAGGGACAGACTGAGGCACAGTTTGTATCCCGAACCTTTGACGAGTTTCAGGAACTGCACAACAAACTCACCATCCTCTTCCCGCTGTGGAAACTTCCAGGGTATGGCTCTTTGCAATTCCCAAACCCAAAATCTGCACTCCTTGTATACCCATGCTCCTGGCCTCAGCCTTAGAATTGTTTCACTACTGGAAAGAATGGTATTTTCATTATAATTTGCTCTCTGTACTGTAGAAAGGAGAAAAAATTTGAAATTGGCAGCTGATCACATCATGTATTATAGGCCTTTTCATTCATTACCTCAGCTGGAGTGGAAGTAGAAACAAGATTCCCAGGAGCAATCCAGTGGCCAAGGAAGCTACATCTGGTGAAGGAAGAAAACCATAAACAGTTTGAGGGAAACGAATGCTTCACCTTACTATGCAGAACTGATGTCTTAGTCCAGCTCATAAGTTCAACGACGAAAACACCAGCAAGCCATCCAGCTACACCCTTCGCAAATGTATTTGCAGCAAGGGGAAAGATGGTCACTTCCTGCTTCGGACGAAGCCTAAATAGTGGATGGGAGGACCAAGTTGCCGACTTTTGCGAGGCCTATGCGAAACTTGGCATCTCGATCACACCCAAAATTCCACATCATCAGGGTCCATTTGCTTGAACTTTGTAAATGCCATGGTTGACTAGATATTCTGAGCAAGCTTTCGAAGCAGTTCACGCTGACTTCTCAACATTCTGGGAGAGGCATCAGATAAATCAGAGCAGCAACAAACTATTTGGTTTGCGCTTAAAGAAAACCGTCAAAGAGTACAATAGCGCACACGTCTAAATATTACATTTCGCTAGATAGAACAGGAGATGGACCACTATTACTATTTTTCACATTCTTTTGATCGACAACCCTGCAGAGGAGACTTTCAGAAATAAATCACCAAAGCGCAGAAGTTTTTTTAACGCTTTATCGTCTATTTGAAAAATTCAAGTTTGGTGCCGATGGAAAAAGTGGATTTTCTCCAAAAATTCCCTACAGATTTTTTTTATTTTTGCATTTTCTTGCATCTGCTCACTAAGACCTACAAAATGTCACAGGTCTTGTTTCAGTATCTTTTTTTCAGACTTTGAAACACTTTAAACCCAGTGTGTGTCCTCCTCAGCTGGCCATGCTAGACTCACTTATGGCGGCCACTTCCTCCTCCGTCGGCCCTGATTCCACCGCACTGTATTCTGAATCATATAAGTAGCCCCGAATATCCAGCATTAAACAATTGAAATCTTGCTTTTGCGTATCTACAGGGCACTTGGTCTTCCAGTCGTTGTTTTCCAAGGAAAAAAACATTGTGGACAGGGTGTTTTCATTTTTATTCCAATTGGCTTGCCTCTACCAATCGCAGGCTTAAAAAAATTCAGAAGTACAATTTTTAGTTTGATCAATGGCCCTCAAGCCCGACATTGTCCACCAGATGACGTGAAATGCATTATCTGGCGGACAATTTCAGGCAAATGAGCGGGGAAATTTTGACTCTGGTAACACTGAGAAATGTTAAACATTGTTCATTTGTGTGTACTAACCACAGTGTAATTATTTTAAGCAATGTGGACATCTGTAAAGTATCCCTTGAATCCTAACTGCATGACCCAAGCCATAAGTTTATCCCAATACCCTGCTTTGAAACCTTAACTACTGACCAACTACTTCAAAGCCCCGAACCCTGAGACTAACTACAATGTTATCCCTGACCTCTAACTTATCTACTACCCCCACTGCAAAATAAATTATGCATTATGTAATATGTTTAACCAGCATGCCTACACCCCCAGATTTCCCAATAAGATGGTGCTGGGCAGGACCCACATCAAGGATGTAGCAGCCAAGCGGAAGGTGGAGCTCAGCAGCTACGTGCACAACCTAATGAGGAGCTCCAGTGAGGTGGCTCAGGTGAGCGAGATGTATCCCTCCGTTGGGTGGTAGTGCTGGTCGAGTGCAATTCAGTTAACAAGAAGGCCCTGTGTTGTCTGTGACTGACAGAAAAATGGGCTTGGCATTTCAACTGATCACCCTTTTCTGTCCCCCATGTCTCGGCAGTGTGATCTAGTTTACACATTCTTCCATCCTATTGCCCGGGATGACAGGACAGAGGGGTTTGACGGAATGGCGAAAGCTGCTGGTGGGTAACGTTCAGGACCCCGGTGCTGATGAGACTGAAATTCTGCCTTCTTATGTTGATCATGTGTTACTCTACGTCAAGGCGTAATTGTAGCTCCTGGACGAAGTCGGGCGGCTACTATGGATTCACATGGTCGTCTCCGCCGCCGCTGCGTCTGCGTCCGTAGGCACTTCATTGTGGATGCTATACGGGCTGTAATTTTTGACCAATTCCTTTCGTATTTGGTATGGACTTGTGTCATACATCACTTGGGACACTTAGCGATTTTGGTTGCCATGGCAAAGGTATTGGAGGAATAATGTGCAGATAAGTGGCAAAACAGAAATTTCCTGGTGGACGCAGTACAGGCTACAATTTTTGACCGATTACTTTCATTTTTGGTATGGACATATTACACTTCACTTACGACACCTTTCAATTTCAGTTGCCATGGGTACAGTATTGGCCATATAATATGCAAATTAGTGGAATGCTGGTATTTAGAATGTGTTAAATATACTTCTTGCGACTATTTGAGACCACAGTTGCCAACTCCACAAAAATAATGGGTATGCTTGTTAAGGTTTAGCGCTCTTGATGAAAATTGTAGATTGATGATGATAGTAGTAGGGTCGTTAAGCATGATTTCTCTTGTAGAGGAGATGCCATTGAGCCCGACCTCAGGGAGGGTGGAGGGGGAGGTGAAGTTATCCATATCGTACAGGAACAGCACCCTCTTCATCATGGTGATGCACATTAAAGATCTGGTGAGGCCCGCCCGGCCACACATTAACATCCCTATTTACACTAATCTATTAGACTACCATTCATCCACCATCACTCACTTTTGTCTTGATCTTCTGACGCTTTCATGTAGCACTTCCATCTTTACCTTGATTTTGTAACCAGACCCAGGGTCGGATTGTAATCCAGATTATGATTACGATTGTAATCGTAATCACTAATTTCGAATTGGCCCATAATCGTAATCTCTAATTTTGCAGAGACTGTAATAGTAATTGTAATCATGAATTCTCAACCCTCGTAATCACGAATTTTTGGAGGACTGTAATCGTAATCTTTAAAAAATGTATCGTAATCATCATAATTGCACTGATTATGTGTAATCCACCCCAGGTCTGGTTGTAACTCTGACATGTCTCGTAATCCTGTCTTGCTTAGAGATTGTGACATGCCAAACTTTTAACCCTCTCTCATCTGTGCTTACCGAGTAAGCAATACTTGATCAGTATGACTGAGGATTTAAGGATACTTTGGATTGAAGAATAACTGATACTTAAACGACAATTGTACGTAACATAAGATGTGTTTTAAGGTTGTATCCGTTACCTTTTGTTTGCATGTGTAGGCTGTTTTAGATGGTGATGCCTTAAAAATAAACTGTAAAATGAAATGTTACCTTTGCTGCTCCTTCCATGCGTCTCCATAGGTGAACTTAGAGACACCTAGTTCTGGTGATGATTTAATTTAATTTTTTTTTTTTTTTTTTAACACCCTGCTCCTTCTTGTAGGTATCAGATGAGGGAGCTGACCCGAATCCATATGTCAAGACCTATTTGCTCCCCGACCCACACAAAACCTCTAAGCGCAAAACGAAGGTCTCCAGAAAGACCAGGAACCCAACCTTCAATGAAATGGTGAGCTTTCCCTTACTGGCCGCATCTACTCTTCTGTTACCAGACCCTGAACAGCACCCAAGTTGTTAAACTACTGTGGCTGGCATTGTTCTGAGTGTTCCCTTTCTGGTGTGGGGCTGTTCACACTGGAGTTCAGCTGCATGGTGTGATCTCTGCCTCCAAATCTCTGCTCCTCATGTAAGAGGGCTAACTCTTATTTCCTGAGTGTCAATTGTTAGCCTAGCTTAAAATAAAAACCATGAGCTTGTGCAGGTCCAGCGCTAGTTTGTTATCGCAGAGAAGAGCACTGCGATACTGAATATTGGTGCATTTTGATAAAGCACAAGCTCGTTCGAACTAGCTGGATTGTCCTACATCACTGCCCCTCACGAGTGGTACCTTTCTTGTTGTCTTGTTGGGGATACTGACTGCTCCTTTTTCCTGACTGATTTCCAGCTGGTCTATAGCGGCTACAGCAAGGAGACCCTGCGTCAGCGCGAGCTGCAACTGAGCGTGCTCAGTGCCGAGTCACTGCGGGAGAATTGCTACCTGGGCGGAGTCACGCTGGGCCTTCAGGAATTTGACCTGAGTAAAGAGACAGTTAGGTGGTACAAGCTCACTGCAGTACCCTACTTTTAGTCTGCTCACCAAGGGGGGGGGGATGTCAAGATACTCAATCTCATTCCCCCTCCCCCCCATTCAGCACACCTCTAATTATACCCCAACACTAATCATGGTTACTTCCCCTTATGCACACTATTTCTGTTCCCTGAATATGTAGGATAGTTGTAGTATGTTTTGTACATTTGATGTTGGCGGACCAAAACCAGCTCACTTGTGAAGAGTGTGTATATATTAATATGTATGCATATATACATACTATGCATTTGTAAAACTGCTCCTTTTTACTTCTCTTTTTTTTCTACAAAGCCTTTTCAGATTGGATGTGCTGATTTTACCCTGTGAGTTTGTGATGTGTGAACGTGTAGGGAGGCTGTAGTGCTGTAGATAAGGTCTGCCCCAATGTATGTGCCAAGACACAGAATGAAAATAAATATATTCACTGTAGGCATTGGTCTTTATTCAGCATACATTATAAAATGTAATTCAAACTCAAACCCTTTATTCAGTGAAATGTTTTTCCAACATTCATACAACATTCAGAACCATTGCAGTTGGCACACTTCTTGAAGATTTGAATGAGGCTGATCATGGAAGGATTTGTGCCACCAGGCCTACTCCTGTCTCCGATTTCTCAATTCAGGAATTAACGATTCAGCGTTTAGTTCTTGATTTTTTTTTTTCTTTTAATTTTTTCCTTAAAGTGTTCCATAAAATTCAGTTCATTTCCCTAAGTGACCACATTATAAAGCATCCATTACTGCTTTAATTTTAATATAGTAAATTTGACATTTATGTAGGAAATTCATCCCTCATCACCATTGCATTTAGACTAAAGGGAATGACCGTTTCAGGGGACTTGGAGTGGAGGGAATTCTGCTGCAAGCCAGCTGTGTACAAGTGTAGTTATAAATGGACATATGCCTTGACATGAAAGTGTATTTTTCAGATAATTTCTAAAGTGGAAGCTTTTAAAATCAACACCATGCTGTAAAAGAGTGATTTCATTCTTTTAATAACTGTAAAACATGCTGAATTTATATATGGCCAGTTATTTATTTTTAATTGGTTATCTTTAACCAGGATAGATCAGTATGTACTGTAAGCTTTTTTTCCTACATGAAACATTTTTTGAAACTAGGTTTCTAATGAAATTGAATTTCTTGTTTCTGTAATGAAGTTCAATATAAAAATGTTATTCATCCACTTAACTCACCAGATGCATATTTCCAATATGTTTTGGTAAAGAATATTTTCTTAAAACCAAATAAATGTTACCTCTAATATGTCTCTGGGTGTTGTCTTTTGTAACTTTGTCGTGTGCATATTGAATTCTTTCCTGACCATTTAAATTGTCTAATTTTTAGTGTGTGATGCATACAGTGCGTTGATTTTAAGAAAATCCATATTGTAAAATGGTTGTGGTAGTAATTGCACAGAGTGGAACAGTATCATTACTGGTCACTGTACCACACCACCTCCTGATTACTCCTGATGTTAAATGTATTGCCTGTGTGCTTCTTGACCTTTGAGGCTGAGAGGAAGGTCTTGACATCAGGGCAACTGAGGACTTCCATACGTCCAGCAGTGTGCCAGGTATGTGTGAGGGGTCGAAGAAAGGCCCTTAGCCCATCTGTTTGCTGGTTGCCCCACTGAAGTCGATGCATGGCGTGGTCATTAATCACCGTGTCCGTGCCAAGCAGATGGAACAGTGAGCCAAGCACCGCCAGGATCTCTGTTCCACTGAGAACATGGTCACTGACGCTGCTGTTGACAGCATCCCCACTCTGCCCATAAGCTGGACCTGCCCTCAGCTGAGCATGACCTCACCAAAGCTACAGATTCTCCAACTCACTGCAGTGCATTGGGTTAAGATTGCATTCCAGCCGAAGTTATTCAGAGCAGGAGACCAGCTCTCTGCCACCTGCACAAGCAACTCTGCTGCAGCGAGAATGAGGGACCCGTTACCCAAGACACGCAAGACGCCAACATCAGTGTACCAGAATGTGGTGACCACAGCAACTCCAACTGCTTCAGAGGTGTGTCTCTGCTCACCATCATCAGCAAGGCTTTTGTATGAGTGGTCCTGTAGAGGTCGTAGGCACTGGTTGAGCAGGTTGCAGTGTGTCCTCAGGGCTTAAAGATTGAACATTGACTTGATCATCATCTCCGACAGCTGCAGCAGAGGAGCTGGGAGCCTCTGCTTTCATCAACTTGACTAAGGCTTTCCTAGTGAGCAGGGCTGTGGCCTCTTCATATTGCTGGTGAGGATTGGATGTCCAGCCCAGCAGGCAAATCTTGTCATTTTCATTCATAATGGCATGCAGGAGGGTGTACGGTTCAACGGGTGGTCTTCACACCCATTCTCTATCCTCAGCAGGGCGAAGCAGCCCCAAAGCAGTTTTGGATCTTCTCCCTCGTACTGTTTACCTTCAGCTCATCGCTCTTTGGACTGTATCTTCACAACAGGTCAGATGTTAAGCTTTACAATGCAGGGCCGCGTCTGCAAATGAGACCTGTAGTCTGCCAACATCAATGTTGACTACTGGGAAGAAATGGCGACTGATTGCAATTCCTGGTATCCTGCTGTACAGACACGGGCTTCACCACTGAATTTGGGAAGAGAAGAGGGAGAGAAGGAATGCAGGAGTGGAGAAAATCCACAGGCATCAGACTCCGTCTGCAGCACTATGTTGCACAAACTGCTGCTCAACAATTAGCCTGTTCAGCCAGAGGGGACTGGGCTCTTCAATCTGTATCAAGCATAGACTGTGTAAAAAGATGGATGAAGCAACCGTGACATCACCCATTGGTTTTAGCATACTATTTAAGAAGCCTCGATATTGGCTGTTTGAACAGTGCCATTTTGTCATTTTGAAACCGGATGTGATTCCTGTTGGACAAGAGTGTGAATTGATGATCCGGGGAGGAGCAAGGGGTGGATCTACCGGTGAACCTGACCGTATCTGACGAGGACCAGGGGATAGCCACACCCCTAAAGCATATTCCGGCTTTATCCTTTATTCTAGTCTATTTGGAACCATAATGTACCAAAATGAACATCATGATGTCTTGAAGGAGACTTGAAACTTGCGATAGATACCATGAAATATTGTGGAAAATCATTATTGAAATAATAAATCAGGGGGTAAAGCAGGCTCATTTTCTCAGACTTCTTTAGCATTGAATTTCTTTCTGCAACCACCGACATCGCCATCTGCTGGTCATTAAATGGAATGCAATTTTTAGAGATTGCTGCATTGGCCTCACTTTTCAGACCCGGGTACTGCATCCATCTTTTTATACCGTCTATGATTGCAAGTGGGTGCAAATATATTGTCTTAGAAGCCAGATGGAGCTGAAGAAAATTTGAAAAAAGTCTTGTATTTTATTTTTGAATTTTGGTGTCTAGTTTCTGATGGGAGATATAAAAATGCTATTTAGTGCTTTTAACCCTTCTTATTTTCATGGATGGAAATGTGGAAAGTACCTTTTTTTCCCCCACATCCAATGCCCAAAAAATGCATGATGAGTCAAAATACTTTGATCTCTCATAGATGAAGTGAATCATGTTGAATATGTCATAACAATGGAACATGTCAAGGTTTGGAATATATTAGTAAGCGAGCTGCAAGTTCTGGTAATGATTGCGATAGATGCTGGAGAAATGGGCAGTGGCCTGAGTGGGGGCAAACTGCAAACCACTGCCCCAGGCTAATCGATATGCAAGGGCACAAGGTCTATCCTTTCCAGTCTGAACTGACTGAAGGCTAACTGTAGCACTATTTTCAAATAATGGTCATGGGAGGAATGTCTCACTACCCACAGTGCATTGCACCCTGCCGGGTATTGGGCTGCGTAGCCACAGACTGGTGAGAGTGCCCATGCTTACCCCTCTGTACTGTCAGAAATGCCTAAAATGGGCACACAAACATCAGAACTGGACCTTGGAGCAATCTAAGAAGATTACCCATCCAATTACCCGTTCCACTTGTTTGTTTTTTTTATTTAATTTTTTTTTTTTTGTTATGTGGACAGTCGGGTATGTGTGCATTGTTTCCCTGGTGTAGAGATGTCACGAGATTGCACTGTGCAAAAAAAAGAGCTGGTGGAGGCCTTGTGATGCTCTGGGGAAACCCTGAATTTTGAGGATGCCAGTGAGACATGTGCCACCTTTCTAAAGATCATTGCGAACTCCATATATCTCCTCATGGCAGCGGTGTTCCCTGATGGCAGCGGCTACCTTCAGCAGGATAATGCACCTTGTCAGACAGAACAAATTGTTTGGGACTTGCCATTTGGGAGATGCACTGACCCAGTCGTCGTGCAATCGCAATTCGGCTCCTGCCAAAAGTTGCTCAGATCCTTATGTCCCCCCATTTTTCCTGCTTAAGGAACTCACAATTCACTTGCTGAATAATATACAGGTGCCTTTATGATGAGATTATCAATGGTTTTCACTTAACTGGTGAGTGAGAAATGAGAATGTAAACAAAGTAAGATCAAACACACAAAATTGTTTCAGTCCATAATCTGCTGGCAGTTGTAGCCAACAGATCCACTGTGGAATGCTAGCATAAGCACATGTACAGTCCCAGAAAGGCAAATTGCCATTGTGGGACAAACCTGAAAGGAAATCCAGGATGATAAAAAATACAACTTTCAACAGTATATGTTTATTTTGTCATGACAGCAAATTGATTAAATGCTGAAAAATGAAACGATGTGTATCAAAGAGTAAATCTGTTATTAATGTGCAAATAGAAGTCAGCGGGGTCAGAGATCTGGAATAATAAAGGTTTTTTGGTGCAACCAAACTGATGCTAGACCGCTGAGCAGTGTTTCGGCAAAGTCTGGAGGAAATCAGAGCAACGGTGTGCTTTGCAACCCCAGGCAGAGAAATGGAGGCGGTAATAGTTGGAGTAGGATGTATGTCAATGTACTGGAACGGCATTTTTGTATCAATTTTTTTCTGAAAGGCAGTCCTGGTTCTCATTTGTATTTTTATCAAGCATTTTGCAGGTAACAGTGTTTCCTGTTATATAACAGCAGTAAACTGGGACTGGGATTTGTTTTAGCTTTTCTTAAATATCAGATTTTGAATTTTGAATATCAGAGTTGGAATTTTCGTCATAGTGAAACAGTGAACTATAAACTAGCACACTATCTGTGTTTTGACTATTGTTTTATTAATTATTGAGCAGATTAACAACGTTGGCTTTATTGTCATTGTTCAGGCACTTCAAAAAACAAGGGCTGAAATAAGTATAGACTATCAAACATCCAGGCTTAAGTTGGTTTTTCGCTAAAATTTTTTTGAGGACTAAGTATTCTGAATGGTCTTTTCCTTTCTTTTCATTATTTATAAATACGTGTCGAGGAATTGTGGCAACAAAATTGCCAGTGTCATATACATCTCCTTTCGCCAAGGTGTTCCTGAGGTTTTGGAGGTCTGTGGGGTAGTTCAGCACACCTCTCTGACACTCCTGGCTTGAGAGCTGAAGAGCAATGCTGGAATGTTGGCCCCTAGAGAACAAAAAGACAATATGTCTGATTATTTGCATGCAAGTTTCCTTTACGTTTATTTTTGTATTGGTTTTTTTAATCAGAATTTTACTTCATGACTTTTGCACTTACGTAGCCATTTGCTTGTTGTTCACAGCTGCTATTTGCTGTTTCAGTTTCTGTTGGTTAAAACTAAAAAAGCGACATGTGTGTTAACATGGAGGTTTAAAATCATTTTTACTTTAATTTTACATTTCATTAGTTTAATGATCTATGGCTTTGTTATTCATTGGGAAAATTAGTCCCACAAGGTTCTCTACTTGCAGGGGTTAAAGTGGGCCAGTGTCCTGACAAATTTTGCTACCTATCAAAATATGCTACCTCGCGGTTCTGCACTTGCGCAAACCTGAAATCTCGGGCTGTTTCCTCGCTCATATATGAAGTATCTTCAAAAATCAGAAAAAAAATATTTATTTTCAGTGCGCATTTCGACCTGTAAGCGTACATATATTTGCATGTACACGCTGGGTTTTCCTGAAAATGCTGAAATTAGACGATAATGGGGAATATGGGCATATATCTTCAAACAAACTTATCCAACTCATTCTTACATCTGCTTTTGTTACCTGCCCCATTGGCAGTAATAGAACCAGAAACGCCCGCGTTTGAACACCCTCGGCCTGACGGTGCACACACAGACAGACAGACAGACGACGATCTGATGACAATACCCTTCGGCCTGAAGTCGGGCCAAGGGTAAAAACAGCTCCACTGAGGTCGTCCAGTTCTTTATATGACGTCAGCAAGTTGATGTATCAATCCCACGGAAGTTGGACCTAATTGTGGGCGGGGCAGAAACTGGAGGTCTGCCATCAGAAAACAAGCCTAAAATTATTACTGCGTGTATTTTCATCTGAATTTTTGGCGCAGACATAGTTTACAACTACAGAACTATGGAACTAGTGTCAAAGTACCCGGTAATAGAGTTCCTTCAATAAAATTATTATCGATTCAGTCGAAGTCTGACAAAGGCTCAGTTGCACCTATAGTTTTGCAAGCAATGTGCAAATGCAGCACGAGCACTCTGTGGCCTGTTTAAGTCCAACCTGTCCTCTCCAAATTGGTTCCTGGAGATTTTCCGTCCTGTAGGTTTTTACTTAAACACTGGATAAGCGCTCCTCACTCAGAGGTTTAAGATCCCGTCCTGCTCGAAATTAATCAAGTCAGGTGGTGTACCAGATTGAGATTGCAATGAAAACCGCAGGTTTGGTGACCTCTGCTGCACGTTCGATTGTGGGAATTATGCTGTTCCTTTGTGCCACCACTAGGGGAATCAGTTTACTTCGTATGTGGTTCAAAATTGTTTATCCTGAGTAATTGCATGTTTCTATACGGTGTCATCTTAGACTTAATTTCAATAGTTATGTCATAAAATATCTTTCACGATACAGAAACGGCATGAAAATCATAGCTTTGAAAGAGAGCAAGAGACAAATGTGCTCTGCTCAACTTAAAATGGCTTATATTGGTGTTTATTTTACCTAGAATATTTTACTGTGTTATGAATGCAGTCAATACTTTAGTATGACATTTTACAGAGCTATAAATGCAGTCAATGGCAGTGATAGGTTGTAGTAAAATAATAATAATAATTTATTTTTAAAAAATAAAACAAAAACCTAGCATTTCAGCTCTCTTTCCGGACATTGGCAGGGGTATCCATGTGGGGGGAGGGTGCAGTTGAAATTAGAAGAATCCTCCTGTTACAGCGATTTGCTTGTAACATTCAAGTGTAGTGTGAAATCTCCCAGTTTTATTTGAGTCTCAGTCCTCAGCCATTTATGTCTGAATTTATTCATTTTAAACCAGAATTTTTACTGTCCAAAGCATAGTACTACCCAAGCCCCAGGGCCTATGTTAATCTATGTATGGTGTTAGATTCCTGCTTGTCGAATGATTCTTAGATAAATATGAGATCTCAATTCCACAAAAATTGGGACAATATAATAAAATTAAAACAGAATGGAGTGATTTGTTGTCTCTTTCCCACAGTTGGATGAAAACATTTTGATGAAAAAATTATTCAAGTTTCATGTCATCAACTGTATTGATATTTGTAAATATTTGGAAATTCCAAATTTGATGCACATGTTACAAAACAATAAGTACAGGGGCAGCGGTGTTGTGGCTCCTGGAAAAATGGGTGTTCTTTACTCAATAGATGAGTGAATCACTAAGAAGAAACTCTGTGTACTCTCTTGCGAATTTCATTCAATTTTTGGTCGATGGATCACTATACTTTTAAGTGATCGATAAAGAGGCGGACATACCCTCCTATATACCTCTGAACAAGGGAATGGAAAGACAGGAAAAGTTGTGGAATATTAATAAAAACACCAGTGATTCAATTTTGATTTGGTATAAGATGGGCCATCACAAAGAACTTGATAATTTACCAGCAAGATCGTCTAAGGTAATCACTTAGCAAAAAGCTCTGTGACAATTGATCAAACAATTTTGTTTCCTAATGTGCAATTTCACAGAATTTAGGGATTTCACCACTGACAGTACATGATGTGGTGAAAAGATTCAGAGATTACAGAAAAACTGAAGAATCTCTTTGGGTAAAAGGCAACGTTGAATATCAATGCTAGATGCAGATGAAGTTCAAGCCCTTAGATGGCAATACATTAAGAACTTACATGCTTCTTAGATGGACAGAATTAAATGGGCTTGTAAATGCATTAGACGTGTCAGGAAATGCAGTTTGTCGTCGCATCATCAAATGCAAGGTAAAACTCTACGATTCAAAGAGGACGGTATAGAAACATGGTCGACTTCTCTGGGCTCAAGCTGATCTAAAATGAAAATGACTGGGAAGGGGAACTGACTGATGTGGTCTACAACTCGTTTATCTTCCAAGTTGTTTCTGGACATGATGGATGTCACATCCTCCAACCAAGTCGAGGACCAAGTAGGAGAATTGCCATCCCAACTCATATCAGCAACATGGTGAGAAGTTTGAAGCTGTCCTAATCTGGAGCTGCATTAGTGCACTCAGCACAGGCAACCAGCACATCTCTAAAGTCAAAATTGATGCAGAAGGGTACACACACAGCATGAGCCATCCTTTCTGCATTTGCGAAGGAGGATGATTTCAGATATAATGCTAGCAGTTTGGACTTTTCCAGTTTCGCAAGTCAAAATATGCACACAGCTCATATTGATAGTTTTCACATAAATTAGCCATTAGCAGCGACTTTCAGCCAATAAAACACATGGTGAAAAACATCACAGCATTTACCACTCTCCCAAAATAAATGTAAAATTTATTTAAATGTTAAGTTAATTTGCTATTTTTTTTTGAAGTTCATCTTCAGTCAAATTTGCAAGTTTAACATTATATTGCAGTTAATCATTCAATCATGCAGTTCTTTCAAGAAAAAAGTAATAATTATTAGCCCCTGCCTCAAAGTGGATGGGTACATTGGAATGAGTGTTATCCTTCCGCATGTCCGTCCCTCAGTTTATCACACCAACTTTTAGGGTCTACATCAATAATAGTTTTTAATTTTTTTTTATTTTTATTTGTAAGATGAGTCAAAAATATACACAGGAAAAGAGAAAGACATGAGTACAGGTCATTTCACTAAACTTCATCAGGGAAAGATGGACTGATGTTGGTGAATGTTTCTAATAATAACAATAATAATAATGAAAATCCTTAAACCTGGGGGAGTGCCACCACATCCTCTTGTAATAAAGCACAAACAATATACTGCAAATATACTTTCAAAAACACTATAAATTTCAAAACGCCTTGAGTTTAACCCCAGCAGATGATATGAATCTCAAACTCTGGCAGTCCTATTGGCCAGTGTTTCTCAATGCCAGTTCTGGGGTCCCCTTGTGAATACTGGCTTTCAAGTTCAAGTTCAAGTTCAACAATGAGCAGCACCGAGTCGCCATAGTATTTTCTAGGTTTCATAGGTTTGTTGATGTGCCTTGACCTCTGACCTTTTGCACACGGCCCCAGCGCAGCGGAACTGTGAGCTCCCTTAAGCATTCTGCTTCGAGGCTGTGCACGCGATCCTCGCTCTTTATAAACACACAAACCCATCGATGGCAACATTTCGCAAGTAGGATAAAAAATGGTGCTGTTTTGAAAACAGTTGCAAAAATGTGCTAATTTTTAATCTGACCGAATTAAAGAAATTGGTGAATAAATAGGATCTTAATTATGTTTTTGAACGTGAAACTTTTTTCCCCTTTGACATTATGCAAGTTTCACTCGTTATCACTGGCTTTGTATTTTATTTTCTGTTACCTACCAAACAGAAATATTCAGTGACCATGTGTGCACAGTTTTATCAATTAGAAGCCTCACAACCCTTTAATTTCATCAGTTGCAATTTCCCCTTTTTAATGCAATAAAAGCATTTTTCAATATATGACAAAATGAAGCTCATAAGGGTGTGCACAGCTATTTTTGACATTATGTGGCTTATAAGGCACACATTAGAATTAAAAATATGAATAGAGCAACTAAGAAAAACAAATCACTTTTTTTTTTTTTAATTCTGCGTATGTGACTGGAACAGCTTATACTAGGACTCAGTATATCGAGGACCCCGGCAGTAAATCAGAGGGTCTCAAGGGTAAATGAATGAAAAATGAATTTCAGCCACAGACAAGACCTTGTGTGCATTTTTTTAAGCAAATCAGTCTCTTAAAAAACGCTGATGTATAAATCACGCCCAAAATCTTGCCTAATGGAATTTCGATTTGAGATCGTGGTTCTCAACTAGCATAGACTGCACAATTATCCCTTAATTAAAAAAAGGAATTTTTTTTCACCCAGAGATGTAGGCCTAACTCATTTAGAGACTTGTCTGAATCTTAAGTGACAGCAACACCTAAGCAATAATGAAGGCCAGAGAGAGATTTGTCAAACAAGGAATGGGGAGGGGTTTGCAACAAGCACTAAGTATAAAATGAGCTGTGCAAGGTATACTTGGGTTTACTGGTCCAAAGTTTAAGCCAGCATGGAGAAGCAAATGGTACCTTTAGGGTGTGTTATATTAGTGTGGTGTGGATTTTTTTGTATAGGACAAAATTCAGTAGCTGCTAAATCTGTGGTTTTTCCCCTTATTGAGGACTTGGAAAATAATGAAGCAGTATTCAGCTCTCAAGCTGGTAGTCTCTTGTCAACACCTACTGATGTTCAGCCACTTGTGTTAGAACCTGCTGGTGATCAATTTGAGGGAGTGAAGTCTTCAACCCCAGTGCTTGCATCTCCTGCAATGAGTGGGACAACATGTCAAATCCTTCCAGCAAGTCCAATTGCTGCAGACAAATTGCATCACAATTCCCAAGCTGGAAAAGCAATTGGAAACTGGCCATGCAAGTCCTCAGCTCCTGTGTACCAGGCCTCAGCAGCAGCTCCAGTGGCAGTAGAAGCACCTGTGTACCAGATGCCAGCACCAGCCCCAGTGGTAGTGCCAGTGGCAGAAGCACCTGTGTACCAGGCCTCAGCAGCAGCCCCAGTGGCAGTGTCTGCGCCTGTATTCCAGGCCTCGGCAGCAGCCCCAGTGGCACTGTCTCTGCCCATGTACCAGATGCCAATGACCACAGCAGTCAGCAACATGTCCTACCAGATGCCGGCAATAACCACAGTTGAGGTGCCTGTGTACCATGTGGCAGTGACTGTAACAGTGAGCAACAGTTCACATGTTATGCCAGCAGCTTCCCCAGTGGCAGTGGCGGCGCCTGTGTACCAGGACTCAACAGCGGCAGCTTCCCCAGTGGCAGTGGCGGCGCCTGTGTACCAGGCCTCAGCAGCGGCAGCTTCCCCAGTGGCAGTGGCGGCGCCTGTGTACCAGGCCTCAGCAGCAGCAGCTTCCCCAGTGGCAGTGGCGGCGCCTGTGTACCAGGCCTCAACAGCGGCAGCTTCCCCAGTGGCAGTGGCGGCGCCTGTGTACCAGATGCCAATGACCACAGCAGTGACCAATATGTCCTACCAGATGGCGCCAGCCCCAGTGGCAGCGCCTGTGTACCAGGCCTCAGCAGCGGCTCCAGTGGCAGTGGCGGCGCCTGTGTACCAGGCCTCGGCAGCAGCTCCAGTGGCAGTGGCGGCGCCTGTGTACCAGATGCCAATGACCACAGCAGTGACCAATATGTCCTACCAGATGGCGCCAGCCCCAGTGGCAGCGCCTGTGTACCAGGCCTCGGCAGCGGCTCCAGTGGCAGTGGCGGCGCCTGTGTACCAGGCCTCGGCAGCGGCTCCAGTGGCAGTGGCGGCGCCTGTGTACCAGGCCTCGGCAGCGGCTCCAGTGGCAGTGGCGGCGCCTGTGTACCAGATGCCAATGACCACAGCAGTGACCAACATGTCCTACCAGATGGCGCCAGCCCCAGTGGCGGCGCCTGTGTACCAGGCCTCAACAGCGGCAGCTTCCCCAGTGGCAGTGGCGGCGCCTGTGTACCAGGCCTCAGCAGCGGCAGCATCCCCAGTGGCAGTGGCGGCGCCTGTGTACCAGGCCTCAGCAGCAGCAGCTTCCCCAGTGGCAGTGGCGGCGCCTGTGTACCAGGCCTCAACAGCGGCAGCTTCCCCAGTGGCAGTGGCGGCGCCTGTGTACCAGATGCCAATGACCACAGCAGTGACCAATATGTCCTACCAGATGGCGCCAGCCCCAGTGGCAGCGCCTGTGTACCAGGCCTCGGTAGCCGCTCCAGTGGCAGTGGCGGCGCCTGTGTACCAGGCCTCGGCAGCATCCCCAGTGGCAGTGGCGGCGCCTGTGTACCAGGCCTCGGCAGCAGCTCCAGTGGCAGTGGCGGCGCCTGTGTACCAGATGCCAATGACCACAGCAGTGACCAATATGTCCTACCAGATGGCGCCAGCCCCAGTGGCAGCGCCTGTGTACCAGGCCTCGGCAGCGGCTCCAGTGGCAGTGGCGGCGCCTGTGTACCAGGCCTCGGCAGCGGCTCCAGTGGCAGTGGCGGCGCCTGTGTACCAGATGCCAATGACCACAGCAGTGACCAACATGTCCTACCAGATGGCGCCAGCCCCAGTGGCAGCGCCTGTGTACCAGGCCTCGGTAGCCGCTCCAGTGGCAGTGGCAGCGCCTGTGTACCAGGCTTCGGCAGCCGCTCCAGTGGCAGTGGCAGCGCCTGTGTACCAGGCTTCGGCAGCCGCTCCAGTGGCAGCGCCTGTGTACCAGGCCTCGGCAGCCGCTCCAGTGGCAGCGCCTGTGTACCAGGCCTCGGCAGCCGCTCCAGTGGCAGTGGCAGCGCCTGTGTACCAGATGCCACCTGTCAAATGGTGGTAGGCCCAGTACTCAAGTGTATTTGATTTTGTTTCCAAATAAAGGTTTAAACTTATTTCTAATTTGAGTTCAATAATTGGTTTGTAATCTGTCTCTTGGGATATGTCTTGGGTGGCATATGCAAACATCCCTAGCTGTGACGTGTGTCCAACTTTAGGAAGGTCAAATCTGAAAAGTATTGGATGGTGTAATGTGAGCAGTATAATACAATTAGGAAGATCCTACCTTTTGCCACATTCTGTATTTACCCTAGGCTTGATACTAGGGCTGGGACGATTCTGAATCAATTTTAAGGCAGTGTAGCCCCACCAGCTGCCATGAGGGGACCATCCGAGCTTTTCTTCAACTCGACGCAGGTTGAACGAAAGTGCTTAACATGAAAGGGCATGTGAAATGCTTCCAGCAGTGGCGGAGCCACAAATTAAACTTCGGTCCCCGCCCAACCACCGTTTTGTCTGGTTTGTTTTTTCTGTGCGCAAGTGTTCCCAGAGTGATGCAATTCAACCTCAAGTAGTTCTCCTCCACTACAGATGGAGTCTGTAATACACTACTTTAGACACAAACAATTAGACGAAGTAGTTGTGGTTCATGTGCTGCACGCATGAAAATCTACGCGTGAAGGTGCCAACCACACGAGATTGCTAAGGGTTCGCTCAAGCAATAACACTGAGCGACAAAAATGCAAGTTAATGTACTCTTGTTACTCTGACCGCAAAAGTTTGAAACATGTGCACGCGGTAATTTGATTTTCTGTAGTTATGCACAAACATTTTTCCGGTCTTTCTAACTTGCGCTTCCTTTGCTCAATATCTTGTGCTCGAGTGAAGCACCCAGAAGTACGTAGACTCATTTTCGCCTACTCTACATTTTCAAAAACACTTGCATATGAGTTTATTTTGGCATGCTGTCCAGAGCGACATTTTGTCTCCCTAAATGGGTGCTTTTTGGAGGATTGAAAGCGGCACACTTCTATTGGGAAGATCGAAATGTGACTCGGTGTCAACGTTAGTGTGAGCAGAATGTTAAATTCCAGGTCTCAAGCATTTTTTCGGCTTATTCACCGTAGTCCGCAATTTGTTGCAGGCTTAATGAGATTTGTGGATTATATTTCTCAATCAGATCAATTGCAATGTCAAATAACTAATCAATATCTATATGTAGGCAACAGTAACACACACAGTTCACATAGGCATAGGGAGGGGATGAGCAGTGCACATACACGTAGTTCACATACAGGCAGCACACATGCATACAAGCAGTTCACACAAGCAATTCAATTCACACATGCATGAGCAGCTAAAACGCAAGCAGCGCGCTTCTGTAGCTTTGATTAGTAAGCAGCCTTCTGTTTAGTTGATTCAAACACAATCAGATGATGCATTTCTGTAGCTTTGATCAATATTTCTTCAGTAAAATCATTAGTTACTGAAAATATAATTGAATCATTTATGTATCTACTTGTATCCCATTCACTTGAGTGTTTTTCCACTCAAACTATAATTTTACAATCCATTTTAGTATTCATTGTAAATCTTATACTGAATTTTCTACCATGGTTTCACAAAAAGTTTGAGTAATAAAAAGTTAGACAAAACGGTTACAACCCATGAATTGTGATTGGAGCAAAGTTTGTTAGAGATGAGATGGTTACAGCCCATGTATTTTGATTGGAGCAAAGTTGGTTGAATTTTTCCCATATATATTCCTCTGTAAAGAATGCTGAATAGGCACTGCCTGGTCAGGGACTGCTCACCGTCGGAATATAGATGGCCTCTGATGATTCTCTCTCGCTCTCTCCAATTATTCACGAACAAGGCAACCTCGAAAATATGTAAACATATAGACCAGAAACCACAACAGATTCTCACACGGTATTAAATTCCTTGCGCATTTCAGTTTCACTTGCGTAAACCACAAGTAACGTGGAAAGCAATCATGACTCCCGACTTCTCGTGCTTATCTTTACTCGGGGATTGGAAACAGTGCATGTGTTTCATAATCGTGTAAATTGTTTTAATGAAATAAGACCATTTGAAACGTCTTTATGCAATTCCATTGATTTTATTCCCTCAGTAAAGACAAGCCTGTGAATTCCTGAGTCTTAACCGATTTCCTGTCATTCGTGGATCCACCATAATGCACGTGAAAGTGATTAACTTGATGCGCAAGGACTTAAATTCCCCAAGTGAATTTCTTCAGTGCGCTTTGATTGAATAATTGCTGTGTTAACTTGACCGAGGCTTATGACCCACTGATAAGATAATTGCTCGGATGTTTTCGCAGTTTTAAGAAACGTCGATGAGTGTCCGTATACTACTCGCTGGTTTCCTCAATTCATTGTACCCTGGTTGAGCATATTTGCTGTCAACCAAATTGTTAATATTGAATCATATGGCTTGTACCAACGTTGATAAAAGGAAGCGCTAGTTAACTCTGGCTACTCCTTTCCTCAGCTTCATCTTTGCCCCTGCCCCGTTACAACACTGTTCTCAGAAATGATCATAGCACAGCACGGATCGATGGGACAGAGAAAAGTTTTTTTTTTTTTTTCCCCCTCGTTTTTTGCCTTTCTCCCCTCCTTGTCTTTTGGAGCTCAGTATAAACATACAGAGAAACTTGTCCACTGTTTTAAATATTATGCAGGTAAGAAGTATTGTCGTTGAATGTCCATTACAAGTAGCTATCTTGCTAGCCGCTGTGTTAATTTTATTCATTACTAAGTCAATGCAGTCCCCGCGACGGTAAGGAAACCAAGGGAGCTCGCTAGTGACCATTTTCAATCCCTAGCGTTTGTTGTAGCCGGTCTATTCAAGTCAGTGGGACGGCTAATTTGCTGGCTAGCACGAGAAAGCGATTTTTTTTTCTATATAAGTAACAAATTTGCATTTCTACGTTCCCTTATGCATGAAACGTTTTATTACAGCCCTTCAAATGAATTTTGCTGCAAAAGGCAGGAGAATACAACTGTGTAGGTTTGTTGATAAAAGTGCCTTCTGTAATATTCTTGTCATAAATTGTAATTATCTAGTGAGATTTATCACCAATGAAAAATACACTAATTTCACCACTGTTTCATATCTTATTAGTTTTGGCATACATTTGGAACGTGACTGGATTAATGGACTTGAAATTTTCCAGTTTTTCATCGTCTGTTCGCGTGAGGATTCAGGGCAAGAAAATGTTGTTTGTTTGGATTAGACGGAGCGAATGTTTGTTGTGGTATGACTCCAGAGAATGTTGTTTCTGTGCTGTTGGAACTTGCATCATGATTGAAGGCATGTAATGCCATCTGGTGGTCATTGTAAGTAGTGCTTCTTTCGGCTTGTCAGAATGGAAAAAAGTCCCTTCCGAAGTGTGAAATTGTTTTTGAATTGGCGAATAGGCTAAGCATATTTATCAGGATAAGAAAGCTTTCCCACTGAAGTATTGTGCGTTCAATGGGTAGGAAAGCGGGTATTATTTTATTGGTTGTCTAAAAGTATAATGCAAATTGAATTGCAGAGCAATAAAGTACATGGAGAATCTGTCGGGAGAGAACTGTTGCAGGAATACCGACAATCTTCCTTTTTCTTCTTTCTTAACAGCTTCGGTAGCCAGTCACTCGCGGCATCACCACTGACGCCTGTTTGACGGTAATACATTTTCGTTAAAAGAGAGAAAACATGACGCTGCCTTCGCCTCAGAGGCCTTTTACCCTCAGTAAGCTCCAATTAATTTCCTCTAAATGTAGTGGCTCCACTATCGCAGTGTATGTATATATATATATATATATATATATATATATATATATATATATATATATATATATATATATATATATATATATATATATATATATGTATGTAACTGTTAAAAAATATCGTCTGTGCATTGAATTCTTGCCTTCTAACTACACTGCTGTTCCAATGCTGAATCTCGCAGATACCAACAGAGAATGCCTCTCACAGAATCTCTTAGCTAGGAAGCATATTAAATGTGATTTGAAATGGACCAATAACAGTTAAATCTATGTATTTGGGTCATCTGGAGTCTCTGCTAATTGTTTGTTTGGATGTTCTGCTTTTTGAGCTCTGCTTCTGCTTAATTGATTGCTTCCTATCGTTATTAAATGCTAGCTTGCAAGCACAACCTACGCGCAGCAGTCACTCGGTTTTCATTCCTTTTCGTAGGATAGGTAGTTCGGTTAGTGTTATCTCGGTAGATGCAGTCATACTTTAGTCAACTGAATGATCATTGAGCACCTATTTGTGGTTTCCTAACGTAGCCCAGGATGGCCAATTGTATTTTCGACGGGTCACAGATTTTGGTGAAACACGGTTTGCTTCTGCTGCAGCTTCGCACTTCCCGCCCACTTCCGACTGATCAATGACTTTGGTCATTTTTGCTCATAAAGAAATCCCTGATCAAGAACCTAGATATGGATGAGTTGCATAGCGTTTGTTCAATAAAAAGATGGCTCATGCCCTTAGTGGTTGCTTTGTGCATTTGAAAGCACAAGAGGGGTCAGTGAGCGTGAGCTAGTCGAAGGAGAATTCCGGTGTGAAATTGACTTGGGGCATATTGAAACATAATGAGTACTAACCTTTGTCGAATACCCCACTCCCGTACGCACGCAACATTTCGAAATAAATGGCTTTTTAGCCGAAGCTCCCAACAGGCTTACAATAGCAGTGAATCAGGCATAGCATTGCCATGCAAAGAAATCGCAATTTTTTTTTTTTTCATCATCAACAAGGCTCAAAGTAGCTCCACACTTCATCGGTAGAATTCCGAGGGCCCAGACATTTAAACCAAGGCACTGAGAACTTTGAAAATGCACAGGTAGTTTATTAAAAAAGACTATTAATGCAAGCAGTACCTTGAGGTAGTTTCCAGTTGCCTCCATCTTCAAAGTCACATAAGTCAATTGACAAGCACGAACGAATAGGAAGGATAGGGGAACAGATTGCAATCTATTCGTTCGTGCTCGTCAATCAACTTATTGTGACTTTCAAGATGAAGGCGACTGGAAACTACCGCGCCCTCCATAATTATTGGCACCCCTGGTTAAGATGTGTTCTTTAGCATCTAATTCAGTTTTTTTTCTAAATAATATAGGACCACAAGGAAAAAAAGAGGAAAATCCAACCTTTAATTAAACTGCATTTATTCAGTGGGAAAATAATCCCACATTAAGAAATAATTATTTTACATCAAATCATGTGTGCCACAATGATTAACACCCTTGATGCTAATACTTTGTACAACCCCCCCTTTGCTAACAAAACAGCACCTAATCCTCTCATAATGTTTCACAAGATGAGAGAATACAGAAAGAGGGATCTTCGACCATTCCTCTTTGCACAATCTCTCTAAATCATCCAGTGACCTGGGT
Source organism: Gymnothorax reevesii (assembly GCA_029721435.1). NCBI lineage: Eukaryota > Metazoa > Chordata > Actinopteri > Anguilliformes > Muraenidae > Gymnothorax > Gymnothorax reevesii. The sequence continues at coordinate 38,798,277 of CM056589.1, read as the reverse complement.
CCTCTCCTCTGCACTCTCCTCTTCAGCTCACTCCACAAGTTTTCAATGGGGTTGAGGTCTGGGGACTGAGATGGCCATGGCAGGAGCATGATTCTGTGTCTGGTGAACCATTTCTGCGTAGATTTGGCCCCATGTTTAGGGTCATTATCTTGCTGAAAGACCCAGTGACGACCCATCTTCAGCTTTCGTGCAGAGGCCACCAGATTTTGATTTAAAATGTCCTGGTATTTTGGAGCGTTCATGATGCCATGCACCCTAACAAGGTTCCCAGGGCCTCTGGAAGAGAAACGGGCCCACAGCATCATCAATCCTCCCCCATACTTCACAGTGGGCATGAGGTGCTTTTCTGCATACTCATCTTTTGTGTTCCGCCAGACCCACTTAGAGTTTTTTGGCAACCAACATTCTATCTTGGTCTCACCTGACCAAAGCACATGGTCCCAGGTGAAGTCCCAGTACCGCTAAGCGAACTCCAGACGTTTGCGTTTATGATTGTGAGTGAGAAAAGGTTTTTTCCGTGCGTGCCTCCCAAACAGCTTGTTGGCATGTAGATGGTGCCTGATGGTTGTTTTGGAGACTTTGTGACCCCAAGATCCTACCATTTGTTGCAATTCTTTAACAGTGAGCTTTGGAGAACTTTTTATTTCTCTTACCATCCTCCTCACTGTGCGTGGTGGCAAAATAACCTTATGTCCTCGTCCAGGGTTGTTTACCACTGTTCCTGTTGTTTTAAACTTCTTAATGATTCCTCAGACAGTAGATATGGGCAGGTGCAGGCCAGTGGCTATTTTCTTGTAGCCATTGCCTGACTTGTGAAGGTCGACACACATCTGCCTTACTTGAATGCTGTGTTCCTTGAACAAGGCCGCAGACGCGAAACAAATTTTTCGCACGACAGATTTCATTCAAAGTCAATTCAAAGACAGGAATATACACATTTGCATGCATCTGCGTCTTAGATTTTCATTCGAAGTCAATGCAGTCGCAGGAAAAATTTGTTTCGCGTCTAGTGTGGAAGCGGCTTAAGTCTTTTGTTGTTGCAATGTGTGTTCGCTATTTCTTGGCTAAATACTCTTCTGGTAGTTTTAAGGTGAGGAACTAATGTATACGGCTGATGTAGTGCGACAAACACGAGTCAGAAGTAATAAACGGAATATTACAGGAGCTTCTAATTATAGTTTACACCTGGGGCAGCCATCTTTAAATGTTAACTCGGGGGGGCAGGGAAGATTCTCTGACTTCCCGAGTCGGAAATCCGACATTCCAGTTGAAACGTCCGACTGGGAACTCGGAAACTCCAACTTCCCAGTACAAATGGAACACAGCAGCAGATCTCTTTTTCAACAAATGGTTTTTTTTCTATTTCCCTAGTGCCCAACTTCCTCAAAATATGACTGTAGCCTACACAACTAATTAATTAGCATTTGGATCTCGCCAAAACCTTCTTCTAAAATTTATTGGATTTCTCCCTTCACTTCCATTGGCTAATTCCCAGAAATACCCTCCCTGCATGGAGTATCATCCTAATCCTTTCCGTCTTCGATTCAATTTCTTTTGCGCAATTAATTACCATTGCAACGAAAGCCCAAATGTACCTAAATTTCTTTACCCTACAAAGTGCGGTAACATTCATGGCACCAGAAGCAACGTAGTGGCACCCTCTCATAATAAGCCATCATCATATAACTCATGTAGGCCTAGTTCAAAAATATTCTGTTTGGTAACTTTTTCGAATTGAGGCAATACCACCATGCTGTTTATCAATTCTGCAGATTCCGTCCCCCTCCTCTCAATCTCCCCAATTTTGTGTCTAGATTCTTTGAGCCAAAAGGTCACTAGTCTCCAGTGCTCCAGATCAGGGCCAGAACAACACACTCTCTTATCTATCTGAGCAAGATACTTAAAGCAAATTAATTAAATTGCTCACCTTATCCGTCGTTTGCTGGCATCTTAGTGCAGGGAGCACACACACACCCTATCTCCGAGCACCGGAAGACCGCCCACTCTTCCGAGTGTAACCAACCTTTGTCAATTCCTGGCTGGCTCGCCAAATATGTTGTGGTTTCCTGACTAGATGTTTACATATTTTTGAGGTTGCCTTGTTCGTGGATAATTTGAGGGAGACACAAAATCCCTAGAAGCCATCTTTATTCTGTTATGGCCCCAATTTGTTATTACAATTTACAACACAACAACAACAGCAAGGGATGACAGACACAGTTTTAAAAACTTAAACACATTTCATTTTTAACAAAGACCATAATGACTAAACTAATATTCTGACCAAGATTGAATACAAAAAACAGAAATATTTACAGTTTCCTGGTGATGTGCTGGGTGAGGAAAAAAAGCTCAAACACAGGCAAAAATCCACAAAAGAAACTTCACAGGTCTTGAACAGAAATGACAGGTCTGGTCACACGTATCCTTCTTCTTGGAATTTCTCCTACTACTACTGTCTTAATTCTTTTCCTTATATACTCTTTTGCAGACCCCACCCACATTTAGACCTCTTTTTTTTTTTTTTTACTTTTCGGGGACTTGCCCCAGACATGTCCAGGACATGTCTAAACATAGCTCCAGTCTGAGCTGAATAAAAGGTAAGGTAAATACTGCCATCCAGTGGCCTATATTCACATTACAATTCCCACGGCGAGCAGTCCCTGGCCAGGCAGTGCTAATTTGGCATTCTTTACAGAGCAATATTGAAAAACTCAACCAACTTTGCTCCAATCAAAATACATGGGTTGTCACCATCTTATCTCTAACAAACTTTGCACCAATCACAATTCATGGGTTGCAACCATCTTTAACGTTTTTTTTACTCTCCAACTTAGTTTTGTTAAACCATTGTGGAATATACAAAAGTAGTATAGCATTTAAAAAAAAATAAATAAAAGGAATATATGCTAAAATGGACTGGAAAATTACAGTCGAGGAAAAATACAGCCAAAGGAATAGGATACAAGTACATACATAAATGATTCAATTGATTGTTGTGTGTGTTTTTTTTTTTTTTTTTTCCAGTAACATCTAATGATTTTACTGAACAAATATTGATCAAAGCTACAGAAATCAGATGGATCACCTGATTGTTTTTGAATCAACTAAACAGAAGCCTGGTTACTAATCAAAGCAACAGGAGCCGTGTGTGTGTGTGTGTGTGTGTGTGTGTGTGTGTGTGTGTGTGTGTGTGTGTGTGTGTGTGTGTGTGTGTGTGTGTGTGTGTGTGTGTGTGTGTGTGCACTGCTCATCCCCTCCCTATGCATATGTGAACTACTTGTATGTGTGTGTGTTACCGCTGCCTACATAATATGGTTATTGATTATGGTTATTCAACATGGCAATTGATCTACTGATGAATATGATTAGAAATATTGTAATATAATCCTCAACACTGTCTTGCTCCTGAACGTTGCGATATACACCGAGCTGCGCAAACTCCCTCTACTTCCCAAAAAGAATCAACTTTTAACAGAATAAGGGACACCTCCAATAACACCCTTTTTAGTTGGCGGCTGATACATTTTAAGACATGTCATTTGAGAAAGATCTAATTATTAACTTCCCGACAAAAATGATTATCACTGAATACAGAATTGTTTTCCCATCTATTTCCTGCCACCTTCATCCCTACAAAAAACGGCCCTTCATCAGTTTCATTGCCTCTTCCTTTAGTTATTCCTTTTCTCTTTACCCCCTTCCACCTCATCACTCTCCACTTGTTCAAAATTCAAAATTTCAAGCAAAAGACAACTATCTAATAATCGCTATACTTTCTAGATTCGCGCCTTCCACTCTACCCGCGCACCCCGTCTCTGCGCTCTCCGCAGCGGAGCAAACCCTCTGAGGATTATCGGGAAATTATCACAAGGAAAGGGAACACTGCTGCCATCAACAGGGCGAGACAGGTAGGCTGGCAGAATATCGCCGCCAAGCTACATGCATAAGTGACACAAAGATCATTCAATAGGTTGTATTATATGATAGAAATATCCTGAATGAAAGGGACAAAATGAATGTAGATTGGCTTACTGAAATTCATCAAATTAATTAATTTTCAAAAGTGATACCACATTTATCAACTGATTGCTGCGAAAACTTTTGATAATTTGCTAACCAATTGGAATTTTATTAATTTTTTAAAGTTTGATTTTGTCTTCATTGGAATGATCATTTTATTCATTTATTTAATGAGCAATAAATAGATCTATTTATTTAAAATTATTTATTTTTTGAACAGTTAATGTTGTTTAATGAATTAATAATGTGTGAACATTTAACAACCACCTGCTCTTAAATGTAGCCAAGACCAAGGAGATGGTGGTGGACTTTAGAAGGAGCAGGGCTAAGTCAAACACCATTTCCATTCTGGGGGAAGAGGTAGAGTTGGTAGAGAGCTGTAAATATCTGGGGCTTCACATAGACCATAAACTGGACAGGAAGCACAACACTGAGGCTGTCTACAAGAAGGGTCAGAGCAGGTTCTGACTCAGATGTTGCAAATGTTTTATCAGTCTTTGGTGGCAAGTGCAATTTTCTTTGCTGTCATCTGTTGGGGTAGCAGTATCAGGGCCAGTGACTCTAACAGAGTATAAACAAACTGACTAGGAGGGCAGGCAATGTGCTTGGGACTATTCTGGAACCCCTAGAACTGGTGGTGGAGAACTGTTACACATTATGGACTATACATCATATCCCCTCCAGTACACTGGCAAAGCAACAAAGTGTTTTCAGTTGGAGGCTTCGCTAAGTCAGATGTAGTAAGGACAGATCTAAAAGGACTTTCTTACCCAGAGCAATAGCACTTTATAGTGACTCTCCTCTGAGCAGAGAGAGAAGAATAATTTTTAAATAATTTTTTAATCTGAAATCTTGATTCAATGCAGTCTAACTCTCCCTTGTGGGGAGTTATTTCTGGACTGTCCATACATATTCTGTTTGTGGACTATTCTATTGCATTGTGTTAATTAATGTCTTACCAGGTAGTTATGGTCTCACTTGGCACTTGGATGTGCATTGAGCCTTGACAACTACCTCAGGTTATGTCTTGTTGGTGAAAGTATTTTTTGTTTGTGTATGTGTACCTTTTTCAAGGCTGCTGAAACAATGGAATTCCCTTTGGGATGATTAAAGTATATCTGTCCATCCATCCATCCATCCATCATAGATGAAGCTAATCCTCACCTTAAACCTGCTACAGGGCAGGATTGCCTTGCAGCTTAAATCACCATGGTTACTAGGCTGGGATTCACATTAACCACCCTGATGGAACGGAGATGTGGCTCAGGTTGATGGAACAGAAATCTGAGCTTAGCTGGATGTATTAGGCTTAGCCAGAACCATAGTTTCCATGGTTACAGATGTGGGGCTAATTTTAGCCACACTTTGATGAAACTGAACTCTCGCTATCTTACCTCACACAAAAAGACAATTGTCGTTGGCTTTTGGGTCCTCCCATTACACCTTAGCTTCCCAAATTTTCCTCCTCTCTGGGTTGCGAGGACAGTGATGCATGTTTCCCGCAGGTCTTTCGGTTTGAACAGCCCCATTCTGCACAACAGGGCATGTTTATGGGTGGAAAAACCACTGAAGAACTCTAGAAACATTTTACTTTGATCAGGATGTCGAGGACAAGATGCAGAGTGTCTAAATTGCCTAGCTGCCAGCTGGAAGTTGGTCCCAACATGGCCTCCTGTGGTCACGTGAGGACTTTTGACTAATCTTTAAGCGCATAATCTGACACTGAGTTGACCAAACTCTTTCTAATTTATGGCTCTGGATTGTCAAACTGCGGTGCATTACAGTAAGTGCTATTTGGTCTTAAAGCCATCTGAGTTATTGCATTTGGAAATGTTAGGTCTGGCCAAGTGGTTTCTCTTCAGAAAATAATACAAGGCAATCAAAATTGATCACATCCTCCTCTATGCACCAGGAATGTTGTAAGTAGATTTGACATGATTCCCATTATAGCTGTTTGAGTTCTTTCAAAAGCAAAGAATTTGGCTTCATAGTTGCTTTGCAGTCATAGATGTGACTAACATCAATAACATGCATTCTCTCAGCAGCACAAACAATCTCATGTGTCATACAATTCCCATAAAAATGGTATGAGTTTCGGCACTTGGAAATTTAAAGTTTGACCTGCTGGTGGCAGATCAAGAAAACATTGCAGAGCCACAACTATCATTAACTCCCTCTGCTATGCATCAGCAATATTGAGAGCAGATGGAGCATGATTTCCTTTAAAGTGTTGTTTGTCATTTTGATTTTTAAAAGTGAAATGTTTGGCCAGCTGGTGGCACCACAGCAAAGGTCATAAGGTAATCAACATTGATAAAAGCTCTTCTCTATGCACCAGAAATGTCAGGAGAAGTGTAACATGACTCATCAAAACTGAGTTTTGGAAATGTAGAGTTTGACCAGGTGGTGACACAACTGGAAAGGTCGCAGGGTCACACAAAACAATACCAATTGTCCTCTGGGTCTCAGAAATTAACTCAATAAGTTTCTTCCGATTCCCACAAAATCATCATGAGTAAGAACCCACGAAAATTCCCACAAAAGGTTTTTGGATTCCCAAAGAACTGTTTATCGCGCTAAAATGAAGGATTTACAGCAGAGGTGGTGGTGACATCATTTGAGGTAAATCAATGATAACCCTGAAAACTCTTTTTTTGGGATATGATAATTACACGGAAGGTCAACTGGTTTTTTGGATGATTCAGTCCTCTGTCATCTCTGTGGGCGCAGAGAGAGGTTGATGCTTATTTTCACTGAGACTCATGAAGTTGCTTACAAGTGTAAAAATGTTATTGCCCAGAATGCACAAGGTGGTCATCAATTTCCTTTCTCAAACCTTTTTTGCTATTTTATTGCTGTACACTGCGTGGCTAATATATGTGCAGAAAAATGGACAAAATTGCAGCTTTTAATGGAGCCATGCATTCTCAAAATGCAACAATGCCTTTTTGGAAAGCACTCCTAGCAGAATGGGACAGGCACAGTACAGGCTTTATTCTTGAAGCAAGTACTGCAGTGTGTAATGTAAAGCTGCATAATGGTCTTGTCATTTAGCTATAAATATGTAAGAATTTTCCCCCTCATGTACACAGTATTCATTAAAAATACTATTCCAGTGCTCTTCCATGAAATCATGAACTTGAAAAAGGAGGAGTGGAATATTAGCCAGTCAGACTTTACACCAATAGTAAAGGCAAAAAGACTTTACTTATCAGTCAGGCTTTACACCAATAGTAAAGGCACTTGCAGTGACCATCAAAGGAAAGGTTTGGTTATCTTTGTTACACAGCATTACATCATCCCCAGTCCACATCTTGAACCAAAGATCATAATTTTCCCAAAATAATACAGTCAGGCCTTCAGCTTAAAAATACGCGGATGCACTGTTGTAGATAAGAATACTTTTAATCAGACAAGCTCTCGTTAAATCATTCTCATGTTTTCTAAACATTGCATAAGCTCATTGTTAGTAGGGTCTTAGTAAAACCCAGTAAAAATGCCAATATAAAAATAAATATTCAGTCCATGTTGACTTATTTTATGGCTAAATTCTCCCAAAATATTTTCAAAGAGCCATTTCAACAAAGTCCTAATTTGTAAAGAGGAGGGAGGAAAAGCTGGGGTGCACAACACAGGCTGTTCCGATGCAGGACTTCACTCCTCTCTTCTGCTCTTCAGTACTGTATGTCATTAGCTCAGCTGCATTTTGATCTGACATTTGCAAAAGCGCCATCAGCTACTGCTGGAGGCTACAATTGCCTCCTAAAGATCTTTTGTGCTCAAGAGCAGGCATGAAGCGCAGTACAATATTCTTAGAGTGGGCAGAGAACTAAAACAGCTCATTTGTCAGAACGAAAGACTGCATTTAGATCGAACAGAGACACAGTTATGTGCCCCTGCCAGAGTGATAAAAGCCTAAGTACAAGTTCCAAAATTTTATTCACAAGTTAATATAATAAAGATTTCAGTAGATTAGGGGAAAAAACATGAATACAATTATGTGGTACAGCTAAACAAAGGATGACCAAAACAACAAATCAAAAAGATAAAAATTGTGGTGGCCTAAAGGTATAGATCACCACACTCAATCAAGCAAATCTACTAGTAATGAATTCCATCCTTTTTTTTTTTTTTTAAACGGCCATCGCAAAACATGCTCAAACAGCATTCATAAGTAGGAAGACACCTTGTCTGACAAAATGTACGATCTCTGGGAGAACAAAAACAAAAATTACATGCATACACATACAGTACAGTGCATATAACACTCTGAAACTTGACTTCTGGACACATTTTCAGAAAGATGGAAACTTAGAAATCGGCGCAAGGGCATGTGTGCAGTCATATCTGTTCCTCATTATATACCTCTCAATATGAGTTTGAAACAAGTTGGTCAGGAAGTAGTTAGTTCCTGTGCGCTATTTATAAATGAGGAGGTGGTTTTTGATGTGTGAACAGGAATGTTAAAATGATAAGGTAGCAGGACATGTGCAACATTAAAAGGGCAATACAGAAAGTGCAAAGATGGCCTGATCTGTTTCTGAGTCAGTCATTTTGACAACAAAAATATTATTATTCAAATATGCTTTCAGTTGGCGATGATCTGACTGACCTACTCCTAATCAAGCAGTAAAGTAACTTGCATGCAGGAGCAGACCCAATGTCATCGTATGATCTGAACAATATTTACTAAATACTAAAACATCAGCTCTTTCATCAAGAGTACCCAGACCTCAAACCAGGCAGCAACTCCAGAATGCACTACAGGCAGAGTGGTGACAACTTCCCCAAGACAACCTACGATGCTTAGGCAAATCCATGAGGAGACGTTGTACTGCCTGTGTGGATGTTCGTGGGGGTCACACCCAATACTGACTGTTCTTTTGAGTTCATTTTTAAATGTGAGTTCCGTTCAGTCTTCTTGTGATTTTTCATTTTCAACTTGTGCTCGTTATGTTTAATGCATCTGTTTTATTATTGTCCAAATCGGCCCATTAACACATTTAACTCATCAAAGTCAACCCTTCCAATATATTTTAATTGTTAAGATAAGAAAATAAATTCGAGTCACAAAATTATTTGAATCCAAACTGGCGTTGCGTTTTCATTGCCTCTGAGTATAGTTGATTTAGATAGCATTTGCTTCGTGAATTATTATTTTTTTCTAAAATAGGGATTGTTACAAAATACGTGAAAAAACAATAAAATACTTCAAATCTGAGATCCCCAATATTCACCAATTAAACCATGATATGGTAAAACTTCCATGCTGGCCAAACACATGATCAGAGTTCTTATGATAAAATGATATTGATAATCTACAATTTCAGAAAATATCATTATAACTCATAACAGAAAGGTGACAAATAGAAGGCATTAAGTTCAAAGGCATAATTAAACATTCTGAAAGTTGATATCCTAAATTTTTATGTTTATTCAGTGACCTGCTGGCAATATGCATGTATTCCAGGCATTACATACATTATACCAGGAGATAAATCCACAGCAGTTGTTCTTAAGTCATAAGTGGAGTATTCCAAATGGAGTAATGGAACGATTGACCTGATACAGTAAAGCTTTTCCAATTAACTGATTTCTCCAACATAAATAGCTGAATGACTGCAATAACTGCGCTTCATGAGGAATGCAATTCCTCCATATTTTGCATGTTTTTTTCAGCTGACAGTTTTACAGAAGGAAAACAGTCTTCTGCCCGTGTTTGCATTAGGAAAATAAATGCCTGTCGTGCAGCTCATTTGAAAGCCATCAATTCTGCTCTCACGTTTGAATTTGTCTGCGGTCACCAGCTCATTCTGTACTTCTTCTCGAAAGAATTATCCCCTTTCAAAATTTTAGCTTCTCGCAAGAACTGGTCTGCTTTCCTGAGCTTCTCCACAGCCTTGGTTAGCAGCTCTTCTGGCGAAAGAGTCTTTGCCCCCCCCTTGTCATCCTGGGAGCCCCACTTGTCTTGTTGGGAGGACACAGCATCAAGAAGCTCCTCTGTGTCCTCAAGCTCCTGAGCCACTTTACTATGCAGTTCCTTTGTGTCATTTCCAGGGGATGGTGAGAAAGTTTCCTTGACAGCCAATTCTGTTCCCTGCACCGTTGGCTCCAAAAGTAGGTTACCCATAGAGGCAGACTTTGACGGTTTAATTGGCAAGACAGGGGCAGTTGGCTTAATGCCTCGTTTAATCTGCACCTGCTGAGGCATCTGGACCCTACTCTTTGCATCCGTGTTGACTTTCACCTTCTGGGAAACGTGGCCTTCCTTAGATTCTGCTTCGGCAAGTGAAGCTCCTTTAATATTGTCACCCTGGGGCACATCTTCGAGATGCTGACATTCACTGGACTCTTCCTCTTTCCTTCCCAGTTCAGTGTGACCAGGGAGCATTGTGATGTTGGCCACATCCACAGTAGACTTGTCAGCCATCTTGCCCTTTGGCTCAACAGTTGGAACTTGATCACCATCATGCTCGGGAATATCTGAAATGACTGTGGGAGGAACGCTTTCACTTGGAGGAGATGCATCACTCGATTCTGCAGAAATATGAACTTCAGCTGATACCTCCTTGAGTTCACACGATTGATTGCCTTCTGAGTGGTTGAGAGGTTTTTTCTTGGGAATAGCTGGTGGGCCGTGGTTCTTTTTTATGGGTCGTGGAGATGGTTCTGCAGACTTCAATGGAGAAGTAGCAGGGCTTTGAGTCTCAAGTGCAGTCAGTGTGATAGCTAGTGCCTGATTCCCCTCTGCCTCTGGTGCAGCATTGCTGCTGAGATCAAGCTCCTCCTTTTCATGGACTATAAGTGCTGGACCAGGGCCTTCCTCTTCATGACAAGGTTCATTAGCTCCCTCAAGGTTAGTGGAACCGATCTTTATCTCTGGGGAGCTTAAGGCTGCGTTCGGAGGAGGGGAGGCACGATCACCCTTGTAGTCCAACTTGTCCGCGTCTTTTTTCTTCTGGTCATCAGAAGATAAAGTTTCATCAGCACTTTCCTTCTCGCGGTCTTTAATATCGCAAGGCTGCAGCGGAACCTCCCATTCCACTGTTTGAGTAGGTTTCTTGTCTTTTGATGGAGGCGTTGGGGGGCGTATGGACTCTCTGACTGGTTCAGGAGATGGAGGTTGAGCGATTGGGATGCTGTCAGGCTGTTCTACGGAGTCACCAGCTTCGTCAGAAGGTATTGGAGTGGCAGATTCTATCTCCTTCAATTTCTCTCCTTCATCAGGGGACGTGGGTTTTCTCTCTTTTGAGGGAGGCATAGGAGGCTTCAAGACCTTTTTCTGCGGAGTAGGCTGTGCTTCCTGTGAGCTTTCACTGGGCTTAGAATGAGGCATTGGTGGTTTCACAGCTTCTACAGAGGCATCGACCTCAGTGTTGACCTGATGTGTTCCATTGGGAGTGTTGTCCATGGCATCAAGATCCTTTCGGAGTATCCCGTCCGATGACTGATTAGCAACCTGAGAACAAGAAAAGGGAAATAATGTATGCTTTAGCCTACACTCAGCAAGACTAGTTTTTGATGATATTGCTGTCTGCTTTTTAAGCACTAATAATTCATTAGGTTTTCAAATTTTTCCTACCTCACAGATTTTTGGCACAAGCGATATGATGCCATTGTTTCAATTGTTATAAGTACAGTACATGTATGAAAAGGCAGCTTTACCAGCCCTGTGCTGTGAATAGAAAGCAGTGCTTGACTCCCTGAGCCATCTGATGAGTCAGGCCTCATGGTCACAGGGTTTACATGCATTGCAACTCTGAGTGAAAGGTTGTTAAGCCCTTGTGCTACCATTAGTCCCCAATTATGTCACCAGGTGCAGAGCCAATTAGTTGTTACAAGCCATTTCAAAATATTACCCCCCTTGACATCAGATGGGGAAGTAACCAACTAGAGGCATGAAAAACTTATCAACTTCAGCCACGCAGTCAATCAGATTTCATTATTCTGGGCGGTCACTCCCCCTTGTGATGATGAGGAGGGGAGATTTTGAACTGGCTCATAATGGCTAATTAGCTGTGCACCGGATGGCATAATAGGGGACCTTTAACTCATGCATAGCAGGGGGGGGTTGAGGCCACACTTAGTCCCCATGGTAATGCTTAGCTTGTTGGAAGTAAATGCCAGTGTGCTCACAGTCAGGCTGAATTATTCCCACACACCTCCTTCATATGTATCCTTGTTGGCGGTCGACGACCCTGATTTCCCTTGGGTCTAGAGCGTGTCACATGCTCCAAGGAACAACTGTCATCCACTGTCACCTGAGCAGGAAAAACACGATTTCCAGTTTTTGAATGTTGTAAACAAAGAATGAACCAGATTACTATCCCATCTCCAAAGACAACTGGATCAAATAGAATTTAGTCACCTTCATCATATTTTTTGTCATAATGGGCAACTACAGTCTTGTTTCAACTGTTTTATCTATAACTCTGTCTGGATAATTGGGCACATAACATGGTAACTCAGCTCTTACTATCAAAACAGGAATATATAGAGGAAAAAGTACCTCATCAAAGATTTTATTTTTGGCTCTGTTGATTCCATCATTGAGGGCTTTGATCCAGGCTTCCTTCTCTTCTGAATTTTGAGCCTGAATTTTCACATCATGGATCTACAAAAATGTATGAACAGTTTCCATCCGTACACTGATTCAAACTAGAACAAGTTGCCAAAAAAGTCCAGAACAAGCTCCGTTACAATTGACAACAATATTTCTCAAAGACTGAGAAGTGTTTATCAGGAATTTTTTCATTCCCAAAAATAAAACATTTGATACCTTATTGAAGTGGCATTTTTATAATAAAATCAAATTTGATGCGTTTGCGTACATAAATTTGTCCTTAATATGCTGTTTTACTCAGACATTTTGGCTTTAAAATTCCTGTTACGTATTAAAATTTCATTGTGCATTGTTAGCAAGAAAGAGCTCAACATTTGCCGGAGATCCAATACATACACTGTGCAGAATACCGAATGAAAAATGCAAGAGAGTAACTGCTTTGAATCAGATGCAGAGGCAGAGTACAATCCAAGAGTGGGGGTTATGGATATTAATAATATAATGACAGAGGGATGGACCCCAGAGCTGAATGGTACAGTTCAGTTCAGATGTAACAGGTGAGGCAGTGTGGGTATATCCTGTGCCTGGCCAGTGGCTTTCCGGGAGCGCACACTTCGCCAGAGCCGACCTGTCAGATGGCAGGATGGCGAAGCTCAGCAGGGACATGGCCCCAATCCTGATGACCGTAGAAGGCTGAGGAGCTTGATCCTGATAACATGGGCATGGGAACACACTGAACATAGATTAAAAGGACCACTGTCCCAATCCTGGAGACCGAAAGTAAGTCTTGGGGGCTTGTTCCTATTAACTGAACTAGGGAGAGAACTTCCGTGAATAACTATCAAGAATGGTTACGATTTCATTTCAACAGATCAAGAGCTTTACTTGATAGTCCTGACTGGTTGCTAAAGAGAACATAGTCAGTGACAATCCTGGAACTTGAAAACTAAAAGTATGGGGAATCAGTATTTCAGCACACACGTCACAAGGGGTAACCACGAATCGGACACAGCCAGTGAAGGCGAGCACGCAAGAAGTAAACCAATCAAAAGAGTCAATACTTCAAATAGACATGCAAGCTGGTGGATGCAAAAAATACAATGAAAAAAATTTTAATTGTAAAAATATAATGCTGGCATGATTGATATCAATGCAGCACAGGTCGAAAACCACTGAAAAACCAAAAACTAACCTGGGCCTCATAGATGAAAATGTATGTGAATTTCAATTCTAAATATTGCATATGCTCAAAGAAAAATGGCCCATTGTAAAAAATATTTTAATTTATACAACTTGGGCAAGCGAAAAAAAACATGCGATTTTTATTTATTTAATCTGCATTAACTTGGAATTTTGTTGGAATTTTGAATGTGTTCAGAATTTATGTGTACACATCATTTTTGAGCCTAGACAACATTTTTAAATGTTGCCCATTACGTCTGAAAGGATTGCAAAGTAGCATATCAGGGTGGCATGTGTGCATGTACAATTTTGTTGAGCCTAATAGTATTATGAAATATAATAAGATCAAAAATAGTATGAAAATTCTGTACCCTCTTTGCATTATACACCTGTGCAAACTGCTGCAGCAGCTAGATTTGATGGTTGGACTATTCATTTTTGGAGTAATGCATGGAAGGCCAATGTAAAAGACCACTGTCTGTTATGCGATCTAAGAAAGTTAGTGTACAGGTTAAGACAAAGGTTTTCACCTGGATAGTCAGAGAGTTCCATAGAAAAACTAAAGTCCAGGTGTCTTCTCAGTGTCTAACCAGTCTTTTTCTTTGGCATGCCAGTGCTTTTCAGGTTTTGCTATCGACAAAAAGCCAAGAGAGGTCCTCGTTGGGATTTTACGCTCAAGGCAAATTACATTAGCTGTTGGAACCAAACAACCTTTGTTTTGTATATATAACGCTGTTTTCCAAGCAATTAAAAGCCATTAGTTTAGCATTGTATGAGCCCACATGCGATAATTAAAGCTTAAAATTATCAGAATTTTCAAAAAAAAATATGTAAATTTGAAATAACTCCAGGGGAAACTTATTTTAAGTTTCAGAACATTAAGTACATTTGTGTTTGAAGACCAAGCAGATATTTACCGTGGGTTTTGCAGCAGTGTCTCTCAGAATGGCCTTAGGTGTGATGGGTGGTGAATATTGGACGCCAAAAGCAGCGGCCAGAATTAAAAGGCAAAAACAGCTGAGAACGGAGAGACTCAAATAGAACAAAAATGCGAGACTCGCGCTACCAACGGACCTGGAAGTCATCCGAGGTAGAAAGCAGGCGAGCTCGAAGGTACAAAAAGAAAAGGGAAAATAAAACAAAGATTCCCTTTCTAACTACCACTAAACCTCAAACATGCAACTAAAGTCTTTAACAATACTCTGTCTCAAGACCTTACCGGCTAAAGCGCAAATGTGGCACTGACTCTCTAGCAACGGAAGTGAGGCGGAACTGGAACTTAAATAGAGTCCGGGCAACGCCCTCAATTAATGCCAGCTGGCCCAGGAATCCGATTGGGAACAAAACGATATCGTCCTGGACGAGAGCAACAAAAAGAGCTCTCAATGCTTCCAAACCATGACATTAGGTGCTTTTAAAAGGATTCCTAACCAGTTATTTTTTGCGTAAACCACAGACACATCGGTGAAGACATATAAAATCCTGCAGTTCCCTTTATACAGACTCATATTTTATTTTTGAATTCCCTGGCAATGTTGGAATACTAACCTTTCTACATGCCCTTAGGAAATCAGAACTTAGCAAGCAACATGAAGTACAAACCTCAGCCAGCCCTCCCAATGAGCCAAGGTGTATGAGTGACCAGATCACAATCAAAAAGGGAGCCCACAGCTGGCAGTAAGCCAGAAACCCCCTTCTCCAGGCAATGAGCCGTCAGCTCTGGCCTGGGGGACCGTATTACACGCAAAAGAGAATGCTCTCAAAATAACAAACTTTGCTCAGCAAAACTATACAGGATATAACAAGCAACAAAAACAATACACATGTACATCCTCAGATGTGTTTACCGAAGGAAATCTGGAATACTTCATTCTCAAACACTAGCGCTGCCGACATTAAGAGCAATACTAAATCCATGACGCCCAAAGAATATTGTAATTTCACTTGTATTTTTAAAATGAGTGCTAGGCATATTTGTTTCACTTCTGTAATTCACCAAGACCACTTTCACAGCTCCTGGGTCAACTCAAACGTGATGTTTTTGCTTGCTTATACAACCCCAATTCCGAAAAAGTTGGGACGAAGTGTAAATCACGAGTTAAATCAAAATGCAGTGACTTTCAGATCACATGAGCCAATGTGTGATTTACAATAGAACTTAGATAACATTTCACATGTTGAAACTGAGAAATTTTACATTTTTATCCACAAAATGAGTGCAAATTTTCTGACTGCAACAGGTCTCAAAAAAATTGGGACATAGGAAAAAAATGGCTGAAAAAGCAATTAATATTAAAGATAATCCACTGAAAGAGCATTTCCCAAGTAAATAAGTAAACTGGCATCAGGTGTGTAACATGATTGTCTATAAAAGGGATGTCTTAGAGGCTCAGTCTTCCAGAAGTAAAGAGAGCCAGAGGTTTTCCAACCTGTGAAGACTTGCGTTAAAAAAACTGTGAAATACTTCAAAATGTTCCTCAACGTCAAATTGCAAAGGCTTTGAAGGTCTCATCATCGACAGTCCATAACATCACCAAAAGATTCAGAGAAACTGAACAAGGACGAAGACCTTTACTGGATGCCCGTAATCTTCGGGCCCTCAGACGCCACTGCATCACTCACCAGCATGATTCTGTCATTGACATTATTAAATGGACCCAGGAATACTTCAAGAAACCACTGTCTATAAACACAGTCCGCGGTGCCATCCACATTCATTCATCCACATTTGACATTCATGTTGGAAATCATGGGCGTTGTGTCCTCCAGGCTAAAGAGGAGAAAGACCACCCCTCCTGTTATCAGTGTTCAGTTCAAAAGCCAGCATCTCTGGTGGTATGGGGATGCATTAGTGCATATGGCGTGGGACACTTGCATGTTTGAAAAAGCACCATGAATGCTGACAGGTATATAAAGGTTATAGATCAACATATGCTCCCCTCCAGATGACATCTATTCCAGGGAAGGCCTAGTGTATTTCAGCAGGGCAATGCAAAACCACATACTGCAGCTATTACAACAGCATGGCTTCGTAGTAGAAGAGTCCATGCGCTGAACTGGCCAGCCTGCAGTCCTGATCTTTCACCAATTGAGAACATTTGGGACAAAATTAAACGAAAAGTCTGTCAAAGGGGACCCAAAACTCTCCAGCAGCTGGAAGCCTGTATTAAACAAGAGTGGGATCAAATTCCAATGGCTAAACTCAAGAAACTTGTCTCCTCAATGCCCAGCTGCCTCCACTCTGTGTTAAAAAGAAGAGGGGATGCTACACCAGGGTAAACAGGCCCCTGCCCCAACTTGTTTGAGACCTGTAGCAGCCATAAAATTAGAAATGAGCTCATTTTGTGGATAAAATTGTAAAAGTTCTCAGTTTCAACATTTGCTATGTTATCTCTGTTCTATTGTGAATAAAAATACTAGCTGGTGTGATTTGAAAGTCAATACATTTTGATTTTATTCACAATTCACACTTTGTCCAAACTATTTCAGAATTGGGGTTGTAGTATTTTATTTATTTACTTACTTAAATATATGTATTTGTTTGTTTATTTTACAAATGGTGTTAATGTATCCAGTTGCCAGGCAGTATTTGTGTTGTCAAGTTAGCCTGACATCCTGAGTACAGAGAAGCTGCACGTGTGAAACTCTCTAAAGCCAGTAATAGACCTTCACTGTAATGATCTGGCAAAAAAACCACACAGGAATTTAGCCTGCGTCAAAGCCTGTTTAAGTTTAAATTGCCCTGCAGAGGAAAGTAATGCTTTTACTTTACATTGTTTCTTGTGCCTTATTATAACTCCAGCTGAAATATACTGGCTTTGACCATAGGATTCTGAGCTGTGCTGACCTAGCACTGTAAAAGAACTCTATGAATAATGGGGTTGCAGTTCAGAACATGAGACAAAGTAAAACCTTTTCTTATAGCATGACCATAATGTTCTCAACCAGTCCCCACCCCTTAGTTACCAAATCAGGCAGGCTGTTTAATTTTCTGCTGTGTGTCTTCCCTCCAGACAGCAACAAAAACTGCACCACATTGGTACTGTAAGGGGTGGTTCCTTAGTAATTTCCCTGGTCGGTTACTGGGTCATAGAGGCAGGAAAATGTTGCACACTTGGATGCAGCATTCAGCAGCTGGCCTTCAACGCCCTGTCTTGCAGAGGCCTCTCACTGACATCTGCTCCAGTCAAAGCAGCTTGCCAGCTCTGCTGCCTCGTCATCTGTTAGTAATACAGTCTTTCCTTACTGCTTCAGATAGCCCACATTTCTGAAATAGATTTCTGAGAGACCCAAATGGGATGGGCTGATCATATCTCACTCCAGGGGGTTCTGCTGATAGGAACAGGATAGTATTTTTCAAACTATTGCAGGATGGCTTCAGCATAGCTCAGCGGAAGACCGTATGTAAAGATAAAAAATGGAAAACTCATTCCAATACATCATAAAACCTGAACAACAACAAACAGATTATTATGCCCCCCCCCGCAAGGCTCCAGTCAAACAGAACCTCCTCATATAAGAAAAAAAGGTTAATCATTCCTTGCAGCAGTGGTATTCAACAGCAACAATAGCACTAATAGTAGGAAAAAAACTCTCTGCAAAGACGGGTCGACTTGTGTGTGAAGCAAAGGTGCGCATGCAAACGACTGCAGAAACCTGATCTCTGTAATATCCAAAAATTGTCAGCTAATAAGAACGGTATTTTCAAATATTGTTCAAAATTGTTTCAATCATATTCCGATGAAAAAGTCTTCATAAACTGGAAATCCCAGGGTCGCATTTGAACGTGTGCATAAAGCAAGGAAACAAAATTCTAAAAAAACTTTTAATTCAGGGTCTTGGGTAAAAACATTATTATGTGCAGACGGGCAACGACCAAGAAAGATTAAAATGAGCAAAGAAAATAACAGCTTGAGAGAAAGAAACAAAATAATGCTATTTTCATTACGCTACTGTAACCCCCTGAATAATACACAGCAGGAGTGAAGTGAACTGGCCTCTGATTTACTGACAGTGAGGCTGGGAAATAAGGCTGGGATTGACCTGGATGATATGAGTATAAAAATAACGGTTGGTGAACACCAGATTGTTGATATCTCATCCTCGAAAGCTAAGTAAGATGTATGGAAGATATTCAGATTAATTATAGAGGGTGACCACAATTTCATGTCTTTGTGGTTCTCGGTACGATGTATATTTGGTGAACTTGTTTCAAGATGGTACGATGTATGTTTAGTGAACTTATTGCAATCGCTGTGTACACTGTGTACTTGGTGAACTTTCACAAGAGCTGGAAGTAGTGTGTGTCATTTTGGTATTCTTCATTTTCTCCTGTTTATGTTGAGGCAGTTGATGTCAAATAAGTTGATGTCTTTCGATTTTTGTTAGGTTGGTAATTTTATTGTATTTTCTTAGATCCTTTGTTATTTTGCATCACCTACTCCGGGGACATCACTCTGTGTGAGAATAAGAATTACTGGCTGCTAAGATAATAAATACTTCACTTTTTTGAATATTGCATATTTCGGAGTTTCTGGGGACGGGAGAGGGGAATCACATCTGCATTTTAATGTAGCTTACAGTCCACCCCTTGACTGGGCTGTATCATAATCATGCACACTGAATCACAAATCACGTGGATGTTGATGGACTACGTTACCTCACAACGTAAATAAATCAGAGCATTCAGTGATTGGGCACACGATTGCACGGGCCAGCAAAAGATCGCACTTACCATTACGACATCTAAAATATCTTGATTTACATCATAACAATCTTTCACACTGTAATCTTTTTATGTTTAATCGTTCGCATGTGTCCGCGCTGCTGCTCTCCGGCCTGCACCTCATTTTAAGACCAACACGTCCATAGGCGCTCAATTTGACGCGAATGCATTTGCTATTTATGCAGCGTGGACGGTGGATGGGAAAATGGTCATCTGCGCCAGTCGTAAAGTAGCAGACATATTTATCATGCTTTGTGCTCGCTGTAAGATGGAGGCCTTCGTCTTTTGAATGTAAAACATAACCTTTAATGACAGTAGTTTATGGACGCCAAATTCAGTTAACAGGAACAAGCTCCCAAGCCTTTCTCACCATCTGTCTCCAGAATTGGGACTGCATTCCTGTTAATCCTTTCCCAGTCTGTTCCTCTGTCCAGTTTATTAGGAACAAGTTCCCAATCCTTCTGCGCTCATCAGGATTGGAACAGTATTCCTCCTAAGCTACTCCTTCCTGCCTTTGGCTCCAGTGAAGTGTGCGCTCTTCCTGACAGTCATCCTGGAAAGCCACTGGCTGGAGATGGGCAGCGCATGCACTGCTTCACCCACAACATCTGAACTGAACTATGTTATCCACTCTGGTCTCCGTCCCAGGTCCGTATTACTATCAAAAAATCTTAATACTGGATTTTACTCTGCCTCCGAACTTGATTCCTACTCTGGATAATAACACACCGTATTGTATTGCTGTTATAGGGAGATAAATTATTTAATGGAGAAATACTTAGTGGGAAGCACCCCCCATCCATATTTTTCTCTCTTTGTTGGGTTCTTTATTACTGATTAATGACTTGGTGCACTCTCCACACCAGTGGCACTGGAGCAGCTGACCTGGTTTGTTAAGCCTATCGCTGACTGGCAATCTTTACCTTATTCCCACACTTTGGGCCTCGTATTAGAATCAGTCTGTTCTTCTTCTGGAAGGCACCCCTTAGTTCATGGCATTTGTCATAGCACTCCAAGTCCACCCTCTCTAAACAGCTCTTCAAGTCCTGTACCAACAGAAAAGAATTTTGTTAATTCTCAGGACCTGCAGATTCAAAAGTGTCATCTTTCCATATAACGAAACCCCCAAGCCTTAACCAACATCAAGAACTGAAGAGAGAAAGACGCTGAGGTATATTCAGTTTCATTCCACAGGATGTGAGGCAGTTTATTTTAAACCAGACTATTTCAGAGAGGAGCTTGTCAAAAGCCATCAGAAGGACCTGTAACCCCAGTAAAGGATCACATATTAAATACCAAATGTTGAAATATCTTCAAAAGACATTAAGTACGGAGTCCAGCACTCTGTGGCTCCATACTACCCATAGACTTGGCGTGATGCATACTGCAGGTTCAAACAGCAGCAAAAATGATGAAGTAATACAAAAAAGCACACAGATGACATTTCCTTAGGTCTCAGCAGTGCAATGCCACAGTGTGTTAGAGATTTGATAACCTATAGAACAATGACATTAGCTATTGCAGAACAGCTGAGGAATTCGCATGTTATTATCCCATGTTAGTAGTCTAAATTTCTCAGGTTTTTAAATATTTGTACTCCACGCAGCTGGTGGTCCTTTTTAAAACTGGGCAATTATTTTTGTGATCTCTGCCTGCTGCTATTTTGTACATATTTAAAAGAAAACATGGATAAAAATGTCCAGATGAATAGTTCAACTGCCTGTAGGTTCATAAATCATACTTCTATGAACATGCATATTTTGTAGTACCTCATTCTCATAGATGACAATCTCAGACCGTTCCACTTGGATGTAGCGGTCCTTATACGATCCCAGGAACTTGCCTGTAGATTTCTTCACCCAGCCTGCCTTCCCCATGAACTTTGCCTCTTTGGGCTTGGCTGTGTCCTCTTTCACACCCTAGTGCATATGGGAAAGAATCAGAGGGAGTGAAATCATTGACTTTCCCAGAGGCCCTCAGAGAATTCTGATAAGGTGAGCAAGAGATGCTGCACTTTAAACAATGACAAGAACCGTGGGTCAACACTGGATGGATTCATAAACGTTATTAATTCCTAAACAAAATTGCACTCAACCACTATTTATAGTTGAATTTATCAGCAAAAACTCAAAGCCTCTCTAAAATCATGCACTAAGCATGGCCAAAAGGAAACATACACCAAGGTTGAAGACAATCAAACTCACTTTTTCACAATTCCAAAAAACTTATATTACCATACATCCATCCATTATCTATACCACTTCTTCCTCACTAGGATCGCGGGAGAGCTGGAGCCTGACCCAGCTGACTATGGGCAGAAGGCAGGCACACATCCTTGACATCTTTCTTATCCATCAGTGTTTACATGCATTTCTTTTGCAAAGTCAATAACTGCCTGCCTACTTCATTTGAATTTTTAAGCGATCAATTAGAGAATCCCTTAAACCTGCACATACCCCTGCACCTTCTGTCAGCCATGATTTACCAAAAATGCTCACTGTTCTTGAACCACTTTGAACACAAGAATATAGTTGTGAGCAGTGATAATTATTCACCACCACTCTTGTTGAAAAGGGGTCTCACTATTTTACTTTACTCAATAATTTTATGGTAAAAATATGTTTAAAAAAATGCTATTGTAAGCAATCAGAAAAAAAAATCAGTCCCGCAAGCATATGGAGGTAAAAATATGGATATTAAACAAAACATTGAAAACATAATGTTTTTTAACAATGGAAAGGTGTCAAAGTTTTACTTTTTTGACTCCGAAGAGGATAATACAGCTCAGTTCAGATGTTTTGAGCAAAGTGAGAGGGTGTTGCCAATTGCCAGCTAGTGGCTTTCCAGGACGACAGCAAGATGGAGTGAAAACTTTGGCAGAGCTGAACTGTCCCAGGGGAGGCAGGGGTTGTTTGAGAGGAACGTGGTTCCAATCCTGATTACTGTAGAAGGATTTGGCGTTTGTTCCTAATAAACTGGAAAAATAGGACCAAGGGTCCTGTAGCTTACCAGCAAGTAATCTTATAGTGATGATACAAGTTATGAAAATTTCATGTGAAGTTTGACATTCAAATCTTTGAAAGTCATTGCCAAGGTCACTAAATAAAAGTTTATACATTTAAAAGACCTCCTGTTATATAATCCCATGCTCTGAATCAGTTTTGATGATACAAGTAATTGAAAATTCAATATGTCAATTGTGAACCTTAAAGATCACAGAAGGTAAAGTATATGTTAGTAAATGGACTTCAAATATGACTTTCTAAACACATACCTTGGCTCCATCTGGGACCATTTTGGTGATAGAAGTCAATGTAATTTCACTGTTGAGTTTGACTCTAAAAGGTCACTGAAAGTCAGGTTGAATGTCTCCAAATGAAAGTGTCCATGTGACTTCCTAGATGTCCATAACACAAACCTAGGCTCCATCTGTGACCATTTTAGTGATACAAGTCACTGAATCTTCCCTTGGTCACATTTGACCATCGAAGGTCAATATGAAGGTTAACGAATTAAAAATCATATATGACTTCCTATACGTCTCTAATACAAACCTAGGCTCCATCTGTGACCGTTTTGGCAAAACAAGTCAATGTAATTGTATTATGTCAAGTTTGACCTTCAAAGGTTACCAACAGTCAAGTTGAATGTCACCAAATGAAAGTTCATGTGTGACTTCCTTTAATTCTGTGATACAAACTATCGGTGACCTCTTAAGTGATATAAGTCATAGAATTTTCACTCGATCAAGTTTGACCTTCAAAGGTCAATATGAAGGTCACCAAAAGAAAGTTCATATTTGACTTCCTATATGTCTCCAATACAAACCTACACTCTATCTGTAACGATTTTGCTAATACAAGTCATTGAAATTTCACTGTAAAGTTTGGCCATCGAATGTCACTGATGGTCAGATTCAAGGTCACCAAATGAAACTTCATACATGACTTCCTATATGCCCACAATACAAACCTAAGCTCTACAATAGTTTTGGTGATAGAAGTCACTGAAATTTTGTGTTTAATACACATACACTGCCCGGCCAAAAAAAAAAGTCACCGTTTGGAAATTAATGAACAAATTCTATAATTGGATCATTATTGCGGTTATTAATATGTTTCAGCTGGCAATAATAATTTTTACCCAGACTGATGAAATGCGTCGCGACTCATTTCTTAAAAAAATCATGTCGAAAGACACATCCCTTGATGGAGGAAAAGATGTTACAGTATTTCAGAACGGGCAAGTTATTGGCCTGTATTTAGCAAAGAAAACCAAGAATGACCAAAACAATTATGAGGAATCATTTTCACAAACAAATTTGCCACCACAAAGTTATTGGGACGTGCTCAAGAAAGTGGTTCAACCATTATGTCGAGAAGACAAGATCTCGGCCAAAAATTATGGCATTTCTGATCGAAAATCAATGTTCTGGCATTGCATATAGTCATCAAAACAATGACAAGACGAATGTGCACTGTCATCAAACCTACAGGGGTTCCAACTAAATATTTGAGTGTGCAACTTTTTTTTTGGCCGGGCAGTGTATGTTCCCAATCTTCAATATTTTCAAGCCTAGAAGCCTTTGAAAATTGTGACATTTTGCTTTGACCTCGTTTGACCTTTCAAGGTCATCTGAGGTCAACTTTAACATAGCAAATGTATAGGTCATATATGACTTCCCATATGTCGATAATACAAACTTAATCTCTATCTGCAACCATTTGGCCTCAACAGGCCATGTTGCATATTCATAAAGTACAGCGCCCCCACTGGTCTAGTTGAATCTGTCGATTCAATTAAAACGGCGCTCGCACTGTACATTGACGGTATGAAGGGAAGTTGATTGCCTGATTTAGAAAAAGATTTATCACACGGTTTTTGAGAAATAATTTTTTTTTAATTTCTCAGTCCTATCTTTAACATTGTGGCCAAAATTTCAAGGGCCCATAAAATGGACAAAAATGATTCAATCAAAAATCTAAAAAAAAAAAGCATCAAGAGATATGGTCTAGTGGTATGTTATGGCAAATTTACACAAAGATTCATCAGGCCAAAAATAAGATTAAAAATGTTCCGGACAACGGACGCCAGACACCACACCACAACAATAGCTTATCGGCCTATAGGGTCGGTAAGCTGAAAAGGAACACGCTTGGACAGGATTTATCAAGGCTGGGTCCCGAGCCCCAGACCCTTTGAGAAGCTTGGAAGCTTATTCTTATTAAATAAGTAAGGAAGAAAGCTACCCTAAATTACTACCATTAAAGGCTATGTTTTACTTTTAAAAGATGAAGAGTTTCACTAACAAGTTCTGACTGGGTTTAAGTGCAATAAGCAAATTACAATCCAGCCTCTAACAACTCTAGAGTGAGTTTAAATGGACATCACAGGTACAAAGGGTGAGAACTAGGAAACGAGATACAGCCGGGGATAAGGCAACACACAAGATGCAAACCAATCAAAATGAGACATTACTAATAATTAACCCTTAAATGCCCAACTATAGTAAAAGTTGAAAGAAAAATCTATGTATACTGTTAATATGTCCTAGGGAGGGCCTAATAACCCAATAGAAATTTTTAATTTTTGGTGACCTCATTTTAGTTTTGTGACATATATGTCACTATGGGCATTTTAGGGACCTTATTGCTAGAATGACTTGAATGATAAAACAGTTGTTGTCATAACTGAAGTATTTCATTAGCTTACCTGTTTGTCTACTTTATCCAGTGATGAATGGGTGCTGATCTATCGTGTGGATTCCACCATGGGGGCGGCCATATTGGAAAGGTTAGCTAGTGCAGCCAGTGTAGGGTCAGTTCCACTTTTAAGCATCAGATGGCAGCACTGATGGTCTAAATATGTCACTATCAGCATTAGGTTGCAAAATTTACGTGGGATCAGTGGTTTTCACAACCCCCAAAATCGTGGGACAAATTTGTCACTGGGGGCATTTAAGGGTTAACACATTGGTTGCTGAAAGGAAGGAGACAGAAGGAATTTGTACAAGGGTTGTGACAAATATTAAAATGAAAGTTTTGTACTGGTGATGATAAATCTGACGTGAATCCCACAGAAAATGAGTGTTCTTGTACTGAACTGAAAAACTCTGGTGAAATGAAAAGGCCCACAAATTTGACTAAGTGACATTTGTCAGGAGGAATGGGCAAAAATACCAGGAGGACTGAAATACTGGCAGAAGGCAATGTCACCGAAAGTGTATGCTAATTTTTGACCCAATAAAAATCTGATCGAATGAATAAAATTTGAGATAAATCAGCCATTCTTCTGAAAATTACCTTTTCTGAAAAAAAAATTGAGTGGATACTATAATTACTTCAGGCAGGAAATGAATTGAAACATGTAATGTCTGGAACTGGCAGTGTGAAAAACTAAATTTGAATATCTTAAGGTGTATGTAAACCTTTAGCTTCAATTGTATTACTATTGCTTAAAATACCAATAGGGTAATGAGTGGAGAAGATGTACCAACCAAAACAGTTTTATTAATGAACAGTAATACACAGGAATTAGCTGGTAGGATGTGCGCGTTCAAAAATGAGAAGCCTGTTATTTTTTTTATTTCAAATATTTTTAGCCACATTTCCTGTCTTCCAAAGTGCATGGGCCTTCTACATCTACACATAATTGAAAAATCCCCTTTCTGTTTTTAAACCTATAGTTAACTATATTCTGAGTGGACAGTACAAATGTGAGGGTGCGTTCTGGAACCACATACAAGTACCAGGAAGTGCAGCAAAATTTGCTTTATTGAAGGCAACAGTACAAAGTCCTGAATCCAAAAACACAATCCAGATGGCCAGAAACGGTTCGTTATCAGGGCAGCAATCACAAATCTGGAAGTCAGGCAAAGCAGGTTCGCTACACAGGCAAGGAATTGTGGTACAAAGTCCAGAATCCAAAATCACAATCCAGAGAGACAGAAACGGTTCGTTACCAGGGCAGCAATCAAAAATCTCGAAGTCAGGCAAAGCAGGTTCAGTACACGGGCACAGGAATATCAAAGACAAAGCCAAAATCTAAATTTGGGACGTTCCAGTCAGAAGTATAACACAAAGAGTACAAGGCATAAACAATCACAGCACAAGTAAAATGTTCTAACAAGAGCTGGTGGTGAAATGACTGCCTAAATACACATACCAGAAGTCACATGCTATGATAGGAACAGGTGAGCTGGATCAGACTACTTAAGAAAGGAACGAACAAGAGGAAGTACCTAACCACATGAAATTGGTGAAAGCCAAAATGCGGACAGGGGTTACACAGACATCCTATGACAAACCAAAGGCTCCGGTTTGGGAGTTCTAAAGTGCACAGAGTGAGGTGCAGAGAATCTGCTGAAACACAGCAAAGTAAATTGAGTGAAGGCAAAGGGCGGAGACTAGAGCAGAACGAGTGCTGAGAGCTCGTTAGTCAATTAGTAATGTGCAGCTATACAATCCCTAGTGCTTGTTAGTAAGTTAGTATTATAAACAATGTTAGTTAGTGTTAGTAATTTATCAAAAATAATAAACTGTTGGTATTGTTAGTAAAGATAGGTTAGTAAGGCGAAGGAAGCAAACAAGATTTGCAAACCCAGAAACCATGAAATCACCTGAAACTGTGGCACACAAGACTGGGGAATAAAACTGTCTCAGAACACAAGACAAGACAGGGGAGACAATGTGCAATGCAGGGTATGAGAATTACAAAAAACCAGAATAAATATCTAAACTGAGAATATGGGAAATGGCAGGCAAAAGACATGACAAAGCAAGACAGGCAAAATACAAAACATGGCATGAACTATATCAGAAAACATAGCTAGGAATCACGGTCATCACGAAAACATGGTCAGGTAACAGCAGAATCATAACAACAAAAGAAAAAAATTGACTGGGTGATTCTAAACGCTTCAGGACCCACACTTCCACATTCTGTGTACTGTCCACCACTGGGCAGAAAGTTTAATGGGAGAGCAAAGAGAGGGAATAGGTGGTATTCCATGTCATCAGCAATCAAATGGCAAAGAAACCAAATGCAAACGGCAATGTTTGGTATCAAGTAGAAGACAGAAATGGATAAAGTTAAAAGGGAACAAATGCTAGAGAACTTAACAAGTCAAGCAATAGAACTGATTATGCTTGAAGCAAATGATTGTCAAGTATTAGGCCATCAAACAAATGTAACTGCAGAGCACATAAAAAGCACCATTTGGGGTGATTAATTCAGCTATGCGAATCGAATCTGCCATTTATGGCTGAAGAAGACCACAGATCTGTCATGTACCCACCAACAGTCCCATGCTCTCAGAGAGGGAAATTCCACAGGATATTACACAAATGCTATATTTCTCCTTTCTTTCACAGTACTTACAACCTTATTGAGAAAGTCGTTGCTCTTCCTAACAGTGCAGCAAAAAAAAAAAAAAAATTGGAAGCCAATGAACAAGGGTGCTTCTTCTCAAACTGTCACGTTGGGCAGACTCACTGCTCTGTCATATACAGCTGTCCAGGAAGTGTGTGGATGCACTCGATAACCATTGCATCCCAGGGTCTCTCAGTGAGAGCGGACAGCCGGCAATGGAGGGTTGTTTTTCTGACACGGGGGAAACTGGGTCGCAGTTGGTGATGCTTAGCCAGACAGGTTAGAGATTGCAGGGAAAATCCATGCTTTAAAACAGCTGTAGGCCTGCATGCTTTTCACCAAATTAAGCAGAAGAACTGCCTCTGCAGGCTTATGCAGATTGCATTATCACATAATCATTATCCAAATAACTGGTGAATTTAAGTACAGAAGAATATTTTATCTCATACATGCCTCACCAAAGATTAGGCTTGAGTGATCTGGCTTCAGATGAGGATTTTTCAGTATATGGACATAAAAATGATTGCTCTCAAACAAATGCAAAATTAAAGAAAATTACTTTACCCGACCAACTGAGCAAATTCCAGAGACACATACACATACCATAGATCAAAGGAAGTCACTAAGAAGCCATCATCACTGGCTAAAAAAAAAATCCGACCTTATTATCAGTGCTTAGTCATCATAAATCATAACTGCATTTACATGACATCAAGCCTGTCCTTCAACAAAACAAAGGGGTTATCATAATTCCTGAATGAGACACTCCACCGCCGACGTGTTCCGTATTTGACTGCTGCATCTAAGATCCCCTGAAATGCTGTGTGCCTTGATCACCCCTGTCAATTTGAACTCTATAAGCTAAAATCACAGGATATCCTCATCATTGGTTAACTTATCAGAGCAGCAAAGACGATCGCAAAACTGTCCAGCCACTCTCACTATGAGAGATGACATTAAAAGAGTTTCAAAAACAGGGAAATGGCAGTCACTTCAATGCATATCCACCCCCAAGTGCGATTACAAATTGTTAGATTTGACACACTCATTTCAGCCTGACCCACATGCCTCAATGGTGCAATCTAAAGCTGAGCAACCTGAAGGGAACTCAATGTCAGCTTGCAAAAAGATAGCAGGACAAAAGATCAAAAACAGAAGAGGAAGTCACCAGATGTCACTGGCTGAGGCGAGTATGAAATGTCTAAAGTTAGTTGGTTTGGTTTGGGCTTGTGGACTCACATAAACGCACATTCACACATATGCAGAAATAAAGAGTAGGAGCCACGTACGCTAACTTGTAAGGCCAAGCCACCCACAATGCGTAAGACCAAACTCTTAACGCTAGAAACAATATGACGACAGGATGGGCGTTCAGTAATTGGGCCTAAAGCATATTCAGGAAAGACTAGCACTCTCGAGACCTAGTGGGCTGCTACATGGCTTGTTATGGTAGTTATCTGCTCTAGTAAATGTACTATAGGCCCAGTGTTCTGGTTTCTTTTCCAAAGTTATCCTCACAGCCCTCTTGTTAATCACTTTCTTCTCCCATCCGGCAGCTTGCATGTTTATTAGATATATTCTCTCCTATGATTGGTTTACATCCCATGTCCGTTTTCAGATCACCTATAATGCAATCACGATCCCAATTATTTCCTTAAGTAAGTGTCAGCATATATATACCCCTTTCTTTACAGTTGCTGGTTGCTAGTACAGTTGCTAGTTGCTGGACTGTTGCATTTCCTACACAGCCTTTAGCATCCGTGAGCATTTAATTGTTGCATTTGGAAAGTTAAATAGCCAAAGACCAGCACAGATTTGCATGAATGCCATTGCACAATTTTTTTGCAGGCTTACAGTAAGTCATTTCGCACAATTGCGATAATTTATATCTCACATTCACGTTCCACCTGCTTGACAGAATTTTTTCCACCTTCTGTATTTTATAGATGTTTAAAATCCAGGGCGATCTTAAAACAAATCTCTTTCTTTTTAATTGATCTTTGATAATCTCGTAAAAATGCTACATAAATTATCTCAACTGCGCAAAATGGCCTAATTTTTAAAAAAATTTTATTTAACCCTTATTTAACCAGGGCAGTCCCGTTGAGATTGAAATCTCTTTTTCAAGGGAGCCCTGGGGTAGAGAGAGGAGGAATTGCACAGCCAATTAGATCAGGGGATGATTAGGTGGCAGATCGAGAGAGCCAGGTTGGGACTTTAGCCATGACACCAGGGAACCCCCTACTCTTATCGAAGAGTGTCGTAGGATCTTTAATGACCACTGTGAGTCAGGACCTCGGTTTAACGTCTCATCCGAGAGACGGCGTCTCTTTCAGTACAGTGTCCCCATCACTGCACTGGGGCCATGGGGATTGTTCTGCCAGAGGGAAGATCGCCACCTACTGGCCCACCAACACCTCTTCCAGCAGCAACCTGGTTTTCCTCGGTGGTCTCCCATCCAAGTACTGGCCAAGCCCACACCTAATTATTGATTACATTACACATATATTACATTTATTACACAATAATGTAAGCCCACAAAAAATCGTGCAATCGTTCATGCAAATCTGTGATGTTCTATGGCCATTTAAATTTAAAAATGCGACAATCAAACATGCTATGTCAATAAATTGGACAATCTACTCATTCAACTAAGTGGAAGTAGAAGGGTATTCTTTAGTCTTTTGCAGTGCGGGGTGAACTATCCTGGACTGTGCACTGAGGCTAAAGTCCAATTATGGAGGGCCGTCTGTGCCCCTAGATTATTCTATGGGATCGGCTCTATACATGTAAACAATTGTAATCGTAGTAAGCTAGATTCGCTGCAGGGGCTTTTATTAAAAATGGCATTTGGTTTCAGCAAATATGATAGGCATACGTCTCTGATAAAAGCACTAGGTATAACCTCTGTGTCAGATTCCATAAAATTTCAAACAGCATCTCTCTTCCACAGAGTTATGAAAATTGATTGTCCTGCTGGGGACCTGGCGGCCGGGCTGCTCAAGTATCATATCCAGGGCACAATAACAGAGAGACTAAGAAAGTCTGGCCTCTCCCCGGTGACTGCGGCCTTGAGACTCCCGGCGGCCAGGGGCTCTAATCTCATAGAAAATGGTGTGGTTGACTCGTTGAGAAATTTTGGGTTCAGTGATGATTTTAACAAAAAGAGTTCCAGGTAATTTTATCTTGCTAAGCTTATTCTAAATGCGTTTTAAATAATGTCATAATGTTTTAAGTACCGTACTATGTAGGGGTGGCCTATCCGACGTGACCCGAATGCCCTGTCGTGTTGCAGTATGCCAAGAACAGGGGCGGGGAACCGAGGGTAGGCTCCCACATGTATTTGATTTTATTAACTATGTGCCATGTAGGACTATGGGGTAATTCTGTTTGAGAAAATCATAACTGCATGGCAAATATGCGTTTTGATGCGTTAATAATAGTAATATATGGAAGCTCTCTTCCTTGTTTAGTTCACAGGGATATGTTCCCTAGCCTCTCTCACGGTCTCCACCATTGGGTACTGCGTTCTTGGTAATTCTCTAACAGTTTGTTCCAATGCCCCTTATATTGGGAATAAGCTCCTGAGCCTTCTACGGTCACTAGGATTGGGACCGCATTCCTGCTAACTTCTTCATCGTGTCATCTGACAGTTTGGCTCTGGCGAAGAGTGCACTCCATCTGGCAATCATCCCGGAAAGGCACTGACCTGGCACTGACTGCACCCACACTGCTCTGCCTGTAACATCTCAACTGGTCTGTGTTATTCTTCTTTGAGTTTTATCGCAAAGTCTACTATCTTACTATCAATAAACCCTACCATTGCGATTGTTCTCTGCCTCTGCATTAGATCCCCCCGATCATGATCATAACAGTTACAAAAAATTTGTTTTTTCCGAACACGTCTTTGATTCCATTACATATGCATCATCCTTCAACTTAAATCTGTGTAGGCCTGAGTAGTTAATTTCAGTCTGACAGCATTTCAGAGGTGATATGTTATCTCAACTCTCCAGAACCAACAAGAGACCATGATAAAGCATTTCAAATTAGGGAGCAGCATTTATAAAAACGGGACCAAAAAATCTAATTTATTTACTCAATTCATTCGGTGATGCATCACGAGTTGGCTATACATTAAATAACATATTAGACAATAGATTAGCAACACAGCAAATGCAGGGTTCCCGATACTGCTCGTAATTTTCGTCATTGACAAACATAATCAGTGACGAGAAGGAAATTACAACCCCAATTCCGAAATGGTTGGGACAAAGTGTAAATTGTAAATAAAATCAAAACACAATGACTTTCAAATCACACCAGCCAGTATTTTATTCACAATAGAACAGAGAAAACTATCGCAAATGTTGAAACTGAGAAATTTTACAATTTTATCCACAAAATGAGCTCAATTCAAATTTGATGGCTGCTACAGGTCTCAAGAAAGTTGGGACAGGGGCCTGTTAACCATGATGTAGCATCCTCTCTTCTTTTTAACACAGTGTGGAGGCATCTGGGCATTGAGGAGACAGGTTTCTTGAGATTAGCCATTGGAATTTGATCCCAATCTTGTTTCATACAGGCTCCCAACTGCTGGAGAGTTTTGGGTCTCCTTTGACAGACTTTTCATTTAATTATGCACCAAATGTTCTCAATCGGTGGAAGATCAGGACTGCAGACAGGCCAGTTCAGCACACGGACTCTTCTACTACGAAGCCATGCTGCTCTAATAGCTGCAGTATGTGGTTTTGCATTGTCCTGTGGAAATACACAAGGCCTTCCCTGGAATAGATGTCATTTGGAGGGGGGCATATGTTGCTGTAAAACTTATACCTTTCAGAATTCGTGGTGCTTTTTAAAACATGCAAGCATCCCACACCATATGCACTAATGCATCCCCATACTATCAGAGATGCTGGCTTTTGAACTGAACGCTGATAACAGGGGGGGTGGTCTTTCTCCTCCTTAGCCCGGAGGACACAACGCCCATGATTTCCAACAAGAATGTCAAATTTGGACTCGTCTGACCACAGGACACTTTGCCACTTTGCTACAGCCCATTTAAAATGAGCCTTGGCCCACAGAACACGGTGGCGCTTCTGGATCACGCTCAACAATGGTTTCCTTTTTGCTCAAGTTTTAGGTGGCATCTGTGGATGGCACAGCAGACTGTGTACTGACAGTGGTTCCTAGAAGTATTCCTGGGCCCATTTCGGAGTGTCAATGACAGAATCATGCCGATGAGTGATGCAGTGGTGTCTGAGGGCCCAAAGATCACGGGCATCCAGTAAAGGTCTTCGTCCTTGTCCCTTACGCACAGAGATTTTTCAAGTTTCTCTGAATATTTTGATGAGGTTATGCACTGTCGATGGTGAAACCTTAAAAGCCTTTGCAATTTGACATTGAGGAACATTGTTTTTAAAGTATTCAACAATTTAATTACGCAAACCTTCTCAGGCTGGAGAGCCTCTGGCCATCTTTACTTCTGTGAGACTCAGCCTCTCTAAGACATTCCTACACACCTGATGTCAGTTAACTTAATTACTTGCTAAATGTTCTTTCAGCTGATTCTCTTATATATGAATTGCTTTTTCGGGCCTTTTTTGCCCTGTGTCCCAACTTTTTTGCGACATGTTGCAGCCAGGAAATTTTAAATAAATTTTGTGGATAAAAATGTAAAATGTCTCAGTTTCAACATTTGAAGTGTTATCTATGTTCTATTTTAAATAACATATTGGCTCAGGTGATCTGAGAGTCATTGCATTTTTATTTTATTCACAATTTACACTTTGTCCCAACTATTTTGGAATTGGGGTTGTACAAGCAGTAGTCACAGTGGTGAATGTAATTGCTTTATGACAAATTAAAATTCAGTGACAACTAGTGGCGTCGCCTGCCAAAGGCATTGGAGGCTGTAGCCCGAAGATTTTTTTGCTTCAACCCAAATAATTTTTCACTGAGGGCAGTTTGTCACCCGCTTGACTGAACCTCAGTAAAACGAGCTCGCAAGAAAGACCAATCAGAGAGGGCTTATTGGAGGAAAATACACCCAAACACTGCGTCATTGGCTGACCGGTCTCCGTGGGCTTGATATGTCATGCTGTTCTCACAGTCAGTGAGAGAAAATGAATGTACATGGATTTTTTTATTCATAAAGTAGTTGAAGCAGGAGCATGAACACCCTCTCTTGTTGAGCTTGAAGAACAGGTGTGTAAAGGTCTATATGAGTCCTAAGCTGCATGAACACGATATGAGAAGGGCGTAAGTTATATAGTCAACGTTCGGTGTGGCTTTCCTTGGCTAGCTACACCAAACTAGCCTAGCCTCATGTTATATAAAATTTAGTAACAACACCCACTTCCAATATGGAATTGGTTCCCGTCCGAATCGCAGCGCAGATTTTGGCACCTCATTTCAGTGCCCTAGCACTTAGCTTAACACCTGAGCTGTCAATTTTTTAATATTTGCCCGCTGGTGCTCCGAAATGGATGTTACAGCCAAAATAAACTAGTAAGCATGCAATATGAATGCAACGCGGTCGAATTATTTCTGCGCTTTGTAGTCTCCAAGAAAAAAAGGCAGTGGCTACTCTTACGGCAGCAGTAGAGGTACTCCGTTGGGCTAATCTTACGTCCTTCCGTTTGCACCTGCGCAGAGCACAGAATTCTGGACTTAAAATTTGCAGGCGGCTTGCAGAATTTTTCTTCTACTCGTCATATCCATTGGGCCCGATTTGGCGCCGAAGCAATAAGTAAACCAATACCACGGGCAATTTCCGAAAAGGCCATTTAGCTTGGAGCTTTCGCCCCTCCGTCACATACCAGCAAGGAAGCTGTTCATTTCTCCAGACTAACAACACACCACAGCT
Source organism: Gymnothorax reevesii (assembly GCA_029721435.1). Taxonomy (NCBI): domain Eukaryota; kingdom Metazoa; phylum Chordata; class Actinopteri; order Anguilliformes; family Muraenidae; genus Gymnothorax; species Gymnothorax reevesii. The sequence continues at coordinate 38,763,543 of CM056589.1, read as the reverse complement.
ATGCACACGAACCAGCAGGTCCTAATACACACTGAAGCAGTCCATAAGCTGTTGGTCCACTTTTATCTGCCCCTCACTGTCCATGTTTCCCTCTAAACTCTGTCCCACTGGATTTCTACAGTCTCCGGTCTACACTTGGGCATGTTGACCAGTCCTACAAATGTGTCTATATGGGGTGGATTCTAGCGTCCCCTGCATCCTAGCTAGGAGTAGTAAAACCATTTACTCACCAACTGTTGCTGTAGCAAACTGTAGCCGATAGCAAATTCATGCTTGAGCAGCCAGACTTTTGCACTGCGTCCTCCACTTTCGCTGTTGCGTTCATTACAACAAGTTCATTTCATTAGATCTATACACATGTACTGCGTTTTATAGCAGAATTTCCCCGTTGATTCCTTAGCTCAGATGGCAGACGCGTCTCACGTTTTACTGTGACCCTGCATCGTCCCGCCTAGATCCGCCCTCCACAGAGCTGGCCAGTCAAAATAAAGTGGGCACACAGGGAGTGGGGGCCATAGTGGAAGAGCCACCCCAATGAGGCGTTTCAGGCAGAGACTACTATGGACTACAAATGGGGTTTTTTGAGGATGGCAGTACGAGCGAAATAAGTACCCTTTTTTTACTTTTTGCGATTAGCAGTACTCTAGGGGAGTCAAAGAACAAAACATAAACTTGGAAAAATAGCATATTAGGTCCCCTTTAATATCACATGGTGGTTGAGGACAGCCCAGCAACCTGTAAGCACTCCCCTGTTGAAGAAGACTGGAATGGATGAGGGTGCAACCACTGAGACTTGAAAGTTTTTGGATTCAGAATTAGTGGAAGTCTTAAATGTTTAACATATGAAACTCTAAGAATTTGAGATTTCCATTAATTTTGATTCCAACAAATTGTTTTTGCATACAACATTGAGCTCACCCAAAGTTCAATTTAGAATCAGAGTTGAGGGAAATCTCAAAAAACATTTTAAATAAACATGTGGGAATTCCATAAATCCTGATACCAACAGCACATAATTTCTCACCAAGTCTCATTTAGCATTTTTTGTCAGGGCTCTTCATTACATAACTGATACTCTTAAAGGGTGTGTCCCTTAAGAATTATCGGGTGCCCAAAATGGTTATATTGATAAAATTGAGCAGAGAAAAAATGAGAAATGAAGGGTTTAAAGGGATTCCTAATCCCACTCTTTTGAAAAAATTCCGTGCTTAAAAACTCAAGAGGTTTAATTTAGCTTTTATAGTGCTCAGGGTGCTCACTACTGGAGGCTTGACTGGAGTGGAGCCTAAATTATACATACAGTCAAACGTATAATGGACAGGCCTGTTTGTGCACATATATTTGAGTTTTGACCTTTCCTCTTACATGCTGTTGGCTCTTAGTATGATTTAAAGATTTTTTTAAAGTTCTGTGAAGTCCATGAGTGACTAAGAAAAAATAAAGAATAAGGTAAACTGAAGAATATTTTTTTGACTTTATCTTTCTCGGAAAAAAGTGAAGAATATTTTTCAAAACCCAGGGGGGACCTGCAAATGGGCTTGCATCCAAATATCATTACTTAACCTACAAACCCAATTCCAATGAAGTTGGGACATTGTGAAAAACGTGAATAAAAACAGAATACAATGATTTGCAAATCCTTTTCGACCTATTGAGTACACTACTAAGACAAGATCATTGATGTTCAAACCAATAAACTTTATTGTTTTTTTGGAAATATTCACTCAATTTGAATTTGATGCCTGTAACATTTTCCAAAAAAGTTGGGACAGGGGCAACAAAAGACTGGGAAAGTTGAGGAAAACTCAAAAAACTCTGCATTAAAAACTGATATCATTCTCTAAAGGATATTACCATGTGGGCTCAGGACTACTTCGGAAAACCTTTTTCAGATAACAAAGTTCGTCGCTACATCTACAAGTGCAAGTTAAAAGTTCCATGCAAAGCGAAAGCCATATATCAACAACACCCAGAAATGCAGCTGGCTTCTCTGGGCCCGAGCTCATCTGAGATGGACTGACGCAAAGTGGAAAAGTGTGCTGTGGTCTGATGAGTGCACATTTCAAATTTTTTTTTGGAAATCATGGACTTTGTGTCCTCCGGGCAAAAGAAGAAAAGGACCATCCAGCCTGTTATCAGTGTAAAGTTCAAAAGCTAGCATCTGTGATGGTATGGGGATGTGGTTGTGCCCATGGCATGGGTAACTTGCACATCTCTGAAGGCACCATTACTACTGAGGGGTACATACAGGTTTTGGAGCAACATATGCTGCCATCCAAGTAATATCTTTCTCAGGGATTTCCTGCTTATTTCAGGAAGATAATACCAAGCCACATTCTCCATGTGTTACAACTGGGTGGCTTCAGAGTAAAAGACTGCAGGTAAATAGGCTGGCCTGCCTGCAGTCCAGACTTGTCTCCAATTGAAAATGTATGGCGCATTATGAAGCGCAAAATACAACAACGGAGACCCCAGACTTTTGAGCAACTGAAGTCGTTCATCAAGCAAGAATGGGAAAGAATTCCATCTACAAAGCTTCTACAGTTATTGTCCTCAGTTCCCAAGTGCTTATTGAGAGTTGTCAAAAGGGAAGGTGATGTTACACAATGGTAGACATGCTCCTGTCCCGGTTTTTTTGGAACATGTTCCAGGCATCAAATTCCAAATGACAGAATATTTCCAAAAACAATGAAGTTCATCAGTTTGAACATTAAATATCTTGTCTTTGTAGTGCACTCAATTGAATATAGGTCAAAAAGGATTTGCAAATCATTGTATCCTGTTTTTATTTACGTTTCACACAACATTGTAATTAACAATGAAATATTAATTAAAGTGGCATAGTTTATCAGCATATAAGAAGGCAAAATTGTTACAGTCAAATTTTATATTTTTTGTATATCTCATGGACCTACAGCATGAAATATTTTTGCTGACCAAAACATATAGCCTACTGGTTTACACTGTTCCTTCATCATGTGCTCTAGACTACTTTAAGATCCTTAATAAACTCAACATCAGCAAGGCCTGCAGGTTCTATGAATTTGATATCTGGGCAAATTCAGTTTCACAAAAACCCCATTTCCTAAAAAGTTAGGACATGGCATAAAATGTAGATAAAACAATGCAATGATTTGCAAATCAATTAAAACCCTATATTTGACTGGAAATAGGATGTCGAAACTGATAAACTTTATTGTTTTTTGAAAAATATCTGCTCATTTTGAATTTGATGACAGCAGCATATTTTTAAAAAAAGTTGGGACAGGACAATAAAAGACTGGAATGCGTGATGCTAAGATAAGACGACTGGCAGAACATCTCACAGCTAATAACATTATTTAGCAACAGCTCAGCAACATGATTGGGTATAAAAAGTCTTTCATTAGTAAATATGGTGAGGGCTTAACCACTCTATGAAAGACTGCATGGGGAAATAGTTCAGCAATTTAAGAATGATGTTTTCAACTTAAAATTGCAAAGAATTTTGAGATTTTATTAGTACATAATATTATGAAAAGATTCCATGAATGCAGAAAAATTTATGTACACATGGGGCAAGGCCAAAATTCAGTTTAGAATGGCTGCAATTTTCAGGTCTTCTGGTGGCACTCAATTAAAAACAGACAAGGTTCTGTTGTGGAAATCATTTTGTAGACTCAGGAACACTTCTGCATATCACTGTCAGTACACCCAGTTTGTCACTGCATCCACAAATGCAAGTTAAAATTCTACCATGTAGAGATTAAACCATGGGCCTGTATGAACAATATCCAGAAACACTGCCTTCTTCTCTGGGCCCGGACTCAGTGTCCTGAGGCAAAGTGGTTTGACTGATCAAAATGTAACATTGTTTTTGTTTTTTTACCCACTGGGCTAAAGAAGAGAGGGTCCATCTGGCTTGTTATCAGCAAACAGTTCAAAAGCCAGCATCCATGATAGTATTAGGTTTCCTTAGTACACATGGAATGGGTAACTTGGGCATCCTTGAAGTCAACATTAATGGTGAAGGAGAAATACAGGGTTTGGTGCAACATTTACTGCCATCCAGATTTTTTAAGGGAAGGTCTTGTTCATTTCAGTAATACCATGCCAAACACCATACTCTGCATGCACTACAACAACGTGGCTTGTAGTGGAAGAGTCTGTGAGCTGAAGTGGTCTGCCTGCAGTCCACACCTGACATCCACCGGCAATATTTGGCGCACTATGTATGAAAAATATGACAAAGGAAGCTCCAAAGTATTAAGCATCTGAAATCTTACATAATGCAAGAATGGAAAAACATATTGCTCCCAAAACTAAAGCAGATGGTCTCCTTAGTTTCCAAATGCTTACAGTGTGTTGATTGAAGAAGATGAGATGCAACACAGTAGTAAATATGCCCCTATGCCAACTTTTTTGAAACATGCTGCTGGCATCAAATTCAAAATAAGCGCATATTTTCAAAAAAAAAAAAAAAAAAAAAAAAATCCCAGTTTTAACATCTGATATATTGTCTTCCTTCTATTTTCAAACAAAGTTCAAATAATTTGAAAATCATTACATTTTGTTTTTATTTATATTATACACAGTGTCCCAACTTTTTTGGAAATGGGGTTGCATGTAAATCCTGCAAAACACGTATTAGCTATTAAACGATTGGTTAACATTTACGATAGCAGGAATGATGGAAATTAATTAGGAGGATGCAATAATATCCACCATATTCCATGGCAAAGTTACAACTTTACAGAACAAATATTGAACCATGTTTGTGTTACAAAGGGACATTTTAAAGGCAAAAATTGAAAAATGAATTTACTAGTTTTATATCTCATATAAATGAGAAATACTACCCATTTTATATGGCTGGTATTCATTTTTTCAGTACACATGCAGTAAAAGAATTGAATCCCCTGTGACTTTTTCATCTATGCCCGTAGTTGACAGAAAACGTACTGGTCACTGGTCGTATGACAATTTAAGCCTCCGTCTTCAGGGGACATGTAAATTATTCGTGGAAATTATTAGTCTTCCTTGTATCACAAATTAATTTGGCAGTTGCTACGGGTACGGAAGTTTTTCAATGCATTTCAATGTGGAGAGGTACGGCAGTCCCCATTTCAAGCCCTGCCCTAACCTAACCCTAACCCCTAACCATTCCCCTAACCCTAACCCTTCCGCTAACCATATTCCTAAATCCTTATCCTAATCCCTTGAAATCGACTGCCGTACCAATAAAAACGGTCGTGTCTCTAGACACTGCGATCAATTTTGATAAAGGTTTACTACATTGCAACAAAAACAAACCAAATAAAAAACGTGTGTTATACGTTTTATAAGCCTAAAACCTAATGCATACTCTCAAGCTACATAATATTTAGGTAAATGGGACCATAGGACCACTGTCTCAAAGGGAAAAATTTTTAAAGTTGCATCTAGTCTGATAAAAATGGTTGTTTTACAACGTTTTTAAAAATGTCAACTTCAAACCCTTGAACCCTCAACTCGAAACCCGTTTCGAAGTTGATTCGACTAATTGAGAGGTGTTAAAATAACAAAAGGGAGCACACCCCACAGTGTGACAACTCAATGATCGTACGCCCTGACTTCCCAGGCTTGATTAATATTCTAGCAGTTACTTGTGCTAGTTCCTGTTTTATTGTTACAGTTCCTGAAACGCGTCCGTCACTTTCATGTGAACGCTACACGATAAAGCTCCAGTCAGCGGAAAGTCCGTTACCGCATGTTTCTATACCTGTCCCTGTACTGCAGATCTAAGACACTGTGGGAGGAAAAAAACCTAAAAAGTTTAAGAATCCAACCAGATAAATTTTGCCCGGTGGCTTTAGCCGAGTTAAATTCGTTAAAGAAAGGCAAATGCGCTAATCAATTAAATCACCACTATATTTGATAATACAATAATTTCCACAGGGGTTGAAAGATAAAACTTAATTTTCTCTCTCACACACAAACAGGTTAAAAGTCACAGGTGCTGTATTTCAACGCAACCCCTCCCATGTTTTCCTCATGCATCACCATGGTCACTGGGGAGCCGGCTCAAACTACGCCATTCAGTAAGAAAAATACTGGGTGGGAACTCTTTAAACTGCGAAGTCGTGGAACTGGCGGGAGGGCAACAGGTTGACAGCAGGTATGAGACAGCTGAGATCTCTTGCCGTGCCCGACATAGCACCAGCGACTCTTAACCAAACATCCTCTGGACTACAACATAAAGGACATTTTAGACTACGTAAAATGCAATGATCTCTGGTGGGCTAACGTTCAACCTACATTTCGATGACAGGACATTTTTTATTATTCCGGGAGAGAAGGTGTCATCAAACGATCAAGTTGATCATCCGAACTTGCTAAGACGTCTCGCAACAGCCCAAGATAAGCACAAGTTAAATGGCAATAGGAGCGCCCATCGTCTACTTTCAGCCAGAATTATGCTGAATCTCGAAGTAACGGACTGCATTACTGCTCTCCGCTTCACTCGGTGAAAACAGTTTCGCGACTGACAAATCAACGAGCCAAGTGGCAAACAGTGCAATACTCAAACTGAATCCGACCAAGTTTATACAAAAATGGGGAGCGTTTGTCCACTTACAGCTGAACTGTAAACGGACACAAGTAACCAAGTCGACACAGGGAAAGTCCGCGCATAATATTGAACCCACTCAAGTATACTCACATCTTCCATGATTAAAACTCTAGAATCCGTTATACCAGTGAAAAATAACGAGAAAGCGAACACTTCTCTCAAAATTCAAAACAATTATTTTCTTCTCTGCAGTAAAACTTCTCATGTCCACCATTACGCGGGGATGGACGAAATAGGAACTGTAGGTTTAAAGTTTGAACCCCGAGAAGCTTCAGATCTCCTTTTTCCTCTTTTGACTTGCAGCTACGAAACGTTTTTTTTTTTTTACAGTTTGGTTTCCGGTAAGTCCATGCAAGCCTCTGAGTGTAGGCAGAGATAGCTGTCACCAAGATGGAAGGGAATCTGTGCACTGTCCTCGGAAAACAATACTCGTTCGTTTTGAGGGCCAAGAAATCAAACTGAACCCAGGCTTACATTTTACACATCGAATCGTAAATAGTTCGGCACCGTGAGCAGAAATCAAGGAACATCGGCGTCAAGAACTTCGGAGCACTAAAAAGCGAAAGCGCTGAGTTCTACATGTTGCTCACTGACGTAAGCTCGTCACCGGTCAAGTCATATTCAAATATCTTACCAATGGCTATCTATGAGTGACTATGCGCTTTCATCCAAAACATTTCTTTACTGCGTCTACTAAAATGGCACGTCACTTTTACCCTCATTTTTCCATTTCTTAGCTATTGATAACGCATTAAAATATGATTTAATGCGCAGTAATGGCGCATTTAATAATAGAAATTTGGAATATCAGCCTACAGAATTCTTATTATTAATATCAATCATTTAACATCGGGTCCATTGACATATTAGTTGAATTTAACATCCTGCATGACGTCATGCAAAGTGCCCAAGTAAGACTATACACTGATGAGCCCCACATTATGACCTTGAGATGATGTGAATAAAGTTGATTTTCTTGTTGCGATAACACATGTAAAGGTTTGCAAACAGACCCTTGATAGTGAGGGTAAGGGAGCAGTGGATTCCTGTAGTCATTGTGCTAGACGTGGGAGAAATGGGACCTGAGCGGAATGCCAAGGGCTAAATGGCCTTGAGAACTAGGTTGGATTATCTCTGAGGACCTTGGAACAATGGAGTAAAGATGCCTGGTCCAATGAGCCCTATTTTCTTTTACATCATGATCATTGGCTGGCTTTGTGTACCTGAGAATGAGATGACACCAGGATTCACTGTGGAAAGAAGACAAGCTGGTGTAGAGAATGTGATGCGATGGGAAGTGTTCTGCTAGGAAACCCTGGATGTGGACATTCAAGCAATTTTGCAGGCATGTGGAAGACGAATAGCATATTTGGTATGCATAATGTTTTGCTTATCGCGGTAAATTCACCAGGAGTGCATCTTATTAGTGTCCACTGACGTTTACATCATGTCACAACCCTTGTATGAATGTCCTCAGTGTATACACACATTCAGTGTGTCTCCTCTGATTGCTCTGCATCTTGTTCGCTCCCTTATGCCTGGTTGTGTCCTGTTTCATTGTTCTCACCCCTTGTATGTGTGACTTGTATTTATACCCCCTCCTTTGAGTTGCGAGTTTCTGGATTGTAATTTGCTCTGTGTGCTCAGAACCGGTCAGTATTTACAAGTAAAAAACTCTGTCTTTTGAAAGTAAAATGTTATCTTTTATGATAGTAGTTTACAGAAGTTACCTTCCTGATTTAGTAAGTGAGAACAAGCTCCCAAGCCTTTTGTAAGGTCTCTAGGCTTGACCGCTCTCTTTTTAGCCCCTTAACTGTCACCTGCATTTTCTCACATTTGGCCAGGCCCTAATTAGGACCCAGTGACCGTTATGGGGTTAACCCTTTCCAAGTATATTCCTCTATCCAGTTTATTAGGAACAAGCTTCCAATCCGTCCATGGTCATGCAACCACATTCCTCCAGAGCTACTCCTTCCTGCTTTGGTATAGTTCAACTCTCTGCACTCCATCTAACAGTCACCCTGCAAAGCCAAAGGTCAGATATTGTCACCGCCTACTCTGCCGCGCCTACAATATCAGAAATGAACTGTGCTTGCATCCTCTGGGTTCTGTCCCGCTGCTACCGTATTACTATCAATAAAGCTTAGTATTGGATTGTACTCTGCCTCAACACTTGATTCCTTGCCTGGATCATAACAGTACAATCCAGCCAGAGGAACAGAATCAGCGGAGATGCTCATTAAGGTTGATGCTGAGATGTTATGCCAGTTACATCAAAGCATCAGTGCTTCCTTTAGTCAACCTGAGGCTGTTATTAATGTCTCCTGGGACATCCGGCTTCGCTGCCCAAGCAGCCAGTACCATTATGCAGCAGATCCTTCCTCAGGTGCTTGCCCATTGAGAGCCGAACCTTGTGGTTCTGGACTCCTACGACTGTGACGCCACCACCTGTAGCAGCTCCCTGGCCCAGTGTTCAATGGTCTTTGAACTTCAGCCATCGTCATTCCCCACCAAATGGTCCAGGGTGGCATTTGGCATCACTTGTCTCTCTGAAAGTGCTATGAACTGGGCTACTGCCTGTTGGGAGGCAAGGCATCCTGCAGTGTCAACTTTCACTGCCTTCACCAAAGAGATGAAAAAGGTGTTTGACCGATCCTGCTCCAGCCATGCCGCCGCCCGGAAGCAGCTCCGGCTGCGTTAAAGCAGCATTCAGTGTTGAATTATTCCATCAACTTCTGAATGCTGTCTGTGTCTAGGTGCTGGAACTCCCAGGCGCTGTATGATGCCTTTCAAATACTATGTCCAACTTTGATCACGTTCTGATTCTTTGCTATTTTAATGTTCACATTTGCCGTCCCACTAAACCTCTTGTTTGAGATTTTATGCATCTTGTTGAGTCTTTTAATCTTACGCTGCTAGCAACCGGACCCACTCATAGGTTAGGCTATACACTCAACCTGATATTGTCGTCTGGTTTTCCCATCTGTAATACGGAAATAATTGATTTGACTTTTCACATATTGTGAATGTGAAGTAGACAAATTGTCTTTAACTGGTAACCCAAATGCAATATCAATGGGCAACCTGGGTTGGCGTCCGAACATGAGTTCGTAGGGGGAAAACCCTGTGACATCGTTCTTCGTGCAATTGTATGCATGTGTAAGGGGTTTTACATGTTCATCCCGCGTTGTCTTCTCCTTAACCTGCAGGGTCCCCAGCATGCTAAGCAATGTACGATTAAAGCATTCTACTGGGTTCCCCCTTGGGTGATTTGGACATATTCTTACTTTACGAATACTGGCTAAGGCATAGAGCTCTTTAATGGACTGCGACTCAAAATCGCATCCCTGGGTGCTGTGGAGGCATTCTGGGAACGATATAGCAACAGCATATTTCGTAAAGTGATCTGTTATAACGAGAATGTCTGGTGTCATGACTATTCGGTTCCAACGACAAAAACCAATCATACAAACCAGTTCCAACGGCCTGCTTGTTTGGATATTGATAAGGGGTGCAGCCTTTTCTGGTTGAACTTTTTCTCCTTACACATCTCTCACACTGTTTGATTTTTGTCTCAACATCAATTGCCATCCTTGGCTAATAGAACCTGGACCTAGCCAGCTCAAGGGTACGTCCAACTCCCATGTGCCTCATTTCGTCGTGAAGACTAGTGAGCACGGATGACTTTAGTACATTTGGTAGGACGAGCTGACAGACTGGTTTACTGTCGCACTGCCTTTTCCTGTAGCCATCCTTCAGTTCAAGACGGTTCATCTCTCTGAAAATCAGCCAACTTGCAGGTGATTCAGATTTTAGACTGGCAGGTGCAAGTTCTCCCGACTCAATTAGCTCGATGACTTGGCTGATAACAGGGTCCGTTCTTTGCAGGTTGGCTAGTTCATCTTTACTGTACCTGGGAACTGTGAGCAGACCGTCTTGGACTCCCTCCTCCTCAAACTCAGCCGGAATGGCCTCCGGGTGAATAGCAAGGGACTCTACAAGGCAAGAAGAGGGAAAGTCTTCATATGTAATAATGTGACTCTGACAAACTGCTTTAACAGCTTCTGTGGGACAGACGTTATTGCCCTCTGAGCTGAGACGATGAGAAGTGAAGGTGTGAATTCTTTGGCTTTCCTCTTTAGACTGATCTTCATTGACCAATTCACCGTGAGGCCTCCTGGACAGAGCATCAGCATCTTGACTTTGCTTGCCGGCTCGGTATGTGATATTAAATGTTAAGGTGGATAACTCAGCTAACCAGCGATAGCTGGCATCATCCAGCTTAGCAGTAGTGAGTATATACCTCAGCGGGTTGTTATCTGTGACTACTGTAAAGGTATTGCCATAGAGGCAGTCGTGGAATTTGTCAGTGATAGCCCACTTGAGGGCTAAAAATTCCTACTTGTGTGCCAGGTATTTAGCCTCACTGCACAATTAGCCTCTATTTGCATAGGCAATAACACAAGTTTGTCCATCCTGGACTTAACATATGGCTGCGTCAAGCCCAATCGTGCTGGCATCTGTATGGAGGACGTATAGCAGCTTGGTGTTGGCATATCCTAACACTGGAGCAGATGTGAGCTTGTCGATTATTTCACCAAAGGTTTAATGGCAAGCAGGAGTCGGTTTTTTAGCAAATGGCTCCTTGGGGTGGAAATATTTGCTGTCAATTTCGGCTTGCTTGCACCCTTTTTGAGTTGGCGGGTAACAAGCAGTTAAACTATTTAAGGGCTTCCCGATCCTGGCATAATCTTGCACAAATCTCTGGTGATACCCAGAGAATTCAAGAAAAGACTTGACCTCCTTCAGGGTTCTAGGCATCGGCTAGGTCTTAAGGGCCTTGACTTTTTCCAGATCAGTTTCAATGCCGTTTCAAGACACAATGTGCCCCAAGTAGCGCACTGATGTTTGAAAAAACTGACACTTTTCTGGCGACAGCTTGAGGCCAAGTTCTCTTAGTCCAGGGCTGCCCAACCCTGTTCCTGGAGAGCTACCATCCTTAAGGTTATCACTCCAACCAAAGCAAACCACACCAGCTTTCCCAGTTACAGATCTTGACGAGCTGCTAATGAGCTGAATCAGGTGTGTTGAATTTGGGTTGGAGCAGAAACCTACAGGATGGTAGGTCTCAAGGAGCAGGGTTGGGCAGCCCTGCCTTAGTCGCTTTAAAACATTTAGCAAGCGAGCTGCATGTAACTCTAAGGAGTTAGAAAAGACAATTATGTCATCAAGGAAAATTAGCACTTTGCGAAGATGGGTGTTGCCCATACACTTCTCTATCAAGCGCTGAAAAATGGACGGTGCATTAGTTACTCCTTGTGGCATCTGGTTCCATTCATAAAAACCTAATGGACAGACGAAAGCAGTTTTTTGTTTGTCGCTCTCCTCCATTTCAATATGGTAATAGCCAGATTTCAAATCCATTAACGTAAACCACTGAGCCCCAGCGAGCGCAGAAAATGATCCCTCCAGATTAGGTAACGCATATGCATCCCTGATGGTCTGGAGGTTCAATTTTCTGTAATCCATGCACAATCTGATGTCGCCATTCTTTTTTCTGACAACGACAATGAGTGACGAGAAAGGGGACTCAGATTCTCTAATGACCCCCGCGTTAAGGAGGGTTTGAAGATGGCGACGTACTGCTTCGTAGTCTTGTGAATGGATAGGGCATGATCTCTGCTTGAAAGGCGTTTCATCTTTCAATTTGATATGATGCGTTACTTTTGTTGCATGCCAGAAATCAAGCTCATGTTGAGCAAAGACATCAGCGTAGTTACTTAACTCCTGTGTTATCTTTACATTCCATTCCTTGGGAACTGGAGAGTCGCCGAAGTTAAACTCCAGCTTTGGATTTATATTTAGTTCTTGTTGAGTAGAGATGCAGGCTGTATGCTGTGGCTTGTCAGGTCAAGAGGATTCTTTGTTCAGGTAAGTGAGTTCTTTGTCAGGATCTGCCACATGCACAATCCCATGAGCAACTTTTAGTTCAGCAACGACTCAGTTAGTAGGCAGTATTATATCATGGTCTGATTCGTTTCTCAATATTACAGGTACTTTGTAAGGAGCTCGCACTGGTATCGTGATGAGACAACGTTCCACCAGGTAGGTTTGAGTTAGATGGTTCTTCGAGCAATGCCCATTCTTTACTGCATACTACTCTGGCTCCAACAAAGCCTTGTAGAAGGACTTTTTAGCCGGCTGGAATGACTTCAGGTGCACTGCCTCTGACTTTAACAAGGCTAAGTGTGCCGCTGGAGTATTTCTGGTGTCGGTGTTGCAGTGCTTTTAGTACCTGAGTGTAACCACAGGGTGTGGTGGTTTTCAAAGTGTCATCATCACAGTACTCCTCATAGAGAAGGTTAAGGGTGTTTTTGCTAATGAGTACTTGTATACTACTATTTGAGCGATTATCTGGGACTACCAAGGCAAAGGTGTGCTCCTCAGGTTCTGAGGCTATGAACTCTTTAGAGAACTTCATGCTTATCTCTACATAGCCATTATAAGGCACAGGCTGGCCATTTGCTCCATCCACCTCGAGTGTATTGTTCACAGGCTCAATTGTGTATCCTGACAGATATTTATCATAGAATGACGGAGATACAGTCGTAATCTGTATCAATCAAACAATTGCTCCCCACTTCGCTAACTGCTATATTAGCTGTGCATTTTCATCCAACAAGTCTTTTAAGAGCCTTTTTAGGTCCAACTAGCTGCTGTTTTAGGGTTGCTCTGAGTTCGGCGTTCAGCTTTTGGTTGGGACTTTTCCCTGTCGGTTGTGTATTGCTTTTGTTTTGGACTTTCTTCTTTGTCCGTTCCTCTCTGTCCCTCCATAGGAGCCGTTAAGAGTTTTAAGTGCCATTAGAGGTGTTCTCTTTATCACAAGCCTTCTGCTTTTCTTTTGGTTCTTCCTTTTTAACTTCGACCAGTGCTGGGTTTGCGGGGCTGCTACAGCTTGTGGCAATATGGCCATCTTCCCCGCATCTAAAATAGTACCATGGTCTGGGCCTTGGAATCTTTTGCTGGGCTAGTGACAGTTATTAGCCATTAAGTTGGCTTTGACTTGGCTTAGCTTTCTGCATCTTTGTCATTTTAGGTTTGACAGATTTGAATCCCTAGAAAGCAGAGAGAGCTGCAATCTGCACTTGCAGGCTACTTATCTCTTTCTGTATCTGCTCTACGAATGAAGGAATTCTGTCATCTTGGACTTGCATAGCAAAATCATTCATCTCACTTGTACACACAGCCTGTATGTTAGCTTGAACTTTAGCCTTAGGAAGTCCTAAGTGGTGCTTCATTCAATTAGCCTTTGCAGCTTGCTTGTGCTCTTCTGTGCGCAACATCAGCAGAAACTCTGAGAAGGTTGGTGGAATACTCTGCCTCTGCATGAGCTGGAGTGTTCCAATGAGTGTGTTGTTCCAGCACCCTCTACAGAATTGTTTGAGTAACTGTCAGCGTCAGCGTCACAGATATTTACATCTTTCTTTTTCACAACTTCATTTAGGCATGACTGCAGCCTGTGCAGATAGTCGGATAGTCTTTCTCCCGAGTTTTGGTGAGTATTGAGAAATTTAGCAAATAGTAAATCACCATCCTCTACCGTTGCATACTCTGAGTCAAGCAAGTCAAGGTAAGCACAAGGAGTGGCTTTGGGACCTAAAGACCTCACTACATGAGCAGCGGGGGATAAAAGGCTGTCAACCATTTTTTTCAGTTACTGTGGTTGAGAGACAGTGGAATCAGTCGTGGAGAATTCGACACTAGACCGCCAGGCATCATAGTCGACCTCATGGTTGGGAAAAGGAACCCGTCCTGAGAAGGTCCTCAATTTAACATGCGAGTGAAACTAAGCTGCAATCTCTGTGCTCTTCACAACATCTTCCAGTACTACTCGATGTACTTCGGGTGTGCCGAGATGATCAGGAGGCAAGCTGAAACTTTGCATGGTTTCTGCTACACCAGGTGAAACCAGTGGAGCTGGAATTTGAATGAGAGGCTGAGCTTCAGGAGAAGACAGTTTTAATTCCCTAAAACAAGGGGACTGTTCTACAAGAGACTTAGTTATTCTAGTCAGCTCCTCTTGCAAAATGTCCTCAAACGGCTTCCCACTCATTTTAGCTATGCTCTTAAGCTCAGACAGATAGGTATGAGTGGTTTCAATTCCTGCCATACTGCTTTAAACAATAGCCAGTGTTTTTACATGGTGAAGGACTGAAGGATTTGCAGAACTGGTCCTACACAATGGTAAGATGGGCTCTAGTGCTTGTACTGGTGCACCTGATTCAAACTCAATAATGGCCTGACTGTTCAATTCTGACAGTGCATCGTCAATATCATTCGCCTTATTTTTCCATACTGCTTGAGATAGTCTGCGATTTCATCATCTGCCGGAGTAACAGACAACCCACTGACTATAAGGGAGTTAGGAACTTTAATACCCTCCTTCTCAATAATCTCCATTTCGTAAAAGGTTACTAAAAATCGGGATGAAAAGCTATATCTTTCAAAGTCGATTTTTTTTTTTTTTTTTTTTTTGGTGTATTCTTGTTTTTGTAATCAATTGTGATGTTCATGTATGGCTGTAATGGTCTATTCACAGAGCTCCTGGCTGAGCTCTCCAAGTTTTCTTGGCTTTGTAACCCACTTTTGGTAATTACACTGAATGGCTAAGTTCGAAGAGCTCAATTACCATAGACCTGAACAGCTAAACAACGAACAACACCAACCACAAGATAGATTCTAAAGGTAAACTCTTTTAGTGAGTATTGGACATGAAATTGTACAACATTTAGATAAACAGTGGTAAGGAAAATAATAATGAAAATAAAACGGCGCCTTTAAAATAATAAGTCTTAGTTCTCTTAGAACCAATACTGTTTTGCTTTTGTTTTTTTCCCCCAAATGTTCCTCTAATCAGTCCCTGTGGATCAATCCTGCCAACTGGGCTGGCCCTACCACCACTTGGGTTCCTCACGAAGAATCAATCCAGCTTGTTTAAGATCTTTGGGTGGCACGCCATCTATAAATCACTGGATGATCCCGAATCACTCCAACTAAGATGCTATTATGGAGACTATGGGACTCCAAAAGACCTGACCGATGCAGGTTGTTTTTTAGCACTGAGCGTCGTCAGCTCTCTGCTCTGGCACAACGAAAGACGGTTTGCCGATGTAATCACTTGAGCCCCGTGTTAAACTCTACTGCTCTACGAATTTGACGCCAACGGCTTTTTCGAAAAGTACTGTGTACAAACTTGTCTCCCACTCAATAGGCTGAACGTGCATGCTAAGTGGTTGCCAAGAGACTACCTGCCTTTCGTTTGGCTAGATGTGGAGAACGTGAATGCTGCGATCAAGCGCAGTTGGAAATATGTTGCCTTCAAGTGAAATCGTAAAACGTGTTGCTTTCAAGTGCAATCAAAACCATTAAAGATATTTTATCACAAGCACAACTAATAAGACAATTTCCTTTTCAGGTTAAGCTTAGGGTTTAGTTAACCAGGTTTTACACCTGGGTTACACTTCGTAAAATTGAGGAGTTTCTTTCGCACATAAATGACGACATAAATATCAGCATGTCTTCGTAAATTCTGTGGTCGAGTGGCTCGCGAAAGGTACAGGGCAGCCCGCGAGGCTCACTAAGCAACAAGCTGTGAAACGTACCAGACATTTCCTTCAAGATTCAGCAACTAAGAATGTAGAAAAGAGTGGATTCTCGTGACATACAGCTAAATGAGCCCGCGCGGCTCACCAATCCACCTGGCGCCCCACGAGCCAATTGAGCGCAGAATTATTTAACTCACGAGTAAAGAAAAGCAAGTGAAATCCGAAGGCTTGAGAGTCGACAGGTATGCGTCATTCATAAAAACTGGCCACACCCGATAATATTGAGTTTTCGGAGTTTCTCCAGTGGTAATTTAAAGGAATAATTGAAAACAGGGCAAGAATTATTAGCACTCATTTTAACTTAACAAGTAGAACCCCAGCTCGCGCACGACCGACCTTCAACGTTGAAATATGGTTGAAATTATGTCAGTCGTCGTTTCAACGTTGAAACGCTATTGAAGCAACGTTGAACTTTGATGGTTGTAAAAAGGTTAACAGAATGATCTCAAATCAACACTGAAATTTGAACAAGATTAGTTTCAGCGTTGAAACAACATTGAAACAATGTTGAAAAAAGTTGCGAAATCAACGTTGATTCATCTTTCAGAATCAAAACATAATTCAACGGTGATTCAACTATGATCCATGACATTGATTCAACAGTGAAAAAATGTTAAAATGCCAGCTGGGACTGGCGACAAATGATGGTCCTTAGGATTTTTGGAGTTCAAGTAAATTCAATTTTATTTAGTTACTGAAAACAGGTCATGTCCAATCATTATTTTTAAGGGATGGTTTTGAAATTCCCTTATTTGCCAGTTCACCAGAAGCCACTGGTGGGTACACAAATGCTAACTTCGAGTTCACCACAGTACTGTTCCTAACCACGGAGTGGTCAGTCAGCAAGTTACCGGCATCCTTATCATCATTATAGTTTAAATTCTGACAAGTCTGGACTGCAGGTAGGCCAGTCTCTTACCCACTCTCTTTTAGTAAGAAGCCACTCTGTTGTAACACGTGTAGAATGTGGTTTGGCATTGTCTTGCTATACGTACCTTTCAGCATTAATGGTGCCCTCACAAATATGCAAGTTACCCATGCCGTAGGCGCTAACACATCCCCATACCATCACAGATGCTGGCTTTTGAACTTTGCGCTGATAACAATCTGGATGGTCCTTTTCCTCTGTAACCCAGAGAACATGACATCCATGATTTCCAAAAACAATTTGAAATGTGGACTCGTCAGACCACTGCACACTTTTCCACTATACGTAAGTCCATCTCCGATGCATACCTCCAAAGTTTGAAGGACTGAAATGCTGGACCATGCACTCAGTGTTTAATTTCATTGAGCGGGGGCGGGATTCCATTTCATTTTTTTGAGGGGGAGAAAGGTTGTTTCTTTTTTTTGTGTGGCGGGGGGGCGTTGGCGGTGGTAGAAAACAATTGATTTCCTTATCATTTTATTGACTGGGTGGTGGAATTATTTGCATTTAATTTAGTTGATTCATAACACATTATTATGGGCTGGTGGAGAAATCACACGTACATCCCGCAATTGCGAAAATGCTGGCTGCTGGCTGTCCTGTGATCCAAACTTAAGCTGTGGGGTGACCACGCTTTTGCTGTTGTTGAACAGCATACCCCACCAGATCTCCCCCCCCCTTCATCAACACTTTTAAGTCCAGGCTCAAAACATACTTTTATTCTCTTGCATTTGAATCCTCTGGTTAATTATTATTATTACTTTTTATTTTTTCGTTGACTTGTGGCATTCCCTATGTGTTGTGTGTTTGTGTCTATACACTGTGCTGCGTAATGTTTGGGTTGATGCGATTTGTATTTATGATGTTTATGATGTTATTTACCTGCTCTGGTCTGTACAGCACTTTCGTCAACCTTGGTTATTATAAATGTGCTTGATAAATAAATTTGATTTGATTTGACCTGATCCGTTCGACTTGGCAAATTTAATTCAGGTCGAGTTGACCGTGTGTGCCCTTCCCACAGATCCGGAAAACCTAAATGTTTTGGCAATTATGATCGATGTTCGGCTGCAAGAGCGGCGGTTGGACTGGTGGTCAAGGTTACCGGCGCCTTCACTGCCTGCGTCCCAAGATGTTCGAACTGTAGCTGATTCCCAAGGCTTCTGATCGGGCCCAGCTTCACTAGCTGCCTCCTGAAGAACAGCTGCTCTGAAGAAGGATGAATTTATGCCTGTATTGCGGAAGTGCTACTCGTGCTATTGCTGAATGTCCTGTTAAGCAGACATAAGTGAAATCTGACAGAGGTACAGTCTGGCACTGCTGTCCGATGCACTCATCCAGTCCTTCCTGTTTGCCTGCCCTGGCTCGGCCACCCTATTATCCCCCAAGCTTGAATCAACTCCGGCGCTGACAGGAACTTTATCACATAAGTTTATAAGTGTAAGTTTACGCAACTGGGGCCAGTTGCATGAACTTAGTTTAAGACTGGTCTCAGCTGTAGACTGGTCTTAAATTGTCAAGATAGACTAGTCTAATTAAGAAAAATGATCCAGCTCTACCCCTTGCTAAGCCTGAGATGAGAGCTGTTTTGCAATGGCAACAAATTGTTAGAACGCCAGTTGGGAGACACAAAGATACAGCAATATTTATTGTTTTTATAATAAAAAAGGACAAAAGATATTTTACATTGGAAACAGGATTATCAGCTCCGTGTTTGTTTATTTATTTTTTTTAGTACTGGAGGGGGTTCTCCGGTGGCTGGTTTTTTTTTTACTCCCCCATATTTCCATCTTAGATTCTTGCACCACATTTTTAAAACCTTTCGAACATCTTTAAGGGTTCTGACGGCCGTGGATACGGTAATTCTTTTTTTCTGTAATTCTTCAGCTAACTTGCTGACGTGTCAAATTTCCTTTCACTTGATTAAAACCACTGAATAAAACACTTATTTCTGCATAATATTCCTCCATCAAGCCTAATTTGTCACTTCCGCTTAAGTGCAATGATCTTCCTCTGCCATCGAGTGTCGCTGTTGCTTCTGCCATCATGAGAATAAGGGAAAAAGGATACAGGAGCCCCATTCGCCAATAGCAACATTCTCAGATGTACAAAAGCGTCAAGATAGGATGTGATACACTTATGATGATAATGAGAATAAAAAGGATATAAAGATAAAGGAGGCTTCTTCATCAATTGGACCTCATCTCATGTGTAAGTAAGTGTCATGATCAGATATGAGAAACTTAGGATCATAATGAGAATGAAGAGATTTAGACAAAAGATTGACAAAGCCCTTTGTCAATAGAAACACTCTCATATGTACGTCAGATCAGATGTGAGACACTTTTGATCATAATGAGAATAAAAAGATATAGGAGGCCCCTTCATCGATGGGAACAATCTCATATGTTCATGAGCGTCAGGATCGGATGCGAGACACTAATGATCACGATGAGAATAAAAAGATATTGGTGCCCCCTTCGTCAATAGGAAGACTCTCATATGTACATAAGCGTCAAGATCGGATGTAAGACAGTAATAATCATGATGAGAATAAAACATTTTTTTCCTCTGTTAAGTGTCTTATTTTACCCATGATGCATAGCATGACAGGCAATCGAGGTCAATCTTAAATAAGTCACTCGTAGACCAGCTTTATGCATCAGGCTTATATAAGTGTCTATAGTAAGTCTGACTTAAAATTATATTGAAGTCCAGGACTAGGTCTAATGTTAAGAGATTTCTGGGGTGAGATTGTCTGCCACTGAGGATAGCATTGAGCATCTGGAGAGCAAGGTCGTTGGTCTTGACAGCCAGTTAGCAATACTGCATATTCTTCAATTGGTAAAGTTCCAGGAGGAATAAAAATAATAAATAGATATAAGAGCCCCTTTTGTCAATAGAAACACTCTCACATGTACATAATAATAAAAAATACAATTTTTTGAGCTGCAGGAATTCAGAAGCCTCATAAGACATTGGCCGAGTTTCCCAGGTTCATTTAAGAAGATCATAGCGCTAAGAGCTTCTTTAGATCCTTTTTAAGGCTCTAGTAAGAAGCAAACGCGTTTCCTGGATTCCTTCTTAGCTTAAGATGATCTTTTATTAAGAAGGATTCGAATGAGGGGTCTGGAGCACTCTTAACACCCTTCTTAGTGACGAAACACTGCAGATACAGCTGCGTCAAGCAAATCAATGTGACACTAAGCAAGGAGATATTAATGCAGTTCGTACGGTTCGTCCTTATTTTATTCCCTATTTTGTATTTATTATGTATGACACCTCGTGCTTCTGTTTACTCAGAGATTGGAAACAATGCATGCGTGTTTCATGATCGTTTAAATTGTTTAAATGAAATAGGACCATTGAAATGTCATTTTGCAATTCCATGATTGCTTTCAATCACTCAGTAACGACAAGCCTGAGAATTCCCGAGTCAGAATCAATTTTGCATGATCATTTTTAACATTATACGCCACTTGCTGCATCAAACCTTCATGTGTGTGCACGTAAGTATATGGAACAATCGATTACTCTGACATCAATTGATCAATTGAGCTCCAGGTTAGAGGGCAGTTAACAAGGGCTCAAAGACCCTTGTTAAGAAGGGCACTAAGAACGCATCTGGGAAACACTCTTATCTTAAGGCTCCCTCTTTGCTGAACTCTTCTTTGGAGCCGTCTTAACTCCTTAAGAATGTTCTTAACTGGGAAATGCGGCCATTAACGTTTAATGTTTGGTCTATTATAACTGTGGATAGGAAAATACTTCATAATTGTTGCAATGGTCAATAATGCAAGCTGAGAGGAAATGGACGCGGATTAACGATTAGTTTGAAATTAGGAAACCTAAATAGAAACGGGTTTGTAGATGTAATGCACTTTAAGGCGAGATGAGAGCAGTGCCAGGATCCCTCCAATGCAACTCCGGAATGGAAGAGGTTAACCCCTCTGTGCAGATAGCCAGCGGACATGGAGCTGCATTATTGGTGCATTCTATCACCTATCTATCACTAGGAGTCAGTCACTAGATGGCACTCCTAGATCAGTTATTGAATATTCACTAGCAAGCCGAGATCGAACCTGGTTAAGAATATGGACAAGTTCTGTCCCATCCCTGTTTCCCAGGAGTTGCATGAATTAATCTCCTCAGCGAAGCCTGATGTGCAAACTGCTCAATATACTTGGCCATAGTATCTATCCAGAGTAACCCTGTTACGAGCCTAGTGGCACATCAGGCCAATGCTAAACCCCGTTTTCCATGGCAAGCGACTAGGAGTATTACAACTCCTCCTGGATGGGATGCCAGTCCATAGCAGGTACTCCCCCAGCTCTTAGTCAAGTTTCCCTGACTATTTGCTGGTGTATTATTTATACACCTGGGTGGAGTGAGGCGTGGAGTGTGGGAGTTAAGTGTCTTGCCAAGAACACACCGCTGGTGGCCGGGGTTTGAACTCGGGACCTTACGAACCCAAGTCAAGCCTACTGGACCACTGCGCTATTGCGTCTCCCTAAGTATCTATTCAGCAGTTCAAAATAATGATCTCTTGCAACAGAAAAAATTGTTTTACTTTGTGGCAACCACTTCAGCTATAGTGAGTGAGTGGTATCCCAATTAAGTGAAGCAAAAATTTGACATGGTATTGATACTATGTCATTCTACTATAAATTATAGTCATCACCTATCAAAAACATGCAATTCCCTACTGTGGATTTACACACAAATTCCTCCATCGACAAATTCAGCACTTCCTTAAATCCTTCTACATACTCGCTTTGATTAGCCATTCACTCAATTGCTTACTAAGGCTCATCTATGTGACGCTCTATTATAGTTCATGCCCATGTGTAACTTTGCTGGGAATGACCTATTGATTGACGTATTTCTTATCCAATTCTAGAGAGTGTAAGCTTTCCAAAGTAACTATAAGAGGTTGATTGGACCATCAGAAAAGTATTTAAACCTTTGCATAACGGCAAGTAAGGTTGCATTCTCTTAATGTCACGCACGGTTGTGCCGCTGAAAACCCGTTTCCCTCGGGCTGCTCACTCCCTCGCGCCGCACGCTGTATTTTTTCTCGTAGGAGAGTGAAACGGGTCAATGGAGTCAGATTCAGCGGCACCGGTAAGTGACAACTCATCAACAGTAATTACATAATATTCAATTCTATATGTGCTATAAAATAAAATGCCCTCATTACTTTTAATTACCTTTGTAGTCTGACGAAATACCATTTACGTTATTATCATAATTATAGCATTTCAGCTCCCGTTTGTTTCCAGTCAAATGCGTCGTTTTTTTTTTTCCTGCTACAGAGGTGCGCAATTCACAAGCGGTGACAGCAGTAGGCAAATGGAAGGGGCGCGGCAACGGATGACAGACAGGAACCTCGGCAAATAATTTGATCTAGAAATATATGAGAATTGAATATTGAAGAGTTTCAACACCTGGTGGATTGCTTTTACATTTTAGTGTGCCATACGCTTATTAGGAGAATTTAAAGATTTCGAAAGGTCAGTGTAAAAATGCCAGAAAGGTAAGAATTGCTTTAATATTAGAAATCAGAAAGCACTCATGCGCCCTGAATTTTCGGGAAATAAAATACTGTGATTCAATGATAAACTTACTTTGAATTGTTGCCAAAATGCAAAAAGAATTGGCCTCTTGTTACCGTAGAACAATATGCTTCTGTAGATGTGGCCTGAATATTTTCTGGAAGAGTCTGTTTTCCTTTCTGGCAAGGGACCAATCTCACTCTCTCCAGGGTGGTTAATATTCCCCTATCAGTATTCTACACATGTGCATACATGAGTGTCGTGTCCTTTTCTGCTTTGCTGACACAAGATGCCTCAGTTTTATCTGAGAATCATACACGTGCCATTGAAATGTGCTGTGTGACTGTCGCTGGCAGCTGCTGTAATTGCATTGTCATGTGTAGCTTATGGGATCTGTGAGCTGGTGAATCAATGAGAATCACTGCTGTCTTTGTGCCTCTAACAGTGCAATCCACTCATATACAACCATCACAGCAATAACTGAGCATGTTTGTCAGCATGTTTTACGAGGGTTGCTTTACTGGCTTTGTGTTAGACGAAGAGAAAAAAATGGGATTAATCTTGGTAATAAGTAACTGTTAAACCCCAGATGTCAATCATAATTTTTTTATGAACAGCAACAGTAATTTACTGCTAAACAGCTCCCAAATCCCAGAAATCCTGTAGATATCATGTTGCACATTCAAATTGCCTCTCAAACATTTTGCTTAAAATTCTGCCAATAATGACATATTATCTCGGAATAAATTCAATAAAAATGTCTGAATATGAATATTCAAAATTCACATGCATTTAAATATTTGCATCATAAACATTTCAATAGAAGGGATTTAGAAAGACCATTTTTGGGTATAAATTCTGGCAGATGAATGTAACGAGCAACTTCAGGGCTCATACTGCATATTTGAACATGATTGAACTGGTGCCGTCACAGACATCAGCATGTTTATGCTGGGTTATTTTTGGCATGAACAAGCTGATTTTTGAATGTTCCTCATTTACAGGGGAGCACACTGCCGGCCTGTTTATGAGCTGAGTGAATTCTTTTTATGTGTACGTTTGCATAACTAAAACATATCGCAGTCTATGAAGATATATTCTCAAATCATTTTGTAATGCCTCAAAGGAGCCAAATAATCGCCAGAAAACAGAAACCAAACCAGATATTATTGAATCAACTATGCACAGCAGCAGCAAGCCACATTTTCCCAAAGAGCATAGTTACTTTCTTCAGTTTTCTAGCACTGAACAGCATTGGTTTAAAGCCAAACAGTTCATATGGCTTGTATGGGGTGGCGTTGGCAGGTCTCATTATTCATCCCCAATTCTGAAATAGTTGGGACAAAGTGTAAATTGCCAATAAAATCAAAACGCAATGACATTCAAATCACGCCTGCCAGTATTTCATTAACAATAGAACAGAGATTACATAGCAAATGTTGAAACTGAGAAATTTTACAATTTTATCCACAAAATGAGCTCATTTCAAATTTGATGGCTGCTATAGGTCACAAAAAAGTTGCAAAAGGGGCCTGTTCACCGCGATGTAGCATCCCTTCTTCTTTTTAACACAGAGTGGAGGCATCTGGGAATTGAGGAGACATGTTTCTTGAGTTTAGCTATTGCAATTTGATCCCACTCTTGTTTAATACAGGCTTCCAGCTGCTGGAGAGTTTTGGGTCTCCTTTGACTGACTTTTCGTTCAATTATGCGCCAAATGTTCTCAATCGGTGAAAGATCAGGACTGCAGGCAGGCCAGTTCAGCACATGGACTCTTCTACTCCAAAGCCATGCTGTTGTAATAGGTGCAGTATGTGGTTTTGCATTGTCCTGCTGAAATACACAAAGCCTTCCCTGGAATAGATGTCGTCTGAAGGGGTGCATATGTTGCTGTAAAACTTTTATATACATTTCAGCATTCATGGGGGTTTTTAAAACATGCAAGTGTCCCACACCATAGGCACTAATGCATCCCCATACCATTAGAGATGCTGGCTTTTTAACTAGATGCTGATAACAGGAGGGGTGGTCTTTCTCCTCTTTAGTCCGGAGATCATGACGCCCATGATTTCCATCAAGAATGTCAAATTTGGACTCGTCTGACAACAGGACACTTTGCCACTTTGCTAAAGTCCATTTAAAATAAGCCTTGGCCCACAAAGCATGGTGGCACTTCTGGATCATGCTCAACAATGGCTTCCTTTATGCATGATGGCATTTTATGTGGCATCTGTGGATGGCACGGTGGACTGTATTCCTGGGTTCATTTAGTTATGTCAATAACAGAATCATGTCGGCTAGTGATGCAGTGGTAGCTGAGGGCTCTAAGATAACGGGCATCCAGTTAAGGTCTTCGGTCTTGACCCAAAAGCACAGAGAGTTTTCCAGTTTCTTGGAATCTTTTGATGATGTAATGCACTGTTGATGATGAGACCTTCAAAGTCTTTGCAATTTGACATTGAGGAACATTGTTTTTAAACTATTCCACAAGTTTTAATGCAAGCCTTCACAGGTTGGAGAGCCTCTGGTAATCTTCACTTCTAAGAGACTCAGCCTCTCTAAGACATCCCTTTCATAGCCAATCATGTTACACACCTGATGCCAGTTAACTTAATTACTTGCTGAATGTTCTTTCAGCTGATTCTCTTATATATCAATCACTTTTTCAGCCCTTTTTTGCCTGTGTCCCAACTTTTTTGAGACCTGTTGCAGCCATAAAATTTGAAATGAGCTCATTTTGTGGATAAAAATGTAAAATGTCTCAGTTTCAACATTTGAAATGTTATCTATGTTCTATTGTAAATAACATTGGCTCATGTGTTCTGAAAGTCATTGCATTTTGATTTTATTCACAATTTACACTTTGTCCCAACTACTTTGGAATTGGGGTTGTACATGTCTAACATGTGACTCCGTGCATTGCTAGCATAAGAGTGTGTTTAAGTATGCGTGTGTAAGTGGGTGTGTGCATGTGTCTGCTGCATTGTATGTTCTTGTTTGCGTGTACATACTGTTTGTGTGTGTGTGTGAGAGTGTGTGTGTGTATGTGTATGTCTGTGCGCATGCATGTGTGTGTGCGTCTTAGTGTGCATGTGCATGTAATATGATCATTTTTATTTTACTTCTCATTTGTATGCTCTTGCAAATGAAGTTATAAATTTATTATGCCTATCATTCCTACACAACTGACTTCACAAACTTTAACGTAACTTGATTTATTAAGTGGGAATCGTATAAATCACTGTTTACATGAATGTGGTTTATCTTCAACCCCCACTATCTGTTATGTTATTGGTCTGTGTATGGTGGCTTTTCATCTGGCTGTTGCACTTACCCGTCGACTTGGCCTGTAATCATCGCATGGAACATCTTAACTTTGTCATATTTGGCTGATTTTAATCTGCATAAGTCTCGCATGGCTGACCCTTCAGTGCAGTGGGATCTGAGCTTGATGGATCAGCAAACTCTGTAAGGATCTCTTAAGTTGCTTTGCAACCTGAAGATTGTAAAAGTGAAATGGATTCAAGCCAATCCAGGTGCCCAAGTTCTGCCTCAACCTTAAATATAAGGGAAGATGTGCTTATTATTCATGTTTGTACAGGCTTTATGAAATATATCTACCCACTACATATTAAATTAAGAACTATAAGTTCTAAGTTTTAAATTGTCTAAAAAATGTCAAAAAAAATTATTA
Source organism: Gymnothorax reevesii (assembly GCA_029721435.1). NCBI lineage: Eukaryota > Metazoa > Chordata > Actinopteri > Anguilliformes > Muraenidae > Gymnothorax > Gymnothorax reevesii. Next base: position 38,737,112 of record CM056589.1, on the reverse strand, counting down.
GTGATTCATCCAAATTTGTAATGCAGATGATTGATACAGTAAATCATCTAAATGAGGCTCTATATTTATATATTGCTGAGCTGTGTTATTGGAGACACAGCTCTATTTAAGGAGGCACTATGGTAGCTAGCAAGCTAAAGCATTGGCCATGGTCGCTGTTGGTGGAACATGATGTAGCTTAGTGGCTTATGGTCAGATGGCATATGGTCTGCAGCGGTTTAGATGGGCTAGCTGCTCTATGCAATGTGACCATTGACCTTTTTCTGCATGCGCTACATCTGACAATTGGTGCACAGATATGGTAGGCCAACAGGGCCAAAAATGCCTGGTCCTAAGCGGCATTTTGCGGCATATTTACGGAGTAATTGTGCCATTTTTACACCATAATTACGACGTTATTACACCATTTTTACGCCGTAATGACTCCATCATGTGTAAACACGACTGGTGGTGTAAAAACGCCTGGTTTAACCTCAGCCCAGCCCATCCCTTTTTTTAGATCTCAACTCTTGCCTCAGGTCCTACCGGTAAAATGGAGCTGTGACTTTACCTCACTGGCATAAGTTGAATGTAAATTAATCCTGCAATAAAATCAATATGGCCAAGAGGAACAGTATCTATTGTCTGGATATGTTGTCTAACAGTCTGATTACTCATTAAAGTACTTGGTCAACTAAACCTATGATTTGGACCACAGAATCTTTAATACAAATATATCCTTTGTGCACTGGTCATTTCAAATTGTACTCAGCCGTTAAAAATGTATTTTTCATTATATATTTATCATTAACAATCTTCGGTGATGACGTCGTGGGGGGTGTTTAGCCAGCAGCAGAGAACACATTGTCAATGTCATTGGATTCAGTGATTCTTAATTGTGGATTATTCCCTTGGGAAAATGCGACATATCTGCCTTGTTTACAGCTGCTGCAATTAGGCCATTGCAAGCAGAGGCATCAGGGTCCATAAATTTCCAAAAACCCCACAATTTGAAAGGCAAGGGTGGATTTTGTGAAGAGGAAACGAGTGGATTTCACGGAGCCCAGATTAGGATTGCTCCAACACTTCAACGATGACTGCTTTTATCAGCCTGTTCCTGTTTCACAGGAAAAGTCTGGATTTTATTGTGGGTTGGTAATTACTGATATTACCGCTTCATAAGCCATCGATTGATTAGCCAAGCTCAAACTGTCCCCAATTTTCTCCATCTATTCTGTGCTCAGGAAAGCTGGTTAAAGCTGGCCCAGGGCACAGCTTAATAGGTCCATTCTAAAATTAGAGCAGAAACTATTCTATACAAAAAAAAACTCAAAATGAGAATAAATCCATCTTTCACCATGAGTCCTTGAGTAAAATCATAACTTTGGCCATAATGGCGAAACTGGAACGAGACCAGGAGCTGCAACGAGAGAATAAAAAAACTGTAAGTTTCTGGTCTGTTCAGTCATTGGGAAGAATAATTCACTAGCTAGCATGCTAACATTTTTCACCATTAACTGAATAAATAGTTTCTACCACAGCTGTTATGCATGTAACTTAATACATTAATAGTGAAAAGCTTCAGCATGCTAGCCAGCCAGAGGTGCATTTCCCAAAAGCATAGTTGCTAATTAACTTAGCTACTTATATAGTTCATCCACTCAGTCAATAGTACCAACTATGTAAGTTAGCATCCATAATTTTGAGAAACGAACCCCAGCTCTGCAAAATGAGAGCTAAAGAATCAGAGACTCTGAAGGTCTCGTTTTGTCATCATGTTCATAGGCTACCTATTTTTAGACACCTTTCCTCAACAAGGTCACAGACAGCACTGCATTAAAAAAAATATCATATTGTAAATTATAATAAAAATATCAGCAGGACCTCAAGTTCATCTTCAATCTTTCTCGCCAGTTGAGCTTTCTGAGTTCAAACTGTTAACTTCCTCCTCAAAATCACATCCTCTAGACCCTATCCCAACAAAACTTACCAAGGAGTCTCTGCCATTAATTACCCCACCAATAATACAGCTCATTACTGGCTCACTGCTGTCAGGATAAGAACAAAAATCCTTCATAGAAGCAGTAATCAAGCCTCTACTCAGGAAGTCCAACCTGGACCCAAAAATTCTCACTAACTATAGGCCAATATAGAACCTCTTCTTTTTATCAAAAATTTTAGAAACTGCTGTTTCAAAACAACTATATGATTGTTTTAAATAACAACAATATCTTTCAAAATTATCAATCAGAATTTAGGTTATATCATAGCGCGGAGTCAGCACTACTTAAAGTTATCAATACCTTACTCACTGCTTTTGACAATGGATTTCCATCCATACTTGTGCTTCTCGACTTGAGTGCAGCTCTTGATACCATTGACCACTATCCCATCTCACTTGAGAAACTTGAAAGCTTGGCTGGCATTCAAAGCAAAGGCATTGCACTGGTTCAGATCATATTTATTTGATCGTTCACAATTTTTTCATGTAAATGATGAATCTGCTATCTCTAAAAGAAAACAAGTAATACATGGAGTTCCCCAAGGGTCAGTACTTGGGCCCTTGCTTTTTTCTCAGTATTTGTTTGAAAGCATAGAATTAATTTCCACTGGTACACAGATGACACGCAGCTCTATATATCTGTGAAGCCAATTGAAGTCCATAAAGTAGCCATGCTTAAAGCCTGTCACACTGATTTGACAATATGGGTGTTTCAAAACTTCCTGATTCTCATTTCAGATAAAACTAATGGCATGGTCATGGGCCCAAATCACCGAAGAAGCTTATTGTCTAATCATTTAGTCAGCTTGGATGGTTTTTCTCTAGCCTCAAGCACATATATCAAATACTTGGGCATCATAATAGATCAGGAATTCTCCTTTGATTTGAATGCAAAGAGCATCATTGAGACTGCCTTATTTCACTTGCGTAATATTACCAAAATTAGGAAATCTTTGTCTCAACATGATACAGAGAAGTTGATCTCTGCCTGCTTATGTAACCTCTTGGCTGGATTACTGCAACACACTTCTATCTGGATGCAAACCATTTTTGAGTTGGTACAAAATGCGGCTGCTTGAATAGTAAGCAGAACTAGATATTTTGCAAAGATTTCCCCAGTGCTGGCCTCCCTACAATGACAGAATGGGGACCCGTCAGGATGATATCACGAAAAACGTAAATAATCATCGCGTGATGCAGATGTTGGGCAAGCCTCGGGCATCTGCCATAGAGAACCATTGAAAACGAGATGCACTAAACTGCTTGTTATTCATTTTTTCTCCATGGAATGAAGCGGAAATGTGTGCTCAAAGGTAGTTTAAAAATAGAATTACTCCTCCCGAGGCATATATCGATGAATATTAACTGATTACACTAAATGAATGGGCAAATGATGAGCGGTAAATTTAGTCACACTACTCCCTTTCTCCCCCGTCCTGAGCTGCGACTTACGCCCAAGTAACCTAGTTAACCAGCTGCCTTCTGATACATGTGTAGACCCACCAGCAGGTGTACAAAACTCCTTTAGTAGTCTTCACAAACTTTGTTCCCTTACCTAGCATTATTCTTGAGCATCAACATATTTTACATACACTCCGAAGTTTGAAATAAGAGGCATCGCATCGCATTTGCGATCTAAAACTGCCTACTTTCGAACCAAAATGAACAACACCGGGCAAGTGAATCGCAGCCGCTGTCAAAGAAAATCCTAACAACAGAAGTGGAATAACTTCAAATTCTAGCATAGAATCATACAACTAGTGTATTATCAAGTAGGTTAACGAACTGTTACCAAGCTAGCTCGCTGTTAAAAACACGTTGCTTTTCCATTTCTGTAGCTGGCTAAGCGCAAACGAAAAAAGGGTTGTTATTGTCGCGGTTTGTGTTATCTGGACTGCCCCTTATCTGTGTTTCCCCATTAGCTGTCGATGGTGAAGTGAATTTTTTCAGAGCCATTATTGCTATTGCTCAGTCTGCTCTGCCAAGCCAGGAATGCGTTTCTCAGAAGAACAGGTGCGAACTTACATAGTTGGAGCCATTGACAGTGAATGGACGAATTATCTAAGTTGCTAGCATAATTAAAAAACTATTCTTTTGAGAAACGCACCCCAGGTCCCCATTGTCAACACAGGTTAGATCTAAAATAAAAGTTAATAAAATCGCCCAAAAACCTACTTTTTCTAACTTGGCACATTGGCTCCTGTTGTTCGCCTGCCTGACTTCCGGCTTCAGAGAATGACGTTCACCTTACGTAAAGGTTATTTTTAGATATCGGGCAGGTCCCCATTGATTTTAGTATACTGCAGTTAACTTTTAAGGTGTATCATGGCTTAGCACCAACATATCTTTTATTGTCCTTAATGATTTCTTCAATAACCAAGGGCAGGCTTTCTTGTCTCTCTGGGAGTATATAAAATCAATGTGGAGGGAAAAGCTTCTTGTTATCAAGATCTTCGTTTTGGGACAATCTTCCACTGCATGTGTGAGAAGCTGACACCCTCTCTCTCTCTCAAAGTCTAGACTCAAAACCTACTTTTTTAGCCAAGCCTCTGACTAGGCGTGGAATGCTGTTATCTGGTACTAATTGTAATGTGGGAAAAAAACACTAGATGGCAGTATTGACTTTTTTTTTGTTAAGCCCAGTTTGGAGCTAGGGTTTTGGGCATGTCCTGGGCATGTCTCAGAGGGGAAAGTCTCAGAGAATTGAAAAAAGTCTGGAAGGTGGGAGGGGCCTGGAAAATAGTATATAAGGAGAAAAATTGAGAGAGTAAAGTAGTAGGAGAAATTGCAAGGAGAAATTGTGGAAAGATACATTTGACCAGACCTGTCACATTTTACCAGACTGTGAAGCTTTCTGTGGATTTTTGCCTGTGTTGTAGCATTTTCCTGTCCCAAGACATCGCAACAAAGCAGCCCCATCTCAAAGGACTGCAACTATCTCATTTTCTTTATTATTTCAATCTTGGTCAGTTTTTCTTTGTAAAACTTTAACAGATTTAATAAAACAAAGTTTGTCTTTCATTCCTTGCTGTCCGATATGTCATAACAAATTGGGACCATAACATAATTATGTTGTCTTGGGCAGACTGGACTGTCTTTGTTGTTGCCCCTACACAAGTCCTGTTGTGGTTAGGTACAGGGTTTTCAGGCTGTCCTCAGAATGATGCTGGCTCACTATTTTCCATTCCTTAGTAATACTGCCATAGGCTAGTTAGTCTGCAGCTCTCCTTATGCCACTCTTGGGAACCATTTGTGTATACAGTATACTTCTGATCCCAATAGTACACAGCTTCCCACACACAATGCTCGCTCTCTGTCCATAGTGACATCTTAAAGGTTTCGCCATAGTTCCAAACAGGGAAAATAATCAGTTGACGCCTCCTTTCAAAAAGAAATAGAGGGATTAATTGCCAAAGAAAAGGAATTCAATGCAGCAACATAACCAGATGCATGACTATGTGAAGAAACAAATGGTGACATTGGGAAATAATATTAATGAATCAAAACTCATTGCCTGTGGATAATAGCACAGTCTAAAAACTATGTCCCTTCCCAGTCCGTCATCCTTTCCAGCACGTCCTCAACTAAAACAGGTGATCTTACCTTTCAACCACCCCTTCCAGTCTGTCATATCCATGCATACATAATTATTTAAACAATTGAACGTAAGGTTCAGATCTTTACTCTGAGCAATAATGTGTGCACAAACACATTAGGGAAAATGGCTCCCACTCCCCTACTGTGCAATCTCAATTATGAAAAGTGCAAAACGAACAAAATTGAATTGAATTGAATTGGAATGTGCTGCAGCAATCACTATTTCAAAATAGTGATTATTTTTTTAAAAAAATTTTCACGACTTAATACATTGTTCATTGCTTTTTTCAATTGAATTGACGTTTCAGTCGGAAAACGTCAAAAAATCAGAGTTAATAACAAACATACTGAAGATGCAGTATATACAGAGTGAGCCTGCTGCTCGGGTTCAATACAAATTGTGTGACATATAAAAAGACGAGGGTGAATAACAATTTTGAAAATGAATACAATTAAATTCATAATTAATACAACCGAATGACATAGCAAATATGATGTTTCACATATCCTCTAGAAAAAATAAGCATAGTATGACAGCATATATACAGTATATATGAGCTTTTCAGAACAAGAGTGGTCTGACTACAGTTTTAGTCTTTTGTAGGATGATTGCTCAAGAGCAGGGCTATTCAACCCTTTCCAGAAAGGGCCTGTGAGGGGGAAGGCTTTCATTCCATCCAAGCAGCTACACCCCTGATTGTACTGATCAACCCCAAGAGTCTTTGCTAATGAACTTGATAAGTAGAATCAGGAGAGTAGCAGCTTGGCTGGAATGAAAGCCTGCCCCAACAGTGGCCCTTTCTGGACAAGGTTGAATAGCCCTGCTCTAGAGTCAAACATACATGAAAAATTCAGCTTGCAATATATTACATTATGTTTGTATGCACATAATTATTTTGATTCTGCTTTATCTCTGCAGAAAAAAAGTGTTGACAGCTCTTTTAAGTATGTCTGCACTTTTGCAGTGAATGAATTTTTGTGAAAGACAGAATACTGAAAATTGGCTTATTGCAGGAAAATTATTAAACAAACCTTTAAGACAACAAACTGGAGTACTTTTTATTTTTGAGAAAAACTAGTGGAGTCCCTTAGTTACGCTAGTATTGACAAATACTTTGCAATGCATTCTTCTAAGGTACCAAAAGTGAGAGTCAGACACCATAAATGTATTGGTCTATATTAAGGCACAAAATTAGGGCAGAATACGAAAGTTTATAGCTTTACATTTTTCAAAAAGGGGAAATCAAATGCATTTCACAGTTTAATACACAATTAACATCCCATACTACTAACAACTTTAAAGCTATGCATGCCATATGAATGATGACACAGCGTAGACCTTATTATTACTCAGACTGTGTTGTTATTCCAAACTACAACAGGCCACACTAATTTCCAGAGTTGCCATATTGGATAAGCAAGTTAGACCACTTTTGCATTGCTTTGCTTTCAGGAAGTTTTGGTACCAAGTGACCTGCTTTTACACACACATTGGGCTAGATCTGAATTGACTCCATTACCAACTGACAGAGATTACTGAGTGATTATTAATTGGCAGAGAGCATTATTTTATGAAATTTAATAAGCCAAAAAAAAAAACCTCTCCAAAATCACACGCTTTACTTCCCCCAGGGACAAGTTTTTAAGGCACTTCATTGTTCTCCCCATCTCTCAACAATTTGAATTGTTTGAGATATTCTTGCCAGAAGATGGCAGTAGTGCATTGTTCATGATTCGTATATTGAAATATGTACAGTACCTCACATTCATAAGCAAATTTAATACATTTTCCTGTTGCCAATAGTACCTTTGCTTGAGGAGTTTTTAAATATACAACATTTTTTTTAAAAAAGCAGATTATCATTTACCCCTATTAATCCCCAAAAGCACATTAACATAGTGTATTTGGAATATAATATAAGCCCTTCCACAGGCTTCTGGGATTGAAAAAAATAAATAAATAAAGGGAAGCCCCTTTTGACAGAAAATATCACGAGTTCCCTACTTAAAGGACATTTTAAAAGAAAATGAATTATTGTTGGAGAAAAACTGAAAGATATAGCTGTACATGACGACCGAGCTTACTTAATACTCATTTCTATGTAAAACGCAGGCCCAGATCAGGGCCGTGGCTGAGAGTCCAGTACTTTAAGCGGAGGCAATTTTTCATTTCAAACAAGAAGCATCCCTTTAGCATCAGTTAAGATCAAGTCTTCCATGTTTGATTAAGTTGGATTAAAAGTTTTTCTAATGATCTTCACACTCATTCAGTGCCAAGTAGACTGATGCTTATGACGGAATGTGCCATTACAATGACTTCAAGATGCAAATCTTAATCTCTGCCATGAATTCAGCTGCTTTGGCATCAAAGCTAATGTGATGTTCGTCAGTCATCTGAAGTGGATGGAGAGTTATTTATGTCCATCCAAGGAATTGACATTTTTCACTAAAATTACAGAATATTCAGGTATGAAATAATACATCGCTTGGGAACACCATTATCTTGGGAATTGATAAGGCATGACAAAATAACATTTTGCTCAGAATATTATATCAAGACTTGGTGAGTTGACCAGGATTGAGACGTGTACAAAGGTCTTTGCTGGCCTCAAAGTGTGATGTCCCTGTGAAGGGAGGAGTCTGGTCATAGTGGGCATGACGACACCCTGCAGCTGCACGCTGTGTGACTTGTTCCCCCTGAGCTGCAGGTTGCCTGTCCGCTCTTTCAGCAGGCAGAATAACAGAACCACTCTTTCTCTTTGAAAGTCCCAGTTCTTCCATTCGTTTTTCAAGCAATCCATCATAATCATTAACCTCGCAAACCTGAGTCTCAAGCATTCCCAGAGCATTTCCAAATATTCAACAGCTTCCATATGGTTCGCCTCCACATAAATTCACATTTGCCAGAACAAATTTCTCTGAGTGCAGAGTCATAGCTCTAACATAGATAAGGATGGCCACTTATAAGCCTAAGGCCAAGTTCTTCCCTTATCTTTAGATCACCCTCTGTCCAAATGGCAATTTCTATCTTCCATTTCTGAGCAGTGGTAGTTCTCTTGGTTTTGAGAATATCGAACTTTTTCCTCAACTCCATAGTTCTGTAACAGTTCATTTTAAAATAATTGTCCCATATTTTTCCAGCTATATACTGCATTATCATCATATTTCCCTATGCAAGACAGTACTTAATACATTTTGAGCGGGTCTGAGACATTTTCAGCGTCACTGAATGGCTGCAGTCAATTTCCTCCATGTATAGAAAACAATGAGCAGCATGATTAATGTATGAAACAGAGGCTCATTTATGAAGGTGAGAAACGAAAGTTCTCGGAGCAATCAATATAAAAGACAGAACAGAGGAACAGATGGTATGAGGAAATGTCTATTTTGAGACAGAAAAATCAGCCTTTTAACTCAAGACAAATGCAGCCTGAAAAATATACACACAACACATTGTCAAGCAGGATTCTTTGCTGATACTTCCTGCATTTTGCCCCCAGAGGACATAAAATATAAGCCCTTTTCAGACCCAAAGGAAAGTCAAAATACTTTGTAAATGGAGGTAAATATTATTTTACCTTCCAAGGAAATGTTTTGAAAGAATGCATAGGAATTCACAACTCATCTATCAGAAGCAGTGAGGTTCTTTGGGAAATTACCTGGGTTTTAATTGGTATTGATGGATGGCATGTAATTTAAATATGTCAAGCTGATTCAATAATCTGATTCAAGAAATGAAAACAGTTCATGCGGCTTTGGATATCAAATGTTTTCCCAGGAATAAGAAGAATTTTTGCTTAATGGAAATATAACCAAATTAAAAGTCACCGAAGATGAGGGAAATTGCATTTGTTTAATAAGTCCTGGTGCACATTTGTAAATAATTTGCACAGTCTGAAGGTGTATGGCAACTGTTTTTAGGGGCACCAAACTATTGTTATCAGATAGAGGGTATGATCCTACCCTGATCGATATAATTTCTTTCTTGCGAGACAGCATGCGTTGCAACCCAAGTTATACAAAAAACTGGGGGCAGCTTCTGCAGAATGGGCCAACAGAGCCCTATGAGAGCTGATCAACGGCACGAAACGCTAATAAATGGAGGCTGAGATGATGTACGGCGGGGCTTTTTGGCACCACAGCACATGCATTGTAGGCTTTTTTGGCACCCCAACATACACAGTGGGTACAAATAAAGAATGATATATATGGGAATAATTGAAATATAATTCATGAGTAATTTAATAAATTATTCCCCAGTCCCTGGAAAGCAATTAGTGCCGTGTGAAAAAAAATTAAAATTTGAAAATACACTTGAAGAACAATGTGTCCCATAGTTAAGTCGTAGTTTTCAATGAGGAAATATGCTTTTTGGCAACAATGCTTGAATAAGCTGCAATACCATGAATGGAGTTCAAAGGGAAGACTGATACCAAGCACCTGCATATTTTGACTATAAAAAAAGGCATAAATCATAATGTACTATATATGCATTTACCATTTATTGATCATTTAAGAGTGATGTTTTAATAGTACATTATTTCTGATGTGAGTCTTAAGCCTCGTGTCAATGGGTTCTTTGTCTCCACCCACTCAGCAACTTGCGTGTATATTAGAAGTAATGTTTTCTTTGATTGAAAACGGTCTTGCATGCTCCTCTTTCCCCGGCTGTGTCTTATTTCCTAGTCTGGATCATAACCCCAAACTGAGGAGTGGAATCAGCAGAGATGCCCAGCCCAGTTGACACCCTGAGGTTCCAGGGTATGCAGATTAGTTGAGAGGCAGAAGAACTCCATCAGCTTCACCAGTCAATTGGAATGATCTCCAATCAGCTAGTGGCTACAAAGTATATCTCACGGGACTCCATCTCCACCACTCGAGCACCCAGCGCCATTCTGCAGCAGACACTCCCTCAGGCACTAGCCAGAGGCATTGTACCTCCAGGCATTGTACTTACGACACTTAGTTGTTCGGCCTGTCAGGACGTGACCAGGATGAGTTCACCAACTACGCCCTTCCCCCAGATCTGGACCAACACATTTACTTGGTGCCTTGAATTGACATCAAGCAGAAAGAGTGGTGGTTGGACCGGCAGGTGAGGTCACAGGAGCCTTCCTTGCTTGCATCCCTGGATGCTCAACCCAGAGCTTATTTTCACTTGGTTACTCTGGTACCCATGGCTGTCAAACGGGCTCAGGTTCACACGCTGCCCACTGAAGAACGGCTTCGCTGGAAATATGCCTGTACTGCGTGAGTGCAACTCATACCATTCCTGAATGCCCAGTTCGGCAGACACAAGTGACATCCGTTAGAGAGGTGCTATCTGATGCTGTTGCCTCATCTACTCCTTCCTGTTCGCTTGACCAGGAAAGGTTGCCTGATTACCACCTGGGCTTCAGTCAACTCAGGTGCTGACGGGAACTTTATCCCCCCACCCACCCACCCATCTATCACAACCTAGGCATGGCATTCAGCAATGCCCAAATGACGTCACTTTCTCCACACAGACCCAATGATTGCGCCATGGAGTTACTGCCCTGAACGTTGCCCCCCATGGGTCTGCTGTACTGCCTAACAAACCAGAATTAGATGAATCAATTCCTGGCTTCCAGAATAAGTTGGGCTACTTTGTCACCAGTCGGAGCTAGTTCTTCCCTGTAAGAAAGACAGTTCTCTACGTTTCTGCATCAACTATCCAGGAATTAATGCAATTACCATATAGATTTGTGATCCTTTACCCCTGATGGACTTGGCATTCGCCAATCTCCAGGGATGCCGCTTCTTTACCACGCTGGATTTGCACAGTGCTTACTTCCTGGTTTCACACGGCTACACATCTGTTTAGTCCCAATTCCTTGAGTTCCACTCGCACAGCGTGTGTGAAGATGCTCTTACTTTCACTATTAATATACAGGACATTTTATTACAATTTGATTTCACTAAATGTTAAAGTCATCTCCGTACAACATCATTCAAGACTTTGTTCCAACCACATTTTTTCCTCAAAGATGATGGTTCACCACGATCCTTCCAGGTTTTAATGATGCGTTCGACATGTCTTTAACCCAATTTTAGTAGTTCCGGCAATCTCCTTAGCTGTTTTCTTTGCTTGATGCAGGCCGCTAATTTGACCCTTCTGAAACAGAGTAACATCCTTTCCTTAAAGACTCAAGTCGGGTGGTACCATTCCTTACAGTCATTAAACTCTACTAACTTAGTCACTAAAGAGAAGAGCATGAGGGCAAACTTGATCTGTTCTTTCAATAAGAAAGCAGCCCCAATATTTCAATTTGAACAGAAGGAACAGGAAGGTCAAGAAAATCACTTCCGGTTCATGTGTACTGTGAGTGCCGAACAGCACAAAATGAAGTGATGGTGGAGTGCAATGACTGAAAGGAATGGTACCACCCAACTTTTGTAACCTTCCAGAGATAGCAATCACTTCTGATGAAGAGTGACACTGCCCAAAATGCAACACTGTTTAATGGAGGCTAAGTATGGGCAGATGCAAAGAGATAGGTTTGTTTAGAAATTCAGGGAAGTGTTCACAGAGTTCAGAAATGTTTTTATTTATCATTTATCAGTTCTGATGAAGAACTTCACAATCACTTCTTCATTGTGTGCTTGATTGTGAACTTAGCCTCCATTAAACAGCGTTGCATTTTGGGCAGTGTCACTCTTCATCAGAAGTGATTGCTATCTCTGGTAGGTTACACAATCCGGGTGGTACCATTCCTTGCAGTCATTGCTCTCCACCATCACTTCCTCCTTGTGTGCTGATCGGCACAAAATAAGTGGCACTTAAATTTCTACAAAAAGATATTTAGAGAGTTGATCAATGCCATTGGAATTAACATTTAAAGTCATCTATTATGTGTCAATCAAAGGTGAAATACACACGCAAACATTTATATACACTCCATTTTTCTCATATTTAATGAACTGATTTCAAGAAAACACAGAAAAAAGGTTTGTCAAAGTGGGAACTAACATTCCATTCAGTGAAAATTCAGTGTGACTTTCTAAGGATGTTTGATACATTTTATAAACTGTAAATTAAAATCAATATAGCCAAAATGTGCTTATACACACATTCAGGGTGAATTCACAAACTACAAAGTAAATTCTCTCCAGACTTGTCAATACAATAGGAATGGATGAGGCCAATGATAATGTGGTGTCAGTTTGAACAGACCATTGGTAATTTTTTGTGAGTGGTCAATCGAAGCTGAAATGGGTTTTTACATGCATTACATGCTCACAAAGAGTTAAATCAAAAACTTCATAGTAAAATGACCCCAAATGTACCCGTAATGTACATGATACCTTTTTCTTTGTTAATGTCATGTTAGTTTGGGCAGACTTTTGGTAACTTCTTATAAATGGTCAATCAAATTTGACATACCTAAAATTAGCATTTACATGCATTAAACACTCAGAAAGGGTTGAACTGAAGAACTAAATGGTAAAATCACTCCAGACGTTCCCCTAATTTAGATAATAATATATTCTATGATGATATGGTGTCAGTTTGGACAGAACTTTTATATTTTTTCATAAATTGTCAATCAAATTAGACATACCTAAAATGACTGTGTACATGCATTAAACACTCAGAAAAGGTTAACTAAAAAGCTCTACAGTCAAATTTCTCCTGACTCACCCTTGTGATAGATATTGCCTTGTTCTATGACAATATGATGTCAGATTAGACAGGCCTTAAATATTTCATAAATTGTCCATGAAATTTGACAGAACCAAAACCAGCTATTGACATACCATACATATTCACTAAGGGTTAATTCAAAAATTACACCGTAAAATGTCTCCAGACTCAGCCCTGAAATAGATAATTGTTTGCTCTATGATCACATCATGTCAGTTTAGACAGACCTTTGTTAATTTCTCATAAATTGTCAATCAAAGTTCACAGAAAAAAATGGCTATTTACATGCCTTACATATTAACAAATGGTTAATTAAAAAATTACTCAGTAAAAAGTCTCCAGACTTACCCATTTGGTAGATCATACCCTCCTTGATCTGTGATAATATGGTGCCAGTTTAGACAGACCTACATTAATTTTGCATACATTGCCAATCAAAGTTGACAAAACGAAATGGCTATTTATATGCCCTACATATTTACAAAGGGTTAATTAAAAATGTCGCCAGACTTACCATTTTGGTAGATCATACATTGTTCTATGATACTATGGTGTCAATTTTAACAGACCTTTGTTAATTTTCCATAAATTGTCAATCAAATTTGTCAGAATGAAATGGATATTTACATGCCATACATATTCACAAAGGATTAATTCAAAACTTATACAGCAAAATGTCTTCAGACACAGCCCTGAGATAGATCATAGTTTGTTCTATGTTAATATCATGTCAGTTTAGACAGACCTTTGTTTATTTTTCATACATTGCCAATCAAAGTTGACAGAACGAAATGGATATTTACATGCCTTACATATTCACAAGGGGTTAATTCAAAAATTGCACAGTAAAATGTCTCCAGACTCAGCCCTGAGATAGATAATAGTTTGTTCTAAGATAATATGGTGTCAGTTTAGACAGACCTTTGATAATTTTTCATAAATTATCAATCAAAGGTGATATAACTCAAATAGGCATTAAGACAAATTACACATTCACGAAGGGTTGACTCAAAACCTACACAGTGAAATGTCTGCTGGCCTACCCTTATGATAGATAAGACCTTGAACTATTATAATATTGTGTCATTTTAGAGAGACCTCTGAAAGTTTAATTTATAAATTCTCAATCAAATTTCACATAACCAAAATAAGTATTGACATGCATTACATATTCACAAAGGATTAATTAAGAAATCACGCAGTAAAATGTGTCCAGACTTACCGTTTTGGTAGATTATACCTTGATCTATGATGATACGGTGTCACTGTAGACTGATTGATAATTTATAAAAATTTTCAAATAACATATTCTACGATGATATGGTGTCAGCTTGGACAGAAATTTTATATTTTTGCATAAATTGTCAATCAAATTTGACATACCGAAAATGAGCATGTACATGCATTAAACACTCAGAAAGGGTAACTAAAATAGGTATTTGCATGAATTACCCACTCACGAAGGGTTAACTCAAAAACTGCACATTATAGGTAGTCCAGACTCACCTTTATGATGGATAATGCCTAGATCACTGATAATATCATGTCAGTTTAGACAGACCTTTGAAAATATTTTATAAACTGTCAGTCAAATTTGGCATAAGTGAATGAGACCATTACAGAAATGTACAAAAGTATCATGAAAAACAACACTGTAAAATTTCAGGTTAACCATGTGGCAGTGGGCTACATACCTTGTTCCATGACGATATTGCGTCAATTTGGGACCTTTGATAAATTTTGATAAACTATCAATCAAGTTTGACATAACCGAAATAGATAATCATTAGATAATCATAATAATAGTTCAATAGGATAATTAAAGTTATTGAGGAATTTAGACGAGATGGACTGTTTACTTTGTGGAATATCTGCTAAATGTGCTCATTCTTTCAATTCTGTTCAGTGGCGACATCCCAGTTTCGTTTGCTACCGCAATTTTACGTATATACGTGCACGTTGAAGTTTTTGCCGCTGATGCCTTCACCGAGAATCTCGGAAGCGCGGATAGCTTGACCCACTCGGCGACTGGCGTAGCGATATAGGCGGTCGCCTAGAGCGCCATCTGCTGTAGGGGTGTGCCGCCAGTCACCCTTAGCCTCGAGGAAAAAAAAAACGAAAAAAAAAAAAACAACCAATCATTTTCGATGCCTATTTATGGAAGCCCATTTCCGCCAATGTGAAAGAAAAAAAAATGTTTATTAAACATGATCATCCTAGGGCGCCTCCTCAGCCATAATCAGATCCTCAAGCTGATGTTTGAGTCAATCATTTTGTGGACGGGGGATTTGCGGTACGTTAGGCAGTTCGTCGCTACATCTGCAAGTGCAAGTTAAAACTCTACAATGCAAAGCGAAAGCCATTTATCAACAGCACCCAGAAACGCCGCCGGCTTCGCTGGGCCCAAGCTCATCTAAGATGGACTGATGCAAAATGGAAGAGTGTTCTGTGGTCTGACGAGTCCACATTTCAAATTGTTTTTTGGAAACTGTGGACGTCGTGTCCTCCGGACCAAAAAGGAAAAGAACCATTCGGACTGTTAAAGGCGCAAAGTTCAAAAGCCAGCGTCTGTGATGGTATGGGGGTGTATTAGTGCCCAAGGCATGGGCAACTTACACATATGTGAAGGCACCATTAATGCTGAAAGGTACATACAGGATTTGGAGCAACATATGTTGCCATCCGAGCAACGTCTTTTTCATGGACGCCCCTGCTTATTTCAGCAAGACAATGCCAAGCCACATTCTGCACGTGTTACAACAGCATGGCTCCGTAGTAAAAGAGTGCGGGTACTAGACTGGCCTGCCTGTAGTCCAGACCTGTCTCCCATTGAAAATGTGTGGCGCATTATGAAGTGTAAAATATGACAACGGAGATCCCGGACTGATGAGCAACTTAAGCTGTACATCAAGCAAGAATGGGAAAGAGTTCCACCTGAAAAGCTTCAAAAATTGGTCTCCTTAGTTCCCAAACATTTACTGAGTGCCGTTAAAAGGAAAGGCGATGTAACGCGGTGGCAAAAAGGCCCCTGTGCCAACTTTTTTGCAATGCGTTGCTGGTTTTAAATTGTAAATTAATGATTATTTGCAAAAAAAAAAAGAAGTTTCTCAGTTTGAACATTAAACATCTTGTCTTTGCAGTGTATTCAATTGAATATAAGTTGAAAAGGATCAGCAAATCATTGTATTCTGTTTTTATCTACAATTTACATAACGTGCCAACTTCACTGGTTTTGGGTTTTGTACAAAACATTCAGACAATGTTAGAAGTTAGTTATGATTTGCATAAAACTTCAGCTGTTCAATATGAATCAGAATAGTCTGCCTCTGAAAATTGTGAATTGCAGATTCAGATGAATCGCTCATCCCCCTCTCTTCATCATCATTTGTATCTTCACTCTCCTTACTGCCATCTTCTTCCCCCTCAGCTGTTGCTGACAGTTGCACTGGAAGAGCATGACGCGTGTGGCGAACAGGACGACAATAACCACACACCAGCTCCCACCCCTGCCCAACTAGAGAGGGGTGGGTCTTCATGGAGGGATGGCGTACAAGATATGCCAAGTAGTTGGCACGTGGGCAGTGTTGATGCAGACTATCTGCATCGGGGGGGGGGGGGGACTGATGAAGGATTTGTTTTTCATTGCTTTCCATTTTGCTGTTCTGGCATCAGCTATGATTTTGCTCTTTTTGTCACCATATATCACTAATCTCGTGAACTGAAAGAGTTCCTCAAGAACCTCCTCTTTAAGGTCAAGGCTCTCTCCACGATGCAAGAGTAGCCTTCTGGCCTCTGTGCTTTTTAGCACATGGTCATATGCAGACTTTTTGCTCTTTCCATAAAACCCTGAGTTTGCATCGCAGCCAGTCATGCAATGCAGCTGCACAATACAATCGGCTATCTCATCAGTCAACAGGCTATGGCATAGGATCCTGTCATGCTTTCTCTTGATACAGAGCGTTCCAGGCAGTGAATGCCTTGGCAGAGGGGAAGGTGTCACTAAATTTCATATACATGTTTGGGATGTGTGTTTTACCTTGTATGCGTAGATCACGCTCATTATCTTTTGTTGAATTTGGCGCATTGTATGGGTCATTCACACAGATGATACGTTCAGCATCAGTATGGCGGGAAAGGATGATGTCAGTTACCTTCTGTATGTAGTCTGACCACCTGTATGGTGTGCCATCTTGCATCTGTCGATCTTCTGCTGTCCGAGTTGCCATCCTCCAAATCATGCCCATGTCAATTATGGCAGTGTAGGGTTCCTTCAGATCTATAGATTCCAGGCAGAATCTTTGGATGAGCTTGCTCTTGCAAGATCAACAAGTTGGCTAACCTCAACCAAGTTGATCACAGCCTTGAGTGCTTTCCTCTCCATTTCTGCAGATTTTGCTTTAAGATTCTCACCAGGCTTCTCTGTGTTAGGCATCTTGGAGAAAGTTAAGCGTTTGCTTAAAGGTACAGGTGCATGGATAGACTTGTCCTTACTGAACACCCGCAAGAAGTTGGTCAACTTTTCCTCCCCTGAGGCATGGGCTGAACTGAAGTCAGCAATGAGCTCATCCGAGGCAGGCATGGCAGACTGCAATGTGCGTAGGGTGGGTGAGGATGGGTCAAATGGGAAGGAGTTGAACTCATGCAAACATGAAACTAAGTCCTGTACACATTGTTCATCATCTCACATTCGTTTGGGTCCACATTCCACATGCTTCCTCTTGGCTTGTTTTCTGTTGGCCAAAGTGTTCAAAGCTGCCTGGATCCGGGCCACATTGTTCACATTCCTGGAGTGCACCATCAGCTGCTTCTCATTCTTGTGGATGGAGAGCCAGCCAGTCTTCATTTTGCTGCCCTTGTTCATGGTGCATTCAATCCACATGTCCCATGCCATGTTGGAGTATGGGTTGCCTGTGATGGACTGAGAAAAGTCAGTACAAAGGAAGGCAACCTGATCTGCAGGAAGTGTTGTCAGCATTGCCCAGAAGTCCGATAACCATCTTCCATACCTATTGTTGTCATATGCTACCATCCAAGGTACCATGGCACGCAGAGAGCTGACATACTCATCCCAGCTACAGATATGGATAGCATGGACATTTTGCATGAGTGCATCTGTCATGGACAGGAAATCCATCCAGTGGTCTGCCATGTCACTGCCCTCCACATTGCTGGACATGTTGGTGATAAGGGTTTCAAGATTGACATCCTCCTCAAGTGCTGCATGAGCTGCAGAGTGGGATACTTGAGGGAGGTGTGTATTTCTCAGGATCTCAAGGTTTTCACTGGTAACAGCATTAAGGTTGGGTGTAAGTTTCTCCTGTTCCAGCTGACTTATGAGAGCCTCATACATGAGCATCAAGCAACGTAGCCCCCTCTTGTAATGCTTGCCTTTAAGAGCACGGTCAACAGAACCCTCAGCAATAACCCCTGCTGCGAAAAGAATGTCTCCCATCTCACTTAACATCTTATGTTATCTCAGGACCTTAAAGGCACCTAATAAAAATATGCGTTTTTATTCTCTGATAGGCAGCCATCTTGGATTTCTGGGTTAAATTGGTATTGTAACATCAAAATTATGTCAGATTTGGAATCCTTAGGGTCAACTTAGTCAAAAAAGTGTCTTTGAACATGATTCTAGGTGTTCTGAATGAAAACTTAATTTTTAAATTTGGCGCTGGCAACCATCTTGGATTTTGGCTTCTAGAAAAAAATTCCCGGGATTTTTGAGAGGGACATGGAGGCTAAATCTTTTATAAAAGATCCATAGATGTCAAATCAATCATCAAACCTTGGTAGCCAGAGTGGTCACGGAACTGAGATTTTTGACCTAACTATAAAACTCCTCAGATAAAACCTGATCTGCAAACTGCTCAATATACTTGCCCATAGTATCCCAAATGCCCATAGCATTTCTGTATGTGCAATTTATTAGAGTTGATTCTTCAAGTTTTAATTTGCTTGTTGAAGTGTTGGAGTGACTTGCCATAATTTGTTAAATATTCTTGAGCATCCTACATGGTATTTTTGTATACAATTCATTAGAGGTGACCGTTTTGCTTATTTTTATAGTGTAATTAAAAATGCTTTTATTTCCGCAGTTAATAGACTTAATTTCTGTATCTGTTAATTTCTGTATTTGTTAAATATTCTTAATTTATGGAGGTAGACCTCAGCTTTCTTAAGATTCCTCCTATTAGCACCTTTATACTTTTGTTATTTTAAATAATTAAAAAGAAAATGTTCTGAAACTTTTTTGTTGTCTATTGTCCATGCATCACACATTGTTTATTTGCAATGCAGAATGCTGCAATTGTAAGTGGGTGCTATCAATATTAAAACAGTTATTCTGTGTCTTCAGTGACATGAAGTACGACTATGATAAAAATTAGGGCAAAACTTGTATGGGAAAGTGGGAAACTCAATCTCGCCTAGGGCAACCAAAGAGGGCTAGAGCCGGGAGCCGGTGTTCTCTCAAATTTTGTTCCCTTGTCAAAAAATGCTACCGTAATGCAAAGCGATCATAAAGTCCTTGTTATCGCCTTGATATTGCAATATGCATGAGTTTACAGAGGTAACTTTGTTATTCGTTGAACCGCGAGGTAGCATATTTTGATAGGTAGCAAAATTTGTCAGAACAATGGCCCTGGCTTGACCGCAGTGTCACACCAAGCCTTACATCATGCTATACTGTTATTATGTAACCAATATATTTCAGTGAAAAATATGTCCTGAATGTGTGAATTGTTGCCGGTCACTGCAACTTCTATCAAATTAGCATTCTCCATGTGCAGAATCCGCGGTTCCCTGCGCACTTACAACAATTAAAGGTCCATAGCCTACGTTAGCCAACATAAAAAACACGGACTACAAACATTAATTTGGTTACCACCCAAAATCTGTAAAAAAGTATATCAAATTATCGATGGCCCATAATGAAAGTATTTCAAATGCCGAGAAATCCATGCCTATTTTCACGTCTGACTCCGCTAAAAGAACTGCTCCTTGGGGATCACGCTGGGTGCACGACTGGCTCAAGTCAACTCTCTGACCATCGGCTTCCGTGCGAGCTCGACGCCAGCTTCAGCTGTACCTTCTGCGTTCAGTTGCTATAGGCTGAGTTTTACTGCGGCTTGCGATTGGTTGCTGTAGTGACATATAGTGGTGGGTTAGGACGACACTCTAAACCACTCTCCAATGCAACTTTTTCTGTACGCCGAATATGTATCAAACGTGTACTTCAGTTGGATACTTGGAATGAATGATGCAATGAGAAACAAGACGGAAGGACATAGGTCTGGCAGTGTTGTTTTAAGTTAGGGCAGAATCAAGTCGACTGAACCATCATTCTATTTTTATTTAAGATATTTCACTTATTTTGGCTTTTCAAGTGCTATTCTTCCATTCTTGGTATCACGGAGCTCGGCAACTCAATGAAAACATGGATTTGCTTTTTATTTTTTTATCTTTAACTTTCTTTCTTTGCCAGACATTACATTCCCTAAACGTTTATACAAATCACTGGGCTGTGCGAATATCAGGGGGACGGGAAGAAGCTGACAAACTTGCTTCAAAATATGGCTATAATAATTTGGGGCAGGTAAGATGCAATTTATTTCGTAGCCGGACACTTTCAACGAGGAAGGCTGTTTTGATGCTTTCGGTATTCCAATATGCTTTTGGTTGTTGTAATGCGTGATTTGCAAATACCATGTTCTATCAGTTGTTAATGCGATTTGGTGACTCTTTGTTTGTTTTAAAATTGTCCTCGCCTTTTATACCAACATCGTTTCGGTAAGATTACTTCTTTCAACAAGGTGTTGGAAGTAACGATTTCAGAAGGCGTGCTGCAAAACCGAAGATGCATGTAGTAAGTAGCTAGTGAATTCATACGTCAACAATTGCGAGTGCCTGTATTTCCTTACAGCCGTGCAAATTAAGCCCATGTACCCGGTTGGAGAGTGCGTTGATTGTACGGTTTGATTAATTTTGACAAATAAATGTCACACACTAATTTAGAAAATCATGAGGAAACATTATTTTTCTATATTGGTGATGCGATTGGTCGGAATCGTAGCCTGTTCATTTGCGGTACATGCCCCATGTTGTATACCGTAGGATAGGCTACTATTATATCGTGGGAAGATGGCTATGTTCCTTGTTTACTTTGAAACTCGTGTTTGCTTGAAATCTTTTCGTTGCTAGTTAATAATTCAAACTTTGTTTGCGAGTTCGGAGCAAAGAAGATTAGTTTTAAAGCATCAGTTACTCGCTGGAATAATGTGTGATGACAACGTGCCAATGTCTGATGCTATCAATCAAATTAAGCGTTTTATCATTTGCAGGAAAGTTGACAATGCTGCCATGTCTTTAATTTGTAAAAAAAAAAAAAAAAAAGGCTTATATTCATGACATCGTAGATCGTGGAATGTAAAAATCGTGTATTCTTCAGATGTAAGGTTAGAATGATGAATATTCAAGCCTTGACCATTAAGGTTGTCCTAACGACATCATTAGGGTTGTGGAACACGTGTCTGATGGCAGGCTGGTGGCAACAAGTGAAGCTTGAAATTCATAATGCTGTTGCCAAACGAGGGCAACTAACTTGGCAGGTTATGACTATTTTTTTTCAGGCATTGCCATTCATGCATACTGCATGTGTATTCCGACTGACAGACACAAACGTACTGACCCATCTATGCATGCCCGCATACAAACACGCATTCTGCCTTGGCCGTTTGGAAGAAGGGAAAAGCATATGTTCAAGTTTAGTTAGGATTCTATTTGTCAGAACAATCAATCCACACGTTTTAGTATTTAGAACATTATCTCATGTGCATTCACATATGCAGTTCTGCTGGTTGTTTGTGCATTTCAGGAGGGCACATCTGCCAAGTGTAGTTGTGGGTCAAACGCTGCCTGAGTGGACCTTCTTAATGTGACCTTTGGTCTGTTTTTGTCTCTCAGATTGGAAGCTTGGAGGATCACTACCATTTTCATCACAGTAAAGTTGTCAAAAGGTCAGCCTTCTCTACTAAGGGAATGCACAGCTTCATAACCATGGACCCGAAGGTATCAGTTTGGCCCTTTGATTTGTTTGTCAAATTGATAATTGTTTTTGAACTTCATTGTTTGGTAAAGTGGTATGCATGACTTTGTGGTTTGGTTCATTACATTTTACTGTTTGCAAAGTGACAGCAGGCTTCCATTTATTATTTTTTAATGGCCCTGTAAAATGCTGATCTTCTTTGCTGGAAATGTTTTATATGCATATGGAAATGATTTAGAAAAACGAGAAAGATTGAGGACCTCTGTTCTCAAAAAACAGTTCATGTTGTGTGGTTGTGGGGAGCAGTCTTGCCTCCAAAGGCAGGTTTGTAGTACAATAATGTTACGTGGACTATTCTCTGTACTATCTGAGCAAAACATAATGATTGGGACTGAAAAGTTCCTTCCCTGGACTGGCCTTTTCCATATCTCTGTCAGTTTGATATCAGACCCCTCGAGTCAGACTGATTTTATCTTGTTCCAAGGTGTGCACACATGGCAGAGGGGGCTGAAGCACTCAATAACCCCCCGTATCTGTGTCATGACACTTGATTCACCTGTTGTGCTCAGTGTTATTTTCTACTTTTGCCACAGAACTGATCAGTGCAGCACCAGTCACTGTTCTGCTTCATATCATATGAGGGCTGTCCTTTTATGCAAGTTTGACCATTTGTCTCCAAGACGGTGCATTTACTTTGTAACCATGCAATAAGATTTTATCTCCTCTGCCTCTGTATCTTTAAAGAGCTTGCATGTCCTATACCTTGGAGCCAAAATAAGAAGGGTTATCTACTGACGATAAATTAGTTTTATTTTGGGTTTGGAGGGGAAAAAACTTCACTGTAAAGTGCCTTTGAAAGCTAATGGCAGAGGAATTCATGTTGTCAATTATTAATCAGCTCTTGTACATGCATATCCCTTGAGCAAGGTAAGTCGAGTGTGGGACAGTACCCTGACTGAGCACGTGTATATAGAGGGTTTCGGTATAGTAATTTTGAGTGCTCTGCAATTAGATTCTCATCCTTGGCATTTTGAGTCCTCATCAGCGGGAAAACTCTTGCAGATAGGATAAAGGCGTCATCCATGATTTACATATCCTGTTAATACATTTGATTGGACTTCTCATAATGTGTCAGTCGAACAAAGCAAATGGCACACTGGGAATATGTAAACAAGATCTATCTAGTTGTGTCTGTATAATGAGATGTCAGAGTTTTATCTAATGTGTACTTCAAGATAAAACTTTTTTTCTTTTTTTTTTTGCATGCGTCAAAAGTGGTACGGCGCATTAGAGTGCTATTGTTAGATCATTCTAGCCCTATAAATTTATGACTGTTGGCGAAGAGTGTGTTGACATCAGCTTATGTTTCAAAGCAGCATCACATCCGTACTCCCAGTCTCCCACTTTCCAATGTCATGATTGAAGATTTACATTTGCTGTCAATGTGATACAAAGACCAAAGGTCAAAGGGGGTGTTTTGGTGGACTGGACATTCACCTGTTTATTCTGAAAACTGCACAGGTTGACTGGATTCAGCAGCAGGTAGTGAAAGCTCGGGTGAAGCGGCATTCCAGGAATGAGCTCAACTTTGTGCACTTCAACGATCCCAAGTGGACAGGCATGTGGTACATTGTAAGTGAATCTCTCTCTCTCTCTCTTTCTCTCTCTCTCTCTCTCTCTCTCTCTCTCTCTCTCTCTCTCTCTCTCTCTCTCTCTCTCTCTCTCTGAATCCTCTTCTGTCTTGCGCATACTGACACACACACAGACACGCAAACATTTTTATCCATCCTAATTGCCATTTGGTCTCAGTCTTTATGCTCCTGTGCAGTTTTGCCATGTATTTAGATGCTGATTTTTCCATCCTATTAGAATTGCTTTGTGGAAAATGGAAAATGTACTGGTGTCATCCCTCTATATGAAACCTAACCCCCCCCCCCTTCCTTCCCAAATGCCAGCATGGTTTTGACACAGAATTACTAAAAAATGGTGGTAGTGCTGTTCAACTTGGACAGACAAGCCGCTGTCCTCTCCCCTTAGCATTTTGGACTGCTGTCTTATCTGTCAGCTGAGTAAACATGAGCTGCGAGAGTCGTGATTGGCTGCATTGGCGGTGTGTTTGAAGTGCCTCTGCCGTCAGGGAACGCAGATTTATTAAAAGTTGCCCCTTTGCACATATACATGCTCACAAATTTTTAAATGAAATTATGTGATTAGAGATTTTGTGAAGTATGGTGACTATGGTGTGACATAGTTCTGACTGCATTGTTCAGCGGTAAGATTGGAAACCCTTGGCTGGGAGCATTAGCATTCCTCTCCCTTCAGCGCCCATGCGCAAAGACATGTGCTCTCACTGTCTTTCTCGCTCTCTGACGTGTACACACACACACACACACACTCCCACACACACATGCGCGGAGGAAATTCTTTACTGAATGAAAATGAATTACCTACTATAGATTTATGGCTTGCAAACTATGCAGTTATGCATTCCATTTTGAGGGAAACTGTAGTGTGTCACTGCAATATATGCTTATTTAACATGCTGTAAATGTCCTATGCTCTATACTTTATGTATTCTGTACAGGTCTTTATTCCCACTCTGTAGTTAAGTATACAGTTATGGTTCAGACTAGCTGCACTGTGCTGCAAAGGGAGAGAATGGTGAAATGTGAGCTGGGTGTTCGGCAGGGAAGTATAATCCATGCCTTTGAAAATTCTGGTTGTGATACAGCAGAGCTGCAAGGTTATTCATTCCTTGAGTGTGGATGAATTCCAATTGAGAACTGCTTTCTACCACACTCGGGGAATAGTGCCTAGTTCAGGGATGAACGACAGGTAAATGCCTCAGTGATGTTGATCACTGTCTCCCTGGGAAAGAAGTGTCCTCTTTAAATGTCTCTTATCATGAAGAGAGCACTGATAACTACCTGTGCAAACACGCTGTCGAGTATTACTTCTTTTTGTTTAAAGAGGGAAAGCACTTCTCATACTGTAGCTAACTGCTTCATTCACGTGTATTTCCCCCAAAAGGAGCAATCCCGAATCTCATACGCATACTGTATCAGCCACCTAAAACACTGCCGCATCATCCCCTAATCCTTGCCCTACTTGTGAACTCCGTATGCAGTGCCTTTCAAGTTATTGGTGATTATATTTTCAACTATTTCCATTATTTCAGTTGACAATCCTGATTCTGAAAAGGTAAAATGGATGCAACAGATTACATACCTTCGAATTTCTTCTGCCTTGTTTAGGGGATGTCTGTTTATTTTACATAACATCGAACACATCTTGCAAATAACATTAACCAAGGAGGCTTGCTCAGCTTTAGCATTTTTAAGCTATTTATGTTAATTTAGCTGGACACAAACTTAAGCAGTTTAGATTTTGCACCTTTTTCAGTGGCTCTGTCTTTCAACAATGGAAATGTATTTCCTGAAAATTTAACCTGCAGACTTTAAAGTAACTCTGCAGTTCAACAACCAGTATAGTAACCTTCCAGTCAGCAGACATGTGGATAAAATTTGTATCATTTGGAAGAAATGTTCCACAGAGAGTGTGACTTTGCTTTGTGCTGGTGAAAATGAGGACTAGGGGCATTTGGTACTTACCCATGTCCTGTTGGCCAGATGGCCCCCGCTCCTGACTAGGTTGGTGGAGAATGGGTTAGCCATTTAATTTTAGAGGGATTTCATCGATACAATCTAAACATTCCAAGTAATTCCATCATGCTGTCACAGGTGAGAGCAATTTCATCTCAAGCACCGGCTAGTGAGTGGCTAACACCAGTTTCCCAGATGCGGAAACAGGACGCCCAAGGACCTTCCGTGTGCTTCCCTTTGAATAAATCGCATGTTCTTGTGAATGCACTTATCGAATGCGATATGGTCAGGTTCTCCACTTCTGATTATACTGGAAGGTCGCAGGGACAGAGATGAAAACATTCAGTTGTGTAATTTGTACGTGTATTTTGTTTTTCTCACAATGTGGCTGCACTTCTCCTCTCTTCCCCAGCATTGCAGCGATAAAGGCAACCGCTGTCGCTCAGAGATGAACATCCTGGCGGCTTGGCAGAGGGGGTACTCGGGCAAGAATGTGGTGGTCACCATCCTGGACGACGGCATCGAGCGAAACCACCCTGATCTTGCCCAGAACTACGTGCGTTTACTCAACTTGTTGCCTGTTTGCTTTCTCCCACTTGCCTGAGCTGCCGATCACTGTCGGTGTGAAGCTAAACTAGGCCACAGCTACAAGCACTGGCTATGACAACCTGCTGGAAATAAATGTAATTTCTTCACAAGGCAGTTTGGAATACAGGTTTAAGCTATGGCTTTGGGCAGCATCTGATTTACTCCTCGTTTCCTAACGACATGCAGAGGATGAGCTATGACTGAAAGGTGAAGAAAGTTGAGGACCTGCTGTCTCTCTTGCTCGTCAATTAATTCTTTTCCTCTCTTTGCCGCCTCTTTATCCTTTCCCAGGATCAGCTTGCGAGCTATGATGTCAACGGGAATGACCACGATCCCACTCCTCGCTATGACTCCACCAATGAAAACAAGTGAGATTACATTTGATGGTGATGGCAGTTTGCTCTTCTGAGACCTCATCAATCCAAGCCCGAACACTGCAGTCATTGGGCTGGCTGTTTTTGATTAATAGATTGGGCTTATTAAACGTTTGGGCTGATTACATTTGGGAATCAGGGCGCGTTTGGTCTCCACGCTCAACATCGTATCCTCCCTTCCTGCCCCAGTCCGAGATCTTGCTAAATGTGAGCTATGAGGAGTCCCGGACTCCGATATTTTAAGTTCCAACAAGGAAAAAGCCACAAATCTTATCCACGCAATGCATAGCTGTCACAACTTTATTCTAGAACTGTGAGTTTATCCTGTTTAAATATCAGTTGGGTGTTTTTTTGCATGGGGTGAAATGGATTTTACTGTTGCTGTTGCACTGTGATTGGTGAAGTAGCTATGTGAGTTTCCTTCCTTTTCAAGTGAAATAAAAGTTTGTATTTGAATGAAGTCTGGGCAACCGTCTAAATCCCAAAGCACCAATACAGAGCTTGTGTTTCATAGCACCACTTTACTGTAGAATGGTAAAAATGTTTCAAAGGCTGCAAGTATAGAAAATTCTGTAATCTGAAGAACCACAGTGATCTTTCGTCTCATATGCCTTATTGCCCTATTGCATTCTACCATTGCATTCAGGCCACGATTATAGAGCACAACATTCAAAGCGGCAATTTTTAATTTCCTGTTTCTAATTGTTTGAGACAATTATGCTGAAGGATCCAATTATTTTTTTTTAAGGTTCAAGTCGGGCAGAATAATTTGTCTTTGCTAGACAGGACAGTGCATGAACTTGAAGGGGGGGAAACCTAAAACCATTAAAAAGGAAGTGCTCAATTTTGGTTTGTCATGCAGGCCCCAAGATACTCACAGCGGTAACTGGTTTGTCCTCCTTCACCTGGCCTGGGGTTAGTGCAGTGAGTTTGATATTCAGTCCGATTCTTGTTCCTCGGTCTGTTCATTAGCACAGTGCTAATGGGGCAGGATCTGCTGGAATGGTTTGTATTCTGTGCTGTGATGTCCGTGTTCGGGGACGCATTAATTTTGAATGGGGCGAGATATCGGGGGCCCCTGCACGCAGCTAGTGATGTGGTCTGGACATGGGGTGGGAGCCTGTATGAGGGCTGTTTTAAAAACTAGGGCAGGTTCTCTATAATTGACTTTCTCTTGCAACTTTTCGTGCTCTTGGTCTATTTTTTTCCCTGTTAACACCATTTTGCATCGATACAATTGGTTTTCTATATCTTTACTTTATGTATTTGTCACCCTTTTCATGTTTTTTTACTGTTATGTCTGAAAAATGCTTTTGATTCATTATATAGTTGGATGAGCAGGCTGTGACGTGGCAGGTTCTGTGATTTATGGGCCGAGGGGGCATGTCTGATTCCTATTTCAAATGATCCTTCAGTGGCGTGTCTCACCTTGTACTAAATCCCTTATCGGGTGACCTGCATATTGTGATAAGGGAGACTCTATAAACCTCCAAATACAGGTTTTGCATGTTTATTGGGTAACAATGGAGAGCCTCTGACATTTACCTTAGGATAGATTTTAAATTCTGCAGGGACAAAACTAGAGGCATATGTCATCGTCTGTTGATACAAACAGATAGCCCATGTGATTGCCATCATCTCAACAGTTAACCTGCTCCGCGTGTGTTTTTTTTTTTTTTTTGGGGGGGGGGGGCTATTCCATCAAAGGCTTTTATCCTGCTTTTTGGATCAGCATTAACACTGTACGACATCGAAGGTGGAGGACTGAATTGCATATGATAAAAGAGAGTTAGAGATGTGTGTATGAGAGAGGGTCTATGTTTGTGCACATGTGAGAGAAGGAGTGTGTTTGCGAGAGAGAGAGGGAGAGAGAGAGAGAGAAGTGTGCAAGAGCATAAATGAGAGAGGAGTGTGTATGAGGGAGGGTGTCACACAGAGAGAAACGAGTATGAGAGAGGGTCTCTGTGTGTATGTGTGTGTCTTCGCAAGAGACAGAGTGAGTGTGTAAGAGAAGAAGTGTATCTAAGCGAGAAACAGAGGTGAGTGTATGTAAGAGAGAGAGAATGAGAGAGAGCAGGAGTGTGCATGCGGTACAGTGTCTCAGAGAGAGAGGGAGAGGGCAAAAGAGAGAAAACAAGTGTGTGAGAGGGGGTGTTTCTGGGTGAGCGTGTGTGTGTGTGGCAGAGTGTGTGTATGTGTGTGTGTGTGTGTGTGTGTGTGTGTGTGTGTGTGTCTCAGTGCAAGTGCATGAGAGAGAGATAATGTGTGTGTGTGTGTGTGATGCCCCTTCCTTCCTTCCTCTCCGCAGGCATGGCACCCGGTGCGCTGGAGAGGTTGCAGCTGCGGCCAATAACTCACACTGCATCGTAGGGATTGCATATAACGCCCGCATCGGAGGTAGGCGCATCAGATGAAGTTATTCTGCTTGGGCACACAGGATTAACCCTGCGCTGTGTTTGGTCCTCCGGAAGCCTTTCTCCAATTTGCACTTATTAATCTGGCAGTTCGTGAATGGGTTTACATTCATGAATTCACTAAACCATTAATTCTTTGGAAGGGTCAGTGATGTATGTCAGTGGTCTTTCTAATCAGTGTGAGGAATTCAAGCATATACTGCTGCCCCTGTGTGTGTGTTCTCTTCCGTCTTGTGCTTCTGTGCCGGTGTGAACTAACCCTTTTCTCTTTTCGGGGAAAAAAAAGACATGGGCGCCTTCCCCACGGCCTGCTTTACATCACTAATAAAGTGCAGTATAGATTATTCCCAAGGTGTGACGTAATCATCAGTAGATAATGAGAGCGAACGTTAAAATAACAGGCAGACTTCAGAGGGTCATCGCAGCTAATTAACATCCCAGACGTGCTCACGTCAGGTCGCCTGTCAATGAAGTTCTCCCTTCTCCTGACTTCATGAGGTCACCAGTCACTCCAGGTTTTTACTAATGGCTTTCTCTGTTTCTGCCTGCTGGAGCCTCTCATCAGTGTTCGGGGGGTAGCGATGACATTTTGGTAACATATCTTTCAAAAGGCAAAGAAACTTTGTACTGGCTGGCCTTTGCAGAATGCCCTTTTCCTCATTATGGCTGCTTAGGTGCCTGAGCACATAGACGACTTTGAAACCCTACTTATTTTGCCATTTTCTCAAAAGGAATTCAGACTGACAATTTGCTCAGGTCCCCTATCAGTGTTTGGCACATGGTCTCTTGAATGTTACATGTTACACATTCATTTTAAGCAAAATGGAACTAAGTTATAAATACACATTTAATACCATTTGTGTAATCAGCTTACAGTATTAAATACTTCCAACATAATCATATTTCATTCGCAGATCCGTGGCTCCTGCTGGCACGAGAGCACGAGCATTTTTGTTTCCATTGTCTGTCTTCCAAATATCCCATGTATTTGTTGTGATTTCTGTAATCCTGGGGCTGCTGTCTCTGTTAAAACGAAACATTTGCAACTAAGGCTTGTGTCTGCCTGTATAAGCCCTGAATGCGCTCTGGCATTGAAAACTTGCACTCCCCAATGCTTCATTAGGCGCTTATGAAGTGCTTTACAAATATTTGCATGCGGCTATCTGCTGCTGTAGCTGATTTGAACTTTATTTGTGCTGAGATCACATCTTGCGAAACTCGTGGCACGTTCAGCGATTGGTGACACTCTCACAAGAGTAATGAAATTCTGATTTGGGTTTTGACGTGGATGGCTGGAACTGCCTGGGATGAAGGCCAATGTAAACCTTGTTGAGGCTGATCCCCTGGTTACATCACTGCTCAAACTGTGTTGTAACTTCCCTGAACTGACCTTGATCAGAGCCATGGGTGGTTAATAAGCTATAACAGGGGAATGAGCATGATTTGTTCATGTGCTTTTCATGCTACAAATACTTCTTATTTGCTCTATGCTTGCCACTTTATTTTTCAGCCTAAAAGTCTATTTATAGTGAACCACGGTTAATCTGGCAGATGTAGCTGGTAGAAATTTGATCCCCATTTCCCAGGAGTCACTGAAATGTCAAATAAAATCTGTTATCTTTAGGAAATTTTATCTTGAATATTCTAGTGGTAGGTCAGATAAAAGGGAACAAGGGAGAAATTGAGTGTCGGGATTTTGGCTTTTCCCCGCGTGAAAGATTAAAGATGCTCTTGCAAAGATTGCATCAATGCAGCCTTTTATTGTCTTGAGCCATGAGGTTGCAGGTGTGAATTCAGTTTTCTACTGACCACGGAAACTTTTTGCCGTATGAAGTGATCAGATGAGCAACCAGATGGCATTTGCCATAATAGATTGGAAAGACTAAGCCACCTGCACAGTCCAAAATAAGTAATCAAATTCATTTGAACAGTTTTGTAAGCATGTGGCTGGCTGTTGTGCAAAATGCAGTGTGAGATGAGATTTCAATTAGGCTGGCACTTAGAACTTTATCCAGATTTCCCCCCTTTATTCAGGAATGGGCTCGTTAATTTCGAGATGAGTAGCGGAGCGCCATGAAAAGAAGAGAGGCTTTGTAGAGCCATGTACTGCTCTGATGCTCCTGCCGAGATCAGTCATCGGGTTCATTTTTCCTGTGTTCTCTGCTGGTGATAAAATGTCAAACAGTATTACCAAAAAATGTCACGAAACAATACTCCGTGCCCAGTGTTATTGATGAAACTGACACATTTTAAGGGTTTTCTTTGCTCTCGGCAGTTGCTACTGTACAAAGACCATTGATTGCAATTAGGATGTATTTACATGCACGCAGCAATGCACCCAGCACTTTTGAGCATTTCTGTGCTTCCAGGCGTTCGGATGTTGGATGGAGATGTAACAGATGTGGTGGAGGCGAAGTCTCTTGGCATACGGCCAGACTACATTGACATCTACAGTGCCAGCTGGGGACCGGACGACGATGGGAAGACTGTGGATGGGCCAGGTCCTCTTGCCAAGCAGGCCTTTGAGCAGGGCATTAAAAAGGTCTGGTAATTAGTGTGGAAAAGACCCTTTTTTTCTTCTTCTTCTTTTTCTTTTCTGTGGAAGTTCTTGAAGTGGCTGGATTGTTTATTTGTACATTGGTCAAATTTTAGAGCTGTTCGTTTCTTGAAGTGCAGCAATGGCATCTGAATTTATTTTTTTTTGAGCTATGTCCCCAGTGGGAGGTTGCAGAGGAGGGCAGAGATGAGTTCTGGAACAGACCGAAAGGGAAACCTCATTGCTGGCGGATTAGCTTTCTGGGTCCAGTGACCTAGTGATGTAGGAAAGTAGGTTACAACGGGCGAGAGCAGCAATGCCAAAGACACAAAGGACGTTATTATATTGCTGTTTTGGGCATCTCGGACTTTGCCAGCTGGAAACAATGGGGATCTTGGAGGTCTGGCTGCAGCCTGGCCTCTCGCCTGCTTTAATGTGGCTCAGCTGCCGACTGTCCTCCTTTTCTCTTATGGAAATGCAGGGCCGCAAGGGGCTGGGCTCCATCTTCGTCTGGGCCTCTGGGAACGGCGGGCGGCAAGGAGACCACTGCTCCTGCGATGGCTACACCAACAGCATCTACACCATCTCCGTCAGCAGCACTACGGAGAACGGAAACAAGCCATGGTACCTGGAGGTCTGCGCCTCCACCCTGGCCACCACCTACAGCAGTGGAGAGTTTTACGACAGGAAAATAGTTAAGTACTTATGTCACTCCTCCTCAAGCGTTTTGAAAATGGCAGCATACAGCCATGTACAGGCAAACATTAGCACACACAGACAGACACACACACAGACACACACACACACACACACACACACACACACGTGCATGCTCACACGCACGCAGAATCTTGGAAGCATCAGGTCGTGCCAAGGCACGCTATTTTCTCATCAGTCAATTCCACTCACTACCTCTCCATTCCTTCTGTTATTGGAATTGATGCAATATTAATAAAACACACATGGGGCTGAAAATTGGTTTGCATTTATTATATGGATTATTTATTTGAGATATGAAAATTTCAAAAGTTTTTGAATTGATTTGCATGCTTGGGGGCAAAAAAAGTGATTGAATACAAGTGAAATAGCTGTTAAAATGATTAAAGTGTTTAGAGTCAAATACAATGATTAAGACAACCTGGAGCATTATGCATTAAGAAAACGAGTTGCAAATGATGACTTTGCCTGGTGTGATATTTTCTCTTGAGCTGCTAAGGGTTTGTGCCTTAGGTCCTGGTGGGTGGCACATTTAAATATTGTATGCTGAAAAGTTGGCCCGATATTTCCCTCATGCATTTGTACAAAAATGCATGAATATGTATTGTTGATGCATGTAGATTAAGTAGAGGCCCTTGTGATATACAGTAGGCTCTAGAATCATTGGCACCCCTGACTGGCAATGCCTTAAAAATTCTATTAAAAATAAATAATTAAACGTGCGGCGCCAGGCACGGCAGTCCCTTCCTCTTGCACGTGTTTTGGCTGTTCAATGAGTTGATCCCTTTTTCAGGTACATGTGTCTTTGGGTTTGACCTTTCAGGGTCTCTCAAGGTGAAAGGGCATGATGCAATTTTACTCATCATATGTGGTCCGATATGTGATCAGTAATAACCGATCTACAATCTACAATAGTTTTTGAGATATGGACTTCTGGAAGAAACGAATAAGTCCCGCACACAGTCCTCTAGCAATACTTTATTGAATTCTCACAACGTTTCGGTCGTAGACCTTCGTCTGGTCTTTTTCTTCCTACCTGACGAAGGTCTACAACTGAAACATTGTGTGAATTCAATAAAGTATTGCGAACGTAGAGGACTGTGTGCGGAACTTATTTGTTTCTTCCATTTGGCTAACCTTCAGTCATCTCCTACGCTCCTGTCCACCTACAGGTGTGCAATCATATTATTTTCTACGAGATCTGGCCTTCTGAAATCTCGCCACCTTTGGTTTGACCTCTCAAAATCACTCAAGGTCTAAGGTCATGGTGTCACTTTAATCTGCAATTATTGACTATCTGTCTTAAATAGTAACCAAGTGGTTATCTACAGAAGTTTTTCAGATTTGGTGTAAATTAGTAAATTCAGATCAATGACCTTGACCCCCTTGACTTTGACGCCGACTGGTTTTTTAGACTATGCACGTTTCATTATTATCCTTTATAAGATTCTTGTCTCAAATTGAAAAAGGAAATTTTCGGTGTTTGTTTGATTGTAAATCTGACTATTTTTGATGAAGTTAAGGGCAAAAAATGATTTTAATCTTTTCAGTGACCTTGATTTTGACCCAGTTCATTCCAGAACTTAATGGGATCATTTTCGGATCATTGCCCATATTCTGGCTGAATTTGATGTAAATTGAGGCAGTGGTTTTCTCATAATCTTGCAAACATACAAACAAACAAGCAGATAAATGAACTAATGCACAAACCAAGTCGATCACAATACCCTCACCCTCCACCTTCAGGAGGTGCTAGGGAATTGCACTCATAGACTCAGAATGCCAAGATGTTTTTAATGTTCCAATGGAACAAGCCTATGCAATACATTTATTTAACTGTGGTTTCATAATTATTGGCACCATATTGAAATACTTGGTACTGCTACCTCTGGCAAGGATAACAGCACGGATTCTTCTCCATTCCTTCATGCAAATTTTTTCAAGATTAGTTTAATTCCTGGTTTTATGCTGATCGATTCTCCTCTTCAGTTCAGCCCATTGGTTTTTGATCAGGTTGCCATCAAGTGACTCCGGTGGCCATTGTTGATCACTGACTTTATTATCCTGAAGCTTTTATCCTGAAAATTTTAAAAGCTATCCCTAGCTTTTAAAATTTTTTCTTACGACCCATAGCAATTCTTTCACTGAAATTCTCTGGAATTTTTTTCTTCTCTCTTCATATTCTGCAGGGCAAAATGTGTTCGAACCTTTTTAGGTTTTCAATGGTTTCGTACTTTTTACATTTTTGAATGTCTGGCCTCACACTGCTCAGTGGTATATTTAATGTTTTGTGGATTCTCTTGTGACCATTACCAGGTTTATGATGGTCTGCAACCATCTGTCTTTTTAAATGGCCAGTTCTTTTTTGTTTTTGTCATGGAGCTTTGGGACAAAATGATTTTGCATGCATATTGCCTTATTTTTATACACTAGTGAAACAGAAAGTAATAGAATGACAAACTGTTGATCATTAAAACTTGGATGAACTTGGATAAGTGGAATCCCTGATTTAAATTTGCTCAATTTTATTTTCGACACTCTTTCAGGGTCCATACATTGATGAAGTACAGTATGACTTGCATTTTGTCATTTTAGTTTCATATAATGTTATTATTTACATAGTATTTTTGGAGCATTTGCAGTTAGGGGTGCCAGTAATTCGCAAGTCTGCTGTGCTTCAGAAGAGACTGCTTAATTGAAAATTGAGGAGGCAAATAATAAATCCACAAACTGATCAGTTTTGGGCTGATTTCAGTATTTATCGTGTGTTGAATAACCCAGGTGAACAAGCAGTTTCTTTATGCATGTAATGTTAGGGAGATCAAGCAATAAATTCAATTTATAAGAAGTTGTTTTTCACCATGTGGGCTTCACTTAATGAAAAACTAATGAAGCAATGTTTTCATAACTTCAAATATAAGGCTCAATGTGCAGTTACCAGTGTGTACATTTATAAATTTTGCAGAGGACTCACCAAGATTCCATCCCTCTGCGAAAAAGATTCTTGAATGTTGGAAATTTGATGTTTGAAATTCAGTAAATATGAGCAAAATCGGTTCTTCAGATATTGCGCTAACACCAACGAGGCAGGCATACGGACGGATGGATGGAGTTGAGTTCTATATCCCCCGCCCTGTGTTTTAAATATTTGTTCGTTGTTGAAGCGCCCCCTGTTGGCCAGCCGGGCGCTCGTCAGTAAAATTCTAAGCTTGCTCATGTTGGGGTATCCTCTGCCCTCATTCTGAGCTTGCGAAGTTTCGAGCTATGATTGTAAAAGAAGCAGTAGCTGACAGGTGCGTGCTTTGGAGGAAATGGCAACCTGGGGTTGTGTAGGAGCAGGCTTGTGTTTATAGAGTGCTAATCGGGCATTCCAGATTCGAGTGGGATTGGAGATGGCAATGTATTATTTTTGGGATGGGCCGAGCATTGGCCTGGCCCCTATAAATGTGAATGTCAGTGAGTGAGTGAGTGAGCTCAATGATTGGCTGGCCGGCAGGGAAGAAGTTCAGCAATTGGTCGGCCGGCGGGCAAGAATTCTCGATTAGCTGATGGCTGGACGGGTGTTTGTCACTCCTACCTCCAGTGGGGTATAGTACGCAGCAAGTTCAACATAGACAGGCTGTATTTGAGTGAGCCGGCTCAACAAACCCTGAACTCGCAATCACGGATAATTGGTACCACAACGGTGGTTGTAATTTTTCTTTGTTAATCTCATTTTTGTGCTTTCAACACTGTTCACACTCAGCAAAAGATCGTTTCATAAGTCAATTAACCCTATTTCTGGTCACAAAGTGACCGATCACGTGCTGCATGTTTCTCCGAGGAAGCTATCCCTGATCCAGGATATTCACGAAAAAAAACTCCCGCACACGGTCTTCTCACTTGCAATAGATTTATTAGTCAACGTTTCGGTTAATCGACCTTCCTCAGGGTTGTCCTGAAGTGCAGAAGTTTTTCTCGCTATTCTAGCCATCACATATTAAAAATGTTGAGTATCCTACCTCTAGTTCACGTGTAGATTCATCCTTCACAGAATTCCGTAGTGACCTAACGCCTCAAGCAATCTCTCCCGGAAATGCAGTCATTTTAGTGGTTACTCAGGTTTATCTGTGGAAGGCACAGCTATAGTTCCCTCCGTCTTGAAACTTTCCTGTTAATTATCTGTTGATTGATAAGTTTTTGTCCAATTCCAGACAGTACCCACTTTCTACGGTACATGAAAGAAATTGATTGGGCCCTTGGGTGACAGCAAGTTTGGTTGCATTATCTCAAGGTCATGAATTTTTTTAAAATAAGTTACAATGAATGATCCGTTTTTTGACTCCTCAAATATCTGATCAGTCACCGTGATTGACATAATTGGTCAATATTGCTTGATATTCTTGAGAGTATTTCAGTGACGGGTCAATAGCCATGGGTATGGTCATAATTTTTTGAAGAATCTAATTGTTTTTATTTCTGTTCATTTATTAAAGGGAACGAACATGGTGGGCTGTCTTTGGCCTTGGTGTTTAGTGTTTAATGGCTCAGTCGGGTGGGTTAATTTTTAAAGTGCTTCCTCCTGTCTTTCTCCTCTTTGTAAGAGTGACGCTGTGAGAAGTGTGTTCAGTTCACTGTCATGAGTCCAGCATTCCTGCAGTGTGGGCAGGGTAAGGCCAGAAGGTCAGGGATCTTGCAGCGATTCCTGAGGCCCTATTGGCCCATCTTTCTCTCACTCCTGGTGGCGCCAGAAAAAGAGCCCACGCTCACCACAGAGAGGCTCATTTATATCTGATTTAAGAGGGCCGTTTAATTATTCACAGGTGGCAATCTAGGCTGCTCTGTCTGCGGCATTGTTGGACTCTGTGGGTGTCCCATCTTGTTTTAGAGGGCCAAAAGAAAATATTTACAGAGTTGTACATCACCAGAGCTCAGCTTCACGTGTGGCATTGTCTGGGTGTGGGTTAGTGGGGGGCGAGCTTGTTATAGAGAGTGTTCTTTTTTTTCTACAGAGCAACGAGTCCAGCATTCTCAGCTGTGTTATCACTCCATCTGGACGCCCTCTTGCTGTCACTGAGCACTCTGTCTGATGATCGTGCCATATCGCTCGTGTCACGCTGTTCTTCCTCTCTTCCTGTCTCCCACTCAGGTGACCACAGACCTGCGGCAGCGCTGCACTGATGGTCACACGGGCACGTCAGTCTCCGCCCCCATGGTGGCTGGGGTCATCGCCCTGACTCTGGAGGCCAAGTGAGTCATCTTCTGTCGCTAACTGAGCTGCTCTCTAAAAAATGCCCTAACTTTTGGTGGGTATGAACCAGAACTGTGGGAATACTTTGCTATCATCTGAACTTTTTTACAAATGACACAGACAACATTCTTTGTTACGTATTACACTGGGCAACTGTTCAGGGTGCATTCTTGCCCGTCAAGCATTGTATGCTGAGAGAGTCTTCAACGCCTTAGCAGCCCTGACAATGGAAAAGGAGGTTAGACGATGGATGGATATTGGGGGCCGTGCTCGTAGGAGATGTCTGCTTTTCTGCCTGTCATTTTTTAAAAAATGAATTATTATTCTATCTCCCCGACGACGATAGTCGGGAGATACTATGGTCTAGTTACGGGCCTTATGTTCCGGGCTCTGGAAGCCACAATTATTACAGGAATGTTCCCAAATTTTACACCGGCAAAGATGGATGACAATGCTCAAGACCGATTTTCGTCAATTTCGGACGTCCAGTATGGCTGCCGGCGGCCATTTTACTCTAAATTTGGGGATTGGGGAGATGCACGACTCCGTAGAATTATCTAGTTATAGTAACATGTGCTTGACATAAGTCTTTTTACCTTGCGTCTGGTCTTCAGTATTTAAACACATAGCGCTCCTATTTTTGAAGACAAAGTACAATATTAAAATCTGTTCAAATTTTCGGAGATGCTTTGCTCATCAATGTCAGTTTCAGAGCAGGTGGCGACTCACGGGAGAATAGGCGGGACTTGTATTTTCATTCTTTCACTTCATGAACAGTTAAAGGTGTCCGTAGTAGTTGCACTCAGCGGCAATGTTGCCATAGCAACATTTCACTTTATGTCCTTTTCGCCGCACTTTTAAAGGGCGTGCGTGTAGTGTGGCCTCTCACGTTTTCTCACACGTTCGTCTCCTGTGTCCGCGGCCCCTTCCTCGGGTGAGCTCAATACCCAAGGAAATGATCAGTTAGTCAGTCCAGTTATTCCTGCACCAGGACTTCAAGAGAGGTACGAAGCCCGACTTTTTATTTGTATTAAAGCACTGGAGTCAATGACCTTTCATAGAAGAACGGGGAACATTTTGGAAACATAACAGTCAGTTCAATGTATGAATTGAAGATGAATTGAGCTGTTTTTGCATGCTCACTGCCTTGTCTTCCCTTGACTTTGGCTGCACTTGTTAATGAAGCTATTGTTGTCATCTTGGGGAGAAATGACTGGTTTGGACCTGGTGTCTGAAATTGTTTTGGTTATTCAACTGCGGGGCCACTAAGTGGTTTCAATGAATTTATTTTGATAAATAATTCCTGCAGGTGAGTTCGAAGAGATAATTTAGCAATATTCAGTTGTTTGAATGAATATTGTTTTCTGTCCATTCTGACAAAAATTGTTGAACGGGAAACCTTATCAATTTAATCAAAAATATTTTATTTAACCGGCAGTTGCATTTCAACATGATTTAACAGTTAATAAATTACACTGAAATTCCCCAAATGAAAACCAATTATCTTGCAACTGCACAAACTAAATCATAAAGTGAGATGGGATTCATTCTAATTTCAGTTGAATATAAGTTATAATAAAGAATGAAAAGTTAATTAACCTTGAAATATAGTTATAGTAAATTTACGTAACCAATTTAGGCTATTTATCCAGTTTCCTTGGAGGCAGGGTCAGTGCATCATATAGTAGGGAAGTTCAGCTCATATGCTGGTCATAGTCATCTTTTGTAGACCCTTCTTACAGTGCACATTTATTACCAAAAATATACAATATCAAGGTCATGAATTTTTTTAGTGCATCACTTTCCAATCCATGACCACTGGGCTCGAGTGTTTGCTTTGAATGTGGAGTAGATCGAGGGCTTTGACCTTAATGTGGTTTATTGCCCTTGAGTCAGAGCCACGTCGTATATTGACTGTAAAAGTAATGCTGGAGCAGCACGTTAAAACTAAACTTGTTCCACCTGAACAGATTTGTTAGAAGTCATGAAGGACTCCATGTACCACTGCTACGATGTGCTTATTTGTGGATTTGTGAGAGCTACATGTTTCCATCATTGTTTCGGCCCAGTGGTCTCTGGTGTGAAACTTGACTAGAGAAATGAAAAATTGTAGTTTCACCATATGTTTATTAATGTGCCATACAGTATGTGCAAGTAAATGTCAGTATATACCGAAAACTTCCAGTATTCCTAGTCGGTAAGCCATTAGTGACTTTGAAGAATAAAGAGGGTTTCACATCAAATGGAGGGGAAAAATCAAATTGTCTGAAGCTCTGTTCTTAGCTGATCTCAGTCACATGGATTATAATAAAAGTGTGAACAGCCTGTTTTTGGTGCATATCTGGGTAAACCCATTGGTCATTTTCTTGCCTGTTTTATGATCCTGACTAGCTATGAGCCCATTTTTTAAAAAATAATATGGGCATAATTTCATATTTTGAATTAAAGCTGTTGCGAGGCAGGGCTGGGTTTATGAAATGCTCTTATGTAGGCCAGTTGGGGACTGTCTTTTTTTTTTTTTCTACAATCAGCAGGGAATTTAATGTCCATTGCAGTGCTGGGTATACTCATGATCGTCTTTTCTGCAGATTGTAATGAATCTTGTATGCTGGCTAAATGCCCTGTTTCAGTCCTGCGTTCCAATCTTCTGCCAGTTTAGTTAACATTTAAAATGCCTCCTTTTCCACTTTGTCTATCTGTACTGAGTATCTTTCTCTGAAAAGGTCTCACTACATTGAAACATAGGTTTTACATATTGGAAATAATTAGAACAAGGCTGCAGCAAACAATAAAGCTTCATATAATAAAAAACACATTTGACAATCTATAATGTAATCAAGGGCATGTACAGTGTGTGAGAACATCTGCATGTGGGTCATTCCACATAAAATCAAACAAATCTGAAAAAACTTCCTTCCTGAACCCCTCAGAATCGCGTGATTTTCTTTTATACAATAACTTGCAAAGCCAAGCAAAATTTCACCTTCATGCCATGAATATCTTCCCCACATCTGTGGAGACACTATTAATGCTGAATTATATATATATATATACAGGATTTTGAGCAATATATACTGCTATCCAGACATCTTTTTAACTGTGTGAAGTGAAGAGAAATGATAAGGCCAGCGTTCATCTCACCTTAACATGACGTGCGATGAGTGACGTACGTTGTGCGCTACGCAGTACGCACTGCTGACAGAGAGAGACGGACACACATAGACATCACTCAAATAGTTGTAGAGATATTTGTATTATATAAAATATAATCTATTAGCAGATATCGCACAAAAACATGAGAAAGAATATTTAAAAATAAAAATACTGAATTTTTCAATATTCTTGAACTTCATTTATTTTAACTTTTTTGATATCCCTTTGCCAGGTTGTAATCTTGTTTCCACCAGCATTTGTTTGTTCATTCATTTGTTCAGTTTGTCAGATATTTCAAAAAGTTCTGGATGGATGTCAATGAATGTTTATGGATTGATGGACACTGTGCTAAAGGGGAAGTGATGCAATTTTGGTGAAGATCTGACTCATTTTTGATCCAGGATCCAAAATAATTTATACGCGTGTAAAGACTGCACTGTGCACTACCGGTGTTGCGTGGCACTAACACCCGCATCAGCCACCAGTTAGCTTCTTGGTACAAATATTTTATGCCAGGATAAATCCGAGTCCGACTTCCTCCGTGAACAAGTTTCACAATGGCAGAGGTCTCGTGCTCTCGGAGTGCCTTCTAGTTCAACACATGAAACATTCTTTCCTCTTTTTTCACTGTTGCAAATGATTCGGCTCCAAACTGCAGTTATGAGATGTGATGAATTGTGATCATCAGTTGCAACCTGTTGTTCTATAGTGAGATCAGCCATTATTCAGAATAAAAATATTCCTTCTGTTGGAAATTCATCATGCAAGATTCTAAGATTTCACTTAATCACTGGGGTATGAAAACTTGTTGGCAGAAGCTCAAGACAGACATTCTGTTGGCCAGCCTTAGTGTCAGCAAAAAAGTTATGCGGTGTTTGGGCTAAATTACAGTTACACAAAAAATACAGTATTTTGATTTTCTAGAGCGATTTGGAGCATATATTATTCAAATAATGTTGCTCATGTCCTTTGAATTTGTACCTCCATACAAAATTTTGATGCAACTCATGTCTCATCTATTATTCTA
Organism: Gymnothorax reevesii; assembly: GCA_029721435.1. Taxonomy (NCBI): domain Eukaryota; kingdom Metazoa; phylum Chordata; class Actinopteri; order Anguilliformes; family Muraenidae; genus Gymnothorax; species Gymnothorax reevesii. The sequence continues at coordinate 38,695,181 of CM056589.1, read as the reverse complement.
AATGGCTTAATCAATTGACATCATTGGCTGTAGATGACTCTAGTGGTCAGCTATGACTGAGGACTTTTTAACTGAGCGGTTATTACAGCGATACTGATTTACCACTGGAGTCTCGGAGAAACGGCGATTGGAGTTTTTGTGATCAATATTACTGGTGTTTGCTCAGTTGTTGTCGTTCATCTTGAGTGCAGTTTAATTTGAGCTCTCATGTATTTTCTGTCCACTGTTCATCCCCTGGGTGATGTAGCTCATTAATAATGCTGAAGTGGACACAGTGTTCTCCCTACTAGAGTCTACTATCTGACCTTTGCCCTATGGAATGTTGATCTCGTACACTACAAACATATTGCATCATTGATAATACGGCTTCTGGTTGCTTTTTTTTCCAATCCAAGGCCAAAGCCTTTTATACTGCTGAGACTTGTAGAGAAAAAATATAAGTAATTGGAACAACAGAGAATGAGAAAGCACCACAATTCATTGGATAGTGACTTTTTTTTGTAGTTTTTTTGGTCTGTGCTCCAGCATTTTGAGTTTGAAATGATACAATAAGAATGAGATGGAAGTGCAGAGTGTCAGCCGTAATTAAACAGTGCTCTCGTCCATGTGTGATGAACCTTTGAGAAATGAAGTCACGTTTTGTGAATAGTCCCCCTCCCTTCCATTTTCAGGGACAAAAAAAATCAGATAGTTTAAAATATAGGGGAAAAAGTTACCATGTTTAATATTTGGTTGCATAGTATCCTTTGCAAGCTGTGATTGCTTGAAGTCTGTGACTGATAGACATCAACAGATGCAGGGTAACTTCCCTGTGATGCTCTGCCAGGCCTGCACAACATCCATCTTCAGTTCCTGCCTGTTTTGGGTACTTTTTGCCTTCAGCTTCCTCTTCAGCATGCAAGATTTATGTTCAATAAGATTCAAATCCAGAAATTGACTTGGGCAACAGAACCAAAATTACAAAAAAAAAAAAAAAGGTGTCACTGTCCAATGAATTCTAGAGGTCACTGTATTTCAGCTTGTAGTCACAGAGCAAAACAACATCACGGTTTCCAGTATTGTAAGGTCACTCCTTCCTGTGGCATTTCCTGCATCCTGCCTGTCCATCTCCATTCTGCACTCACGTTTCCCATTCTTCAATGACGCCATTTTTTCATTAATTCTGAAATTGACTTTTTGAAATCCGCTCAGGAAAATTTAAAAAATAAGATTACAGCTTCCGCAGAAATGGATGCGGGCAGTTCACCATCAAACTTGTCAGGATGTTATGAAGTGGAGAGCGTTCTCTATTAGCAGCCACTTGGCTGAGGAGCAAACCCTTCTTGTTTTTATTCGCTTCTCTCATTTATTTTTATTCTATTGTACTCTTTTGCAGTCCTCTGATAACCTGGAGGGACGTGCAGCACCTCTTGGTGAAAACATCACGGCCTGCCCATTTGAAAGCCAATGATTGGAAGACCAATGCCGCAGGACACAAAGGTCAGTATGACGTGGAAGGTAGTTGCATCTGACCAGCTGAGTGCTGCCATTTCAATATAGCTCAATTTTTATAGCTCACCATTATCATAAGCAGTATTGTTTCACTTGTGCATTCTGTCAATTCAAGGCTTGTTACTGTTCATTTTTGTGTGTTAATAGGTGCAGCGCACCTTTCTTCATGCATGATTGTGCAGAGGTCAACATTCTTGTCAAGTTAAAATATTTCATAAAATGTTATACAGTGCTATACGTATAGCAGAAAAGTATAACACTGTCTTCTCACACAACACACTACAATAAATGAATCTTCATAAAGCATTCATTATGTACTCATCTTAGGTATGTACATAATATTAGTGCGATATTAGATAGGCCCATGTGGATCTTTTATTTTATAAGCAACTGTGGTTTTAAATGGCTGTCATGATATTTCATGCTTATATTGAAACTGAATGTAACCTTTCTATTGCTAGTGTGCAATTTTAGTAATGTTAATTGTTTATTTTTTATTGTTTATTAAAAAAAAGGATCCCCATTAGCTCACGCCTAAGCGACCAGGTAGTCTTCCTCGGGTCCAAAAACCAAAATTATATGACATTAAACAATGCATAACACATTAACCAGACATTAAAACATAAAGACTTGACATTACATGATGCACAGACAAGGAAAACCATGACAAAGCAGACAAGATCACAATGATCAAAATGATCACAAACCAAATCAAACAATATTTGCACAGCCCAGCCCAAGAAATTTGTCATTGGCTCCCTTGTAGGTGAGCTCTTAATTCCTTCTCGAAATTTCCCCTACTCTCAATGTCCTTATGCCACTTGGAAGACAGTTCCATGTAGTAATTGTGAATATTAGGCTGCTTGGTTTCTCGTTGTGGAGCTTGGCTATGTTGATATTTCCTCAGTCAGCCACCTGTATGGGTTTGGGCTGGTGGATGCCGAGGCCATGGTGGTGGAGGCCAAAAAGTGGAGGAACGTTCCGCCCCAGCACACCTGCACCAGGATCTCCGACCGCAGGACGCGGTAAGGGCAGCACTACCCGTCCATTTCCTCTTCCTCCCTCCTACTTACTGTCGCCTCCAGCTACGCCGCGCTCCTCTCTGCGGAAGGGCGTGTGGGTGACGGGGAAGGGCAGTGCTTTGTCTCTATTTTTCAGGAGAGTGTCAGTGCTGCTGCACTAGTTCTGAAAGTCTTATTTATTAACGGATGGCTCTGAATCAGCCTTTTCTATTTGAACGCATAGATTTATTGTCTCCGTGTGCTGAAGTACTCCAGCATTTCCACAGTATTATATAGTACAAATTAAATTATTATTTGAAGTCTATGCCGTCCTCTCATCTGAATGAAACCGCCTCCAAGTGTACCATCATCAAATATGATGAAGTTTTCCGTAGCTCAGTGATCTGTCACAGGTTTAATTAATTCCCCTCAATTATCCTGCATGGCGGGAGCGGACATGTTTGTGCTTTTACGACAGATATTAGTTTACACTGCTGTTGTTGTAATAAATCCAGTGTTTGTGTTTTGAAAAAGGGATCTAATGATAATGGCCTGTAATTAGACCCATTTATTTTCATCTGGAGAACATTATGGGTGCATAGAAGTTGTTTTGCAGTACATATATTTTCTTTCCACCTGATCAATGAAAGGCCGTGTGAGGCAGGAATTTTCAGGTACCTGGGGTATATGGGACGGCACATAGTTTTCTGTGCCCCAGCAGGCACTCCACAGTGGCAAAATAGTTTTATGTATCAAGATGGCTATGATGACTCCAGCTTTGCTTTATGAGTGGAAAGTTTTCATTTACCAGTTAAATGTTTTGGCAGTTGAATTTTGAGAAATATTTGCTGGATCGTGCGGTGTTTGTTCTGGTGAAAATATGCAGGTTTTTCTCAGCTTTGACAAATGAAATTTAATTTTAATTTGAGGAAAAAAAATAATACCCAGAGCACTGGAAAAGTGGATTAAGTCCACATTTCTGTTTCCACTTGCCATACTGAATTTCTTATTTTGACTGTTCAGTGTTGACAGGAAGCATAATCACGAAATGCACCTTATTTCCCCAGTGTGGCACTATCGAAATGCTATGCAGCAGTTTGTAATGGTCTAACTACAATCATGTTGTCGCTGTACGCTTTGTGATTAAGACGGACTCGCTCGCGATCGTCGCTGAATGCTGTGTGAATTATTGTCCTCGGGCTGTGAGGGCCGAAGGGAGGCCGGGCTGTGATTACATTATAAGGCCAGTAACTCCTCCGATACAGCGGGGCAGGGCTTTCAAAGGGACGAGAGATGACGACAGAGGGACAATTTTGTCTGAAGAAGCGGGAGGTAGGGAGGGGGGGCCCTCCCCCAGGAGGCCCTCAGCTACGACAGGAGCGGGGAACAACATCCAAGGCGCTTATTGCTGCTCTCCGTCAGAACGAGTATTACCGATGAAAGTGACGGCATGAGCCGGGGAATATTTTTTTTCTTTTATTTTAGCCAAAGCGGTGGTGATTTGTTTTGGAGCTCGGAGACCTCTGAAGGTGCTCGCATTGCAAACTGGCGAAACAAATTGAGTCGGGCGTCGGGGGGGGAACTACTGAAGCTGGAGCTCTTTTTCCTTCCCTGCGTCAGGCAGCCGAGTGCAGCGGCTAAGAAAGGCCAGGCGCAGTGAGGCATCAATTCAAAGGGTCAATCTGGGATAACGTCTCCCCCCCCCCCCCTCCCCCTATTGAAATCCATATTCATAGGCACAAGTGTGCCGATTCTCACTCATATTTAGTACTCTACAGTCTACTCTGTGTGGCTTATACCATGAGATCATGCACCAGGGTTGGGGGAGGGGGTGTGTACTTCCTGTTCCAGCTTTTCGTGTTTATGGCCTTTTATCATGTGTATGTGTGTGTTTTTGTGGGCACTGTTTATTTATTTATTTTTTTCTTTTCCCCCTTCATATATACTCAAAACCAAAAGTTAATTCATTACATGATTTGTGAGCTGGAAAATTGCCGTCGCATTATTTCACTTTGATATTTGCTTGTCTTTTTTGTCTCAAGCCAGGTGCCATCTTTACATTTCGTGTTAGTAAGTGGTCATCTTTGCAGATCTTTAGATTTATTATTTGTCAGGAGCCCTGAGGGAAGTTTGCAATTCGGTGATTCGGTGATGGTGATAAACTGATTGTTTGACAATTTGGAAACATCCATAATGAATCAGAGGCAGCTCTGCCCATCTTTCGTGTCTGTCATTCATACTGAATGCGTGCATCATCTTGTTTGTTTTCTTGCCCCTGCCGGTGTCTAAGCACGCTGTAATTCTGTGGAATAATTCAAACAAAATGCCAGAAGACTGGCTGTGGAGGAAGGGTTTTTGACTGAAATAATGTTGCACCCTGTAACCTTTCAGTAAAAGGAGAAAAGTTAGCGGTTTGATGGATTTGAAATCGTAGCTTTTCCTAATTTCCCTCTGGAAGCCCTGTTCTCGACTGGCTGGAAAGACATGTCTGAATATTCATCCAGCAGAATGCATTTGTAAAGAAAGATGGGACGTTTAATGGAGGGATTTGTGTGCTTCCTCTTATTGATTAGCCCATAAATATTTAGCTGCATGTTTACAAGCCATTTTTTGGTAATAACGAAGATTAAACTGTCTCTGAGAAAGCTTGGCTTGGTTTCAGTACCTCTCTTTGCATAAGAAGCTCTTAAGTCAGGGTAAGGATTGGCAGTTCCAGTGGTGATATTTGCTTCAGAACTGTTGGGTTTCATTTTTCCGCGGGGATTTTATCATTTTAGTGGCGAGAGTCTCGCCTGTTGCTCCATATGTAAATCATTTACTAATTGAATTTCAGCCCAAGAAAATATAAATGACTCCAATTGCTCCTCATTACATACATTTAAGAAATAATCTTTTGTGTTGGATATAGGCTTCTTATTTAAACTGTCTATACACGCTGGCCTGAATGCCTAACTCTAAATTCATTGCCTGACGGGCCTGCATCTCCTATTCATTTGGCAGTTTGGCGAAAAGAGCATCCATGAGTTAATGTTAGTCGCCCTTTATTATTCAACCGGGGCCCAAAGACTTTCTGATGGTTGTTAAGCCTCCAGCTGTCATTCAGAACTCCTCCGTTTGTGAGCTGAGAGATTCCCTTTTCATTCTGGGGGCAAAGAAGAAGAGCGAAGATGAGGAATCCATTGCTCAAAGATGGCACTTAAAATCCTGTTTGTTCCTGATTGCGGGCAAAAAAAATGGGGCCCACCTTCATGGAAGAGTGTTCAAAGTGGCTTTAATATTCACCTCTGGTGCTTTTCTGTTTTGAAGTGTATGATCAATCATACAAATGATGCAGTGAGAAGGGTGAATTTGGGAAAATCTTCCTGTCATTTATTCAGAGCGGTGGTGGCGCTGCATCTGGGGCGCGAGCGATGCGAGCAGCAGGTGATGTGTCGAGCGCCGCGCTCCGCGGGGAGTCGTTGCTCATTTGCCGGGGGTAATGGCGTTTTCGGCTGGCTCTGCGCCAGATGGGGCATTTACCTGCCTGTGAAAGAAACATCGAGCGACCCTTTGAAGGGTGCAGAAATGAGGTGCTGGGTTGGAGGGGGGAACATGCCAAGTGAATTGAGTGTAACTTTTGACACCCCGGAGGGAATTGGATTGCCTACCCGTGGACACAATCAGATAAGCGCACCGGCAAAAATGGATTCTACTGCTATTTTGTCAACATTCAAAACAATACAGTCGTGGACTAACTTCAAATCTTTCAAAAGTGTGCTTAAAGAAATGGGGAAACTAAATAGTCCATTACCCACCGCTTGTGGCGTAATCACAACTAAGATGAATATCAAATCCGGGCGAAAGCAACAATGGTATAATTCACTGCAAAGACAAATCTATCTGGGCCCAGCAGCAAATGCTGTATGAAAAGACCATATTTTTACGCAGTGCACCCTTTGCAAGTGCAGTGTGTAGTTACTGGCAGACACTAACCTTCTCCTTTGTCAAGGACATTTAAAACCAGGGGCTTATTTATTATACTAATTCTTCTTTGACAAGGTGATGCAAAAATGGTTTTGTTTTCCTGTTAGTTTTTCAGTTTGTTTCTAGAGATGGCCTGCTCGGTTAATCTTCACTGGGGAAACCCTGGATATGTAGCCTTCTTAGCGTTCTATGGCAGTGCTGTTTGCAAACAGAGTCTGGATTTTGAATGACATGTGCGTATCCCTCAAGATTTAACGCGAAGGTGGAATTAAGCGTATGAGAGGATGTCGGACCAGTTTGATTTTCATGGATAAGAATCGGCCCGGATGAACTGATTAACAAACACATTCCCCTCCCCCTCAATATTGCAGTAGGAAATACAATGTCAAAATGTCAAATGAGAGAGATGGGAAATGTTGTACCCGCTCGTCCCCAACCTAGTCCTGGATGCAAGTGCTTATACAAACAATTGTCTGGGGGGGAAGCACCGCACGCTAACATTGATCAGTGTCGTGCAGCTGCTTATTAGATGTGAAGTTCATTGTTAGAGATTGCCAGGGACTTTTTTGTGCTTGCTCCAACACCTCTTGTCATTGCTGCGAAATGCGACATGAAAGTAACATTTTGATTATGGAATCCAATTCCAGCCTAGGAGTGCCTGACTGCACAAACTGAATCGCTTCTAGCTACGGTCACTTGGGATGCTTTTCTATTTTAAAGTGCAGTACCTTTCCATAAAGCTGCTTGCACACCGGACGCGAAACATCCGGTGTGCAAACGTACATTCGCATCTTTGCATTGGCTTTGAATGTAATCTGTCGTGCGAAAAATTCGTTTCGCGTCTTGCATGAAAGCACCTTTAATGATCTTGTTGCTCTCCATACGCCCTCACCAGTTAAGAGTGTTTTACCCATCCGGGTTTTTGTCACGTCCTCTGTCAGAGCGATTGAAATTAGTCCTCTCTGAGAATTATTCGAACAGAAATATATGACTTAATCGAGCTAAAGAATGTGTTCTTATAATCCGCATTTATCAAAGAGATGTGCGCACATCACGTGTGTGTCCACATTGGTCAAATAATAACGAACTGTCATTACAAAGAATTTTCCAAAAATGTATTGTTGCCTTGATACTCTGTCTAGTCTCTTAGCCATATGCAAATGGTAAACTATGAACAAAAATATTAAAAGAAAGCAGATTCAGATTTTTGTGTGAAGATTGAGTATAGTACCAGCGTACATCTTGCACCAGTGCCTTGGTAGTTGTATTTGTCACAACTGTAGGTATGGCTTTGGCTTTGTTTTGATGTCTTTCAGGGCATGACCAAAACTGACCTTGTCCACTGTGCTCTTTGTCTCTACAGGTACATTCGCCCTGGCCAGTTCCTGAATGCCACCATCAGTTCCTCAGGCTGTGCTGAACAGGCTGACCAGAGTGTGGTGTATCTGGAGCATGTAGTGGTCAGGGTCCTTATCGTGCACCCACGCCGAGGAGACCTGCAGATCAACCTCATCTCCCCCTCAGGGACACGCTCAATGCTATTGGCCAAGAGGTGAGCATGTCAGTACTGAGAAGGGAACCCACTAGCTCAGCCCTGCACCAGACTCCCAGCCCAGCAAAGAGTGCCCTGCACCTCTTGTTTTGTCTGTCTGGTCCAAGTGATTTGCTCCAACATACATCCTCATCTCAGAGGTCTCACACTAATATACTGGCCATGGACATACTCCAATCAGCCATAACATTATGACCTCTCGCCGAATATTGTGTTTGTTCCCTTTTTTCTGGCAAAATGGCTCTGACTCGATGAGGTATGGACTTTACTAGACCTCTAAAGGTGTGTTGCGGCGTCTGGCCCCTAGGTGTTAGCAGCAGATTCTTAAAGTCTTGTAAGTTGTGAGGTGGGGCGTCCATGGATAGCCCTTGTTTGGAAGGCACATCCCACAGATGCTCGACTGCGCTGAGATCTGGGCAATTTAGAGGGCAGTCAACACCTTGAACTTGTTGTGTGTCTCAAACCATTCCAGAACCATTGTTGCAGGGAAGCAGGGCGCATTATCTTCATGAAAGAGGCTGCATCCATTAGGGAATGCCGTTTTCTTGAAGGGGTGCACTTTGTTTGCAACTATGTAGGTAGGTAGTGCATGTAAAACCAACATCCTAATGAACGGCAGGACCCCATGTTTCCCAGCAGAACTTTGCTGAAAGCATCTCACTGCCTCTGCCGGATTTCCTTCTTCCCAGAGTGCATCTTGGTGACACGTCTTCCCCAGCTAAGTGACGCACACGCACCCAACCTTCCTCGCAATATAAAAGTCGATATGATTTATTAGACCAGGCCACTTTCTTCCATTGCAATACAGTCTAGTTCTGTTGCTCACGTGTCCATTGTCGTCGCTTTTGGCAGTGGACAGGGGTCCGCATAAGCACCCTGGACCGGTTTATGACTGCACAGCTCCATACGCAACAACCTGCAGTGCACTGTGTGCTCTCCAACCTTTCTATCAGAACCAGCATGAACTTTTTCAGAAATTTGAGCTACTGTATTTCCTCCATAGGTTCGGACCGCATGGGCGAACCTTCGCTCCCCATGCGCCTCAGTGAGCCTTGTCTGCCCGTGACCCCTGTTGCTGGTTCACTGGTTTTCCGTTCTTGGAACACTTCTGGATGTCAATACTGATCACTGCAAAATGGGAACATTTTATAAGAGCTGCAGTTATGGACATGCTCTGACCCATTCCTCTAGCCGTCACAATTTTTGCATACAGTACGACTCAAGCTTTGGAATCACTTTACTCACGGTATTGCGCTGAGTTTTCAGTGAAATTTGGGTTGAAGTGGTAAAACTGGTGCAAATAAGCCGGCACAAGTAAGACGTCCACGGTTAAAGTTAAAGAATTATTTACTTCATGATATCGTGTCTGGAATTTTGGGATTCTTGCAAAAGCCATGTTTGGCTAAATAAATTCAATCAGCAGGTTAATTTAAAATCAGGCTGGTTTTGGACAGTTTACAAAAGGTCAAGGAGAAGTCTGTTGGACTTTCTGACACGAGCATCCTCAGCAACTATTATCACAAATAGTGATTATTTTGATAAATTTTGAATTTTGACGTTTTTTTTCCTGCAAAATAAAAGGTGTTCGTTTTTTCTTGAAAAGCTGTCTACTTGAAAAATGCGAGTGCGTCCAAACTTTTGATTGGCACCTTATGTCCTGTTTGAACAGAAAATCAGACTATGTCTTATTTCATCGGCACCTAACGGGGGAGATCAGCAAATAAATATGATATCTGTGACTGGGCTCGATACTGGCTGACTCCACGAAAGCCCTGATGCCACCTCAGTTGTCACTGTCTGTATCAGCAGACCCCCATCACAGTGAAAGGCATCCGATCTAATATTTGCATTCTCTTACATCTTTGGTTTGTTTCCCTAGTTCTCCCCCCAGTGCACATGTGGGTGCACACTGGTTCATAGTATACACTCACCTCTCCTCGAAGCAGGCGTTTTTGCTCTTCTTTCTCGACTGCTAATATTGACCTTGAAGGGATGAATAATTGTTATTCCCAGTTCCCATGAATAAAATAAATTTGATTGATTTTTATCATGGAGATTCTTCTCGCTGACCTAAAATGTGAACGCTGGAAAGGTGAAATTCCGTGCCGATGTTGGCATATTTTTAACCCTTTGTTGCCTTGTGGGTACTATGGCAACCAAATCCATCCACTGCCCTTCATAGGCAAAGAGGAGAGGAGTCATACAACAAAGGGTTAATTACATTGGCTTGTCTCAGCTTGGCAGAGGGAACCGCCCCCACGTGTCCTTCGCTTCCACCATTTTTTATATGCCGTCATTGGGCGAGGCTTGCGTCCGTGTTTTTATTATTAGAACGGAAAAATTTTAAAAGGGGGGGAAAAAACCCTTTTAAACTAATCCCTTATCCTGCTGAGTACATGTTTTCTAACATGTGAAATGCGCCATATTGAGAGAAATTTTTATATTTTTTTTATTTTTTCTGAGCTGGGTGGATTGTTGCGTCCTAAAATTCCAGTCCCTCTCCGGACAGGAAGAACATTTGAGCTGATAGAAAGCCATTGTCATAATGTCAGGAAGTTGCCAGAGATGACATTTGCTTTGATTTAGTATTGAGGGGAGGCTGTGGGCAGGACCCTGCAGTCACATCCATTAATGTATTTGCCACCACTGAAATGAATGGCTAGATTTATAGCTTCATTTTCTCTCAATGACCAGAAATGGCTCGATTATTCTCGGTAAAAGCATTCAGAGCTTATTTACTGTTATACATATGATCTGATGAGAAGTTCACTGAGCTAATTTGGGGGCAGTGTAGAGGTGTTTCTATATGGAGTAGAATACACTGTGCTGAATGTAGGAAAATTATTTTATAACCTTCAACTTCAGTTGAAATATTTTTGAGTGGCTTGGCAGCAGTCTTTTAGTCATTTTTAACATAGCCCAAAATAATATATTCTGTAAATTGTTTTATATTATTGGTATAGTGTAAATGTAAAACATGGTTGCGCATGTCTCACTCGTAAACAAATTGATGGTGCTGTCATGCTAATTGAAAGCTGAAATGAGCGTGTCTCTCGTGCTGATGTTTGCAAGGTCTTGGTAGAGAGGAGGTGTGTATTTTCGCTCTCTTTCCTTGTTGCATTAATAGAAGATCTAGCTTGCTAACATGAAATACAAATGAGCAACTGGGAATATTACAATTGGTAACGTATTTCTGACCAGACTTGGAACTGAGTGGAAAGTTGAAAACTGTTCCTTGTTTGGACAGGTCAGCTTGAAAAAATGGATGTAGATTTGTTTTTGCTACTCGGTAGACTCATTTACCATTCAGAATGTTCAAAATATACTCAGCTTTTTTCTTTTTTTTTTAATCTTACAAGGTCTATGCTGAAAGCAAGGGTATATCCCCAAAATGCCCCCAATTCCATGTGGCCCCCTGTGCGCTGCACCCCAGCCCCTGCGCCACAATCTTCTTTGTAACCTTACAAATCCCAAAATCAACCCAGCTCTTCCTCTTTGGCAGCATTAAATTTGAAAATTATTTACTGAATTCTTTGAGTTATTGCACTGACACAAAGGATCTACAGACGGCACGGTGGCGGTGACGATCATTCCATAATGTCCCCTCGTTTCGGGAATATAATGAATGTTGTAATGATTAGATTAGGCTAGGACTGCACATGGTAAACAAGTGGCCACAATATAGTGCCGCAATGCTGATGTAGTTTTACAGGCAGACGTGGACGTTTCCTTTGCCATGGGTTCCCTGACCACATTCCCAGTGGGCTTATAGCATTAGTGTATTCGCATGTCTGTTGAGTATATGGTCTGTGCTGAACGTAAGCTCACTAACGTTACCCATTTTGTTAAATTGCTTTCCTTCATGTCTCAACAGGAATTTTGAAGCTGCTTTGCATGTTGAAAGGACAAAGGGCTAATGAGATGCGACACTTGAATGACAGTAATACCTGTCTGCTTGATACAGCATTACTGTTGTTGTAGATCTATTATAATAACTTGTTTGCCACTTGCTTCTTAAAGGCATGTAATAGCTTAACATTCTCAGTTGACATACGCAGTAATTCAGTCTACTTTTAGAAGAAAACATGGAATGCTCCTCCATTAACATTTACCAGGGACTGAATAATCCATCGAGAAACAAGATTGTGATGCAAGAAACACTTCGGAAATCTAGCTTGGGAACCCATAGCTAAAAAATGCTAACTTGCCTCCAAGTTTTATGACGACCAACTCTGAGGCATTTTTTCTGAGGCGTATTTCTGGGTCTCCTTAATGATGTTGCTCATTAGCCCCACCCTGGTATGCTCCAGCATACAGTTGGTGAAAAATCTTTATTTTTCTTTTGTCGGTGTAGAACTTTTTCATTACGGCGTTGAGGCTTAGAATGCCCAAAAATAAAGAACTTTATTTCAACAACCTGAGTCTTAGGAGGAGTACTAAAGTAATGAACTTTCATTGAGATGATGGAATGGAGTTTCTTAGAATCTCAACATGCTAATTTTGCAAAAAAAAAAAGACAAAAAACAATTTCTCATGCCACTATAAATAAAAACTGTATTTTTGAACAGATTTCTAATCTGAAAAATTACGAATAGTTTAACCCTTTCAGCGCCGTTGGCAACTATAGTTGCCCAATGATGTCAGATATCAATATCAGATGCTGTTGAAACGCTATCATGTGGCAACTTGTTTAAAAGAGCTCCTGCAGGGGAGCTCTTTTAAAGAAGTTGCCTCATGATAGGTTTTTAACAGCTCAGGATGACTACATTTTTAAGTCCTTGAAAATGTCTTTGGCGCAAAAAGGGTTAAGAAAATTTGAGGCTGAAATCCTCAAAAAAAGTTATGAACATTCAGGCTCCACACCAAAAACAGATGTTTGTATATTAACAAAAAAAATTGCATCTTGCTCTCCATTCAAGTCAGTGGTAGCAAAAAATATGAAGCTGATATTTTTTTCTCTCCCGGGTAAACTTGCATTCAGTGTTTTTCCTTCATCTAACTGTCTCTGTATGTGTCAGTTTGTTTAGCTCATGTGCATAGAAAACAGAGAATTGTTTTCTGGGTGGACCGGGAACAGGTTACTTCAATGTATTGAACACTAAAACTTTAGTATCAAGTGTCATGTGATGTCTTCCTCGCAGTAATGCCGCGCATTCAGTTAACGAAGAAGGTACAAATGCGCACAAGAACTTCTGGATGCCCTCAGCTCTATCCCCTGCATAATCTCAGGCGTCGTCACCATGTTTACTGACGGATATGTTCAATTGATGGAATCGTCCTACATCCACTTAGGGAGCGTGAGATTGAGAAGAAGTCAGTATCGATGTAGATTTCATGTTAAGGGATTTTATTGCCCTCACCTACTAAGTGCTAAGTGGAATCTGGTAGTCTTCAACATGGTGGTCCCTCCTTGTCAATATGCAAATGGAGGGGGAGCAGGTATAGCAAGAATGGATGATTTGGGATTTAGTCGGGCATTTCTGGTTTTGGAATGCAGAAGTCAAAAAAGTTAAGGTTTTGATTTATTGGCAAATCAGTTGAGTGCGCCAACTTTTTTGGATTCTGTTGCAGTCATTTCATTGCATTTTTTCAATATGCAGTCAGTGTGCTAGAACACCAAATAATATTTTGTTGTACTGCTTTCAATACAGAGAAGGACAAATTGACTTTTACATTCAGTCATATTTGATTCAATTAGCATTTTCCATGTCTTACATTTTCTGGCCGACAATAACAGTGAAATCTGTAGCTCAGTTGAGACTGATATCGCTCTGAGGAGTAAATATATAGTCCAAGCCGCTAGAAAACAATAGCGAACTACTGCACATCATGTTTTTTAGCTACTGGCTTGTAACATTGAACTTGCTTTTAAAAAATCATTGAACTGTCATCTGAAGAATTTGAAATAGTGGTCAACTTTGGATTTTGCCTTTGTTGAAAAATCTGATAGCGTTGAGCCATCCCCTAAAGAAATTTTTTGGGAGTTTATTTTATTGTGCTTTGATGTTCCTAGAAAGGTTCCTGGACCCAATATATGTTGTTTCACTCTGTGAAAAAGCCCTATTCCTATTGCTGGAGAGTTGAACTTCTGTGTGCTGAAATGCTTTTCCCCGAGCCTGAAGAAAGTTGTTTGCTGACATCACCGTAACTTAGTCCATCATTTTATACATTCTATGATTGTAATGTCCTCCAGTGTCTGCTCCATTTCAGTATTGTTATTTGATTGCACATCTTTGTTTCTGCCTGAGATTCTGCAATGCACTATACCCTTTGGAGGTGAAAGCAAGCAGTACATTCAGCACTAGAGTGCTGTCAAAGTGTTTGTGTTTTGGCTTAAATTTGATGGCGATCTAGTACTGTGCACTGCTTCTCCATATGAAAGGGGAAGTTTTTCTAGTGGGCTGTATTGGCTCATAGGTGGTGTAGAAATACTATTTTGCTATAATAAGTTTGCTGTTTCTAAAATTATCGAGCCAACTTGCCAATTAGGTCTGTGTGAGAGATAATTTAGTTTAACTTCATTTTCTTCCATTGTGTGTAGATTGGATTCAACATTACTTACACAGTCCGCAAAGCGAAGTGGGGATCCATCTAAACCAGTCTTTGTTTTCTCAATCTTGTGCTAGTATTTTATTCTGAAATTGCTCATGTTTAATTTGAACTGAATTACAAAACGGAATGCCTTTGTTTTTCATTTGTAGACACTTGAGATATTAACTTTGTGTTGATTTGCGGAACTGCTTAATTGTTTCGGTATCAGGACACCAGCTGAAAGAAGATGGTACTGTTCCCAGTGAATGACAATAAAGCTCAATCAAATGAGTGCTCTCTGTTTTCTGTCTTAAAAGCATTTTCTGTTGTTGCTTTTACTTTGGATTGCATTGTCTTGCAGATTGTTCGATAACTCCAATGAGGGCTTTAGGAATTGGGAGTTCATGACTGTACACTGCTGGGGTGAAAAGGCTGAGGGACAGTGGACCCTGGAGATCTTTGACTCGCCCTCACAACAGCGTAACCCAGAGGTACTTGGTAAGGGAATGGCGTTTTTGCTCTTTCTCGAGTTCCCTCCTCTTCCTCATGCGCCCCTTGCGCCTGTCCAAATGTCACATCCCTGGGGAAGTGTGATGTTTTCAAACTAGTGATCTGCCAAAATTCCAAGTACCTGAAGGCTGGTCTCAAACCCTTACAGAACAAATCTGACTACTGCCAGCAGCCCTGCAGAATGCCAATACAAGTAATCCTCCTTCACCGTAGTCCTGGAAAAGAGTAGGTACCTGGAAGCACGTGCTCTGTGGTAATGAGTTGGACTTGTAAATTAAGTCTGAATTGTCAGGCATTAAACACTATTAACCTTTGCTCAAAAGTCACCTGAAATTGTAAGATAAATGCCAGCTGATCGCTTTAAAACTCCTAATTAAACGGCTAACCGAGGTTTGTTTTCAAATATTCATGGACCTTTCCATAGATAATTTCTGTTTAAAAAAAGGCACAAAAATATTAAATTATAATTATGCCCATTTGTAATTTTGTACATGCTTGAAATGATGGCTACTATGATATTTTTTTGGGATCTGATGAATATAGTGGGTTGTTTTCATGGGACCAGATATATCAATTTTTTCTGTGGTTTTGTAATGTGTTCTTATGATAGACTTCATAATGGAGACATGATGTGATCTGGGTATGGAGAAATCCAGAGTGTGCCAGTACTGAGTCCCATGAGGCAACTCATAATCAAACAAGGAGCCCCTCTGTGGTGGGGGCAGGATGATGGTCTCCACCCATCATCTTTATAACCTACTCATCAGTCCGTTTCATTCATTATGGTCCCTGTGCCCAAAAATAGCAGCAATTGCTGTGGCAGCCAAAAACACGCGTGTACGCGCTCATACATACACACACACCAAACAGGCTTGCACATGTAGAGACACTCATACGATTGTTACAGTATGAGGGTGAAAAACTGAAGTAAAACTGGATTTGTCTCTTACTATTTACACTAAACTCCAGAGTGGAAGACGTTTTGTCATTGGACGGACCCTGGCACTGCTCTCACTCTCATTTATTTATTTTGCATCCATTTCACTTTTAAGTGCCTTGTCAATGTAGCCCTTAGTAATCTGTCATTTCTTAATACTTCCATAATAATCACTTGCTTATATATTGGTCTCGAATATTCAGTAAATAAATTGAGTGATTTTTATTATACGCCCGTCATAAGACAGGACGTATTATGGAATCATGATGTCTGTCTGTCTGTCTGTCTGTTGCTTGTATTCACAATAACTCCGCCAATTCTCGATCGATTTTAACCAAATTCACACAGCATGATCATATCAGGTGGATATTTGATGACTTCGGAAATCAGCCTGATTGGATCGCCCTTCTTCTCAAAATTAACCCTTTTATGCCCAGACATCGACAAAAAGAGTCTGTCCGTTGCTCATGTCCACAATACAATTGACACAGCATCACCATATCAGGTGGAACTTTGATGAGTTCAGAAATCAGCCTGATTGGATCACCCTCCTTCTCAAAATTAACCCTTTTATGCCCCGAAATCGACAAAAACAGCACACAAAGTAAGGCGACAGAATGAAGAAATTCGAAAGAGAGAAGCTAAAAAACATGCTGAGGCAATCAAACTAAGGAGACAAAGTGAAGATGTACCTTCCCATCATGTTGCGTGACGGGCGTATATTGCTGTCTCTGACTGCTCTTGTTACTCATGCGATGTTGAACAGGTTGAAAGCAATTATGCATTTAAGGGTCTGAGGCTCACGGCAAGTCATTTGAATATCTCGTAACACCGGCTTAACCGCCAAGGGGATGCTGGAATTGAGGAAGTTAAAAGATTATTGTTATTATATCCCCGAAATATGGGTTTCGGGGATATCATGGTTTTGCCCCACCCGCCGCCGCCGCCGCCGTGTCCGCAGATTTTAGCCGTTAGTGCGAAAAATACTTTTCATTGGCTTCTCATTTTTAGCATATGGGTAGATATGGTAGAGAGGATGAACTGATTAGATTTTGGGCAAGTATGCACTCCTAGGTATGCCACCAGGTGGCGCTATATATTGAAAAAAATCAGTTTTTTAACCATATCTCTGGAACTATTACTTACACTGACCTCAAATTTGCCTCATATTGTAGGTCTAGTAAAGGGGAATCTAATAAAGGGGGCTTTGAGGATTGTGGAATTTCGGGGATATACTCCTTGCTGTCGGCCTTGTTTGTTGTTATGCATTGTTTATTTATTTTTTTTACAATAAATAAAACTGTTGATATCAATAACCAGTAGTGTTTACTGAATCTGTATTAGACTGTGCAGGGCAGTTTATTACATATTTGTGATCTCAAACAGTGAAGATTGAAATTTAGTGCCCCAGAAATCCTGCAGTATGAACAAGGGAGTGTATATTCTTATTACCTCCGCGGACGATATGTTTTCATCTCTGTTTGTTTGTTGGTTTGTGAACCGAATAACTCAAAAACATGGGGGTGAATTTGAATGAAACTTGGAAGGATGAAGTACGGCTCATGGACAAACTGATTCACTTCTGGTGCATGTACATCAAGGGTCAAGGTCAGGGTGGCCCTTTTTAGTAGTGACCCTGGGTTTATGTGTAGGTGGGATAGCATTAGGACCCTGGGGTAAGCAGGAGAGGATGAAGAGGGCGTGAGTTAATGGCGATTTGCTTGCATTCTATGAGTGGACCACATTTGTGGCTTTTAAGTTTTCTGTAGGTTTTTATTCATTTTTCATTTTTGAAATGTATTTGAATGCTACTTTGACTTTTTGGTATCGATTGTAAAACGCTGGTTGACGGAATTTTGGGATGTTTCGTTGCTTGAGTATTTTCCACTCTACACAGTCCCTGGGTTCCGCAGCCCATTTGTCAACTTGTCCGAAGACCAAAAAAAATCTGAATTGACAAATAAAAAGCCGTTGCTAATGGATTTGGATGAAATTTGGTTCAAGGAGGAACTATGGACCCAGCACAAATTGATTTACGTTAATATTGTACGATCACAGGTCAAAGTGATGGTGGATAATTCAGGTTTGGCCAATAGTGATGGCGCCATTGGCAGAGGTATGCGCTCTACTGAGTGCTTTCTAGCTCAGTTCTGTTAGAAGTGCCTTTCATTGGCTGCATTCTGACAGCAGCTTATGTGCAGTACAGTGCAGAATGTGTATCTTGTCATCCCCTAGGTAAGCTGAAGGAGTGGACTCTTATCCTGCACGGGACTGCAGAGCACCCTTACTACCCCCACACCTCTCACCATTCCCGATCCAGGATGCTGGAGATCCCCAGTGCTGGCAGCGATCCACAGAGAGAGATCCTGGAGGAGGAGGAGGAAGAGGAAGAATACAATGGTAAGAAATTATGAAAGTGCTGCCATTTTGAATTTTGTCTCAGAATTAATGTCTACATATTTCTCCATTTCCTGTGCTGTGTCAGGCAATTGTTGCATCTGTGTTGGCTGACTTTGGCTATCTTTCTGTGCTTATTGTCTTTTCAAGAGTTCAGATTGAGCTTTTACAGATTTGTTCTTGGAAAAAATTTTTATTTTTTTTTTAAACTGAAATCACTTGCAGGGCCTTGTCACACTGAATGTGGAGACCAGGGATGTGATGGTCCTGACGCTGAGCACTGTCTGAACTGTGTCCACTTCAGCCTGAGCAATGTCAAGACAGGCAGGTAAAGACGTTAAGTAGCTGGGTGTTATTTAGTCGAGTTCCCATGATGATTCTTACCCACTGAACATGAAGCCACTTTCTAATTGCTGCCTCTGTCCTCTGACATCCCTGATTTTATCCTTTCATCCCTTCTGTTGTCATCTTTTATCATTTTAGCTTGAATACTAATTGCACTGCAGTGGAAACATTCAGTGGTTAACACCAAGCCTCTGAATTGGAGCCCCATATTCCTCCTGAGGATTGTGGTTTTTTTTTTGTCTTGTTGTTGTTGCTTTGTTAATGGAGATCCTTTTGTGAAAAGTGTCAATTTGTCAGTAAAGAGAAAATAATGGGCATTAATTATTCGACACACTTTCTATTTGATTTCTTCTGTTCACAGACGTGTGAAGAAATGCGAATAGTTGCTCAGAAAATCTTCTGAACTTGATGTGTTTTTTTATTTTTTTTTTTTTTTTTGTCTCTACACTGCAGGACCTGTGTCAGCCAATGCCCCATGGGCTACTATGAGGATGCGGCAGCCCGGCGTTGTAAGCGGTGCTACAGAGGCTGCGAAACCTGCATAAGCAGGGCGTCCAATCAGTGCCTGTCCTGCCGCAGAGGGCTCTACCTTCATGCCGTCCACAACACCTGCGTAGATATATGCCCTGCAGGGTACTTTGCTGATGATGGTAAGGGAGGGATTGACCACAAAATGGATACATGTCCATCCGCCAGGAGGCTGCGAGGGTTTAATTGCCTTAATCATCTTCTCCAGTGGGAGAAATGATACCGTTTGTAGACTGTAAAAATCGTGCTGCTGCCCTGAATAGGAATTAATTTTTTTGGGGTGCTTTGCGGGTAGCATTTTTATTTTTTCCATAAAGTGATTAAAATAATAATGATTAAAATGGGCACAAGGTTACTATTAAATGAAATGGCTCCTGGAGAGGTAAATTCTGCTGAACATCTGGTTGATTTTATTATAATTTTTTTCTTTTTTATTCCAAGTAAACTTATTAGTGATAGTGCCTAAGACTGTGTGAAATGGAAGAGGCTCATGGCACTGGAAAGTCATTAACAGGGCTGTTTTCTGCACGCAGACAGATTACTATAGTGCCGTTAGTCAGCACTTGCTATATATCCTCTCATCCCTTGGTCCATGGCCATTAAATAGAACCTTGCTCTGTTGCTTTCATAAAAAATAGGAACGTGTGGAAAGCTATTAACATTGCATTTGTTGTTTCGTCTTTGTGTGATTTGTTTTCTTTCTTTAGGCGGTAGGGATGGGTGGGGGTTGCATTAGCTGTTCGTCTGAGTGGGAATTGGAAAGTGATCATTTTGGTCCTTTGCTTGCTCCTGAGGAGACTTCGCACTTGGGCTTACTGTGCTTTTCCGTGCCTCCCGCAGCTCAGAGGCAGTGTGCAAAATGTCATGAGAACTGTCTGAAGTGTGAACGTGACTCTGATCGATGCACCGCCTGTAACGACGGCCACAGGTAAACAGCCCCTATTATTTGTAAACAAACAAATGCAAATGAGGCAGCCTGACGAGCGCCTGCAAACAAGATGGTACAGGTTTGTGGGTTCAAGATGCAAAAATTGGATTTAAATTACTGATGGGGTTCTGGTTGTGTATTATTGAGCTGCAGACTTTTCTTCAATGTTTGCATGTCCTTGTGTAATGAAATTTGCCAGCAAGGTGAATAGGCAAATGAATAGTTCTGACAATAGACTATGGTCTGTATTTCTGTGTGTGTTTTTGTGCATGCATGAATGCATATACGTGCACTGTTAAGATATTTTTGTCTTTGACCAGCAGCTCTATAATTCACTCTGTAGGTTGGTCAGTCGGTCCACAAAAATTTTCCCACTCTTTGGTGGCTAGAGTTTTGCCCTTGGTAGCTTAAATTTGGCATGGAGGCCATGTGTATGTGTGTCTGTGTCTGTGTCTGTGTCTGTGTCTGTGTCTGTGTCTATGTCTGTGTGTGTGTGTGTGTGTCTGTCTGTCTGTCTGTCTGTAGGCCTGTGCAGGTGTGTTTGAGTTTATGGCAGTTGCCTGAAAGTGGGTGTGGCAAAGGGAGTGGCCTCTTGCAAAACGGCGCAAAACTTCCAGTTTTGGCAGCAATTGCGAATTTGCGCTGGTTTTCGTTTTGTGTGATTATGAATATGTACAGATGTGTGTGCACACCATGCATAAATCAACATGTATTAAGCGTGCTGATGAGATTTACTGGTGCATAATTATACACACCATCGTATGACATTGTGTCCTTGACATCTACGTTTGAGGCAGCTTGACAGGAAGCATTTATGTCAGGGTCTGTATTTATAGTTGAGTGATGCTCTGTGTAACCGCTCTTAATTTGTTTATCCTGGGACGCTTCTCTCTGGGCCAACAGCTCTTTGGAGCTGCATTAATTAATAAGCTAAACACGAAAGGAGAGATCTGCAGTTTTTTGGCCCTTTTCCCATCGTCTGATTGAGATTTGGGAGTTCTCTGGCTTCCTCTGTGCATTCAGACCACACGTCTGTCTTTTCAATGGCATTTGGCACTGCTGTTCTTTCCTTCTGCCACTCAATAAGGAGAAAATGATGAAGAATGGCCTGAAAGGAACAGATTGATACCGGGTTCCACTCAGGACTGAGGGACAGACGGCATGTTGTTCAACGAGTCACCTTTTTCGAATCTGGCTTTGAGCGTTTGACCATCCCCCTGAACAACCTCAGATAAATGGCTCTCAATAAACTCTCCACCACTATTATCAAGAAAGCTTGGAGCCTGCATGTCTCAGTTGTGTGTGCCATTGTTCTTCTTTCCAGAAATCTGCGTAGATGTGACAACATAGATACAATAATATAATGGATTGTGGTGATACATGGGTTTTATTTGTTTGTGGTTGATAATAGTTTATATGCTTTCACTGTGTGAGAAAATTTGAGTTACTTTTTCCTTGTTGGTGTGTCTGTGTGTATTTCTGCATGCGCTTGGTAATACATGCGTGTGCATGTGTGGGTATGCATATGTTTGTATTTGCACGCTTGTGTATGTTTTTGTGTACGTGCATGTGTATGTGTGTGCGTGTTTGTGTTTGTGTGTGCGGGTTCGTGGGTTCGTCCGTGCGCGTGTGCGTGCGTGTGTGTGTGCGTGTGCGTGTGTGTTTTCGTGGGTGTGTGCGTGCCTGCTTGTGCGTGTGTGTGTGCGTGTGTGTGTGCGTGTGTGTGTGCGTGTGTGTGTGTGTGTGTGTGTGTGTGTGCGTGCGCGTTTGCGTGTGTGTGTGTGTGTGTATGCCTGTGTTTTAGTCTGGCAGGTATGACCTGTGTGCCGGAGTGTGCGGATGGAACCTTCTTTAACCTGGAGGAAATGAAATGCAGCACCTGTCATCACTCCTGTGCCACCTGTACCGGTCAGTGCAGTTCTCTCCAACCCACAATACATCACTGCAGTCTGCTTTTGTTGCGCGCAACTCAACTGTGTATAAGAGAGAAAGAAATGATGTGGGAATTATCTCAACCCTATTTAGGGGACATCTAATGCTATTGCTGATATCCGATCCTCATTTTCACTGAAACCGCCAATTGTAGCGGCTTATTGTTCTGTCATAGTTGGCCTCCTATAATCAGGCGAGATAAAATTATTTTCCAACGCTTTAAGGCTTGTGATTAAACTAAAAACCTGCCCAGCTCATATTTACTGGGGAGCCTGTTTGCAATTCTGCGGGTATTAGCGCGCTCAAGCCCACTTAAATGCCTATTGCCTTGGATGGACTGATGAATTTACATGCCTGTAAAGGGTCATGCTCAATATCAAGACTTGTGAAATGTCTGTTTATGACTATGGCTTAACTAGTCCCCGCAGTGCAAGGGCTGGTGTCAGATTTAATGAGAGGCCCGGTCACTGACAGTGCAGCCATTGGACTCAGTGTTTAGTGTTGACGGTGCTGTCCATTGCTCAGGCCCAGGAAAGGAGGAATGTATCCAGTGTGCCAGGGACTTCCTACAGCAGGAGTGGAGATGTGTCCCTGCTTGCACAGAGGGCTACTACCCCTGGGAGGCCGTCGGGCTTCCACAGAGGATGTGTCGCAAGTGGGTATCCCCCTATCTTCATGTTCACCCCTAATTCCCATGCTGTAGTTCCCACCTTGATGATGTGTATACTGGTGAGATTGCTGCATTACATGTGTAGCCACTGAGCAGACAGTCTTTGTATGTTTCTTTTTTTTTGTGTCTCTGCCATATATGGCAGGGGCATATAAAGTTACCCTTGTCCGTTTATATGTCAGTACGAACAGCACTGTGTAGGGGGATGTTGTCTTATTTGCTGCTCCTCATAAACTACCTCACAGAATTCAACAAACTTTGGTAAATGCTTTCTAGATAGACGGAAGGTGTGCATCTCATATTTTGTTTGACAGAAATTGGACAATTTCGCAATTTTAGGGGTTTTACAAACTCTCCGTGGCGGGGGCATCTGTGTCCAAGTACACAATTTATTTATTTCTTTTTAGTTTGTTTGTTTTTGATAATTGAGTTTTGAAGCCATTAGGGCAGTGCTGGGATTTTCTTTTAAATGTGATTCCCTGTACACTAGTGCATTGTTCTGCTGCAGAATGTTTTCGGAGCGTGGAGGGTGGTTTGCAGACTTGTTAGGACTGACTGAAGTGATGATCACTGCCGTCATCATGTCAGTGCTGACCTCACACAACCTTCTACAGTCCTCAGCTACCTTTACACCACCTCTCCTCTTTCATGCCATTCTCTTTGGTCTCCTTCTCTCCTGCCGTCCTTTTGATAGGTCAGTCTGTGGCTTTGAAGTAACCAGTATCTGTGGGGTAACCTACTGCTGTGGTCATCAACCCTGTTGCTAGAGATCTTCTGACCTGTAGGTCGTCGGTCTAACCCTGACAAAGCACACCTAATTCAACAGCAGGAGATCTCATTGAGTTGCTAATTAGGCAAATCAGGTGTGCTAAATTAGGGTTGGACTGAAAACGTACTGGATGGTAGATCTCCAGGAATGGGGTTGGATACTGCTAACCTACGAGATGTTTGCAGTGCGAGCTTGTGGAGTTGTCGGTCGTGTGGGACGTGACCGTTCTGACAGTTACCGAACGCCAAGCCTTCTAGATAGCCACACTGCTGACTTTTCGAAGTACTGTGGCAATGGACGGTGGAGAAACTCTGCTTTGTTAAGGCTTTGGCTGCTGGCAGGATTAGGTGCGTACACTGATGAGTCAGGGGTACCTTGGTAACTTCCTCTCATGGGAGTGCCTGGTGTTTTTTTTTCCCCTCTGTTTTATTATTCTTTTGTTTGTTTAGCCTGTGTTTTCCATGTCCATAATTGGCTGTAAATCACTGCCGCCAAGCAATTTAAGAGGAACTGCAGAGGTGATGCTGGCATAAATCTCTCATCTGCACCACGGCTAAGAATTTACGCTGGCATCAGAGCACTTTACATCACCGTAATGGGCGCAACTGAGTCCCGCGCTGAATGGAAGGCTCGCTCCATCTTTCCCTGGTCTTCTAGTTTTTATAAATTGGCCTATTGGTTATGGAGGTGCTAAGAATAAAGGGGAGGCTTTTTTTAAAGGAGGTCATGGATTCTGACTGCGGTTTCGAAAGAGTCCAAATTTTGCTTGCGAAATGATGGGAGGGGAATTCTGGGACGATGCCTGGTGGTCTCAGCGGCTAGAGGCACGATCCGCGATCAGAGAGCCGGGAAAGGCCATTTCCCCCCCCGGCGAGGGTGGCTGCAATGCTGGAAACTGAATTTATCAGCCGGAGGGAAGCCACATTCCTCTCTCTCCATCCTCCACTCGGCCCTGTATCTGACCCAAAAGGCCTGTGGGTTGCCTCTAATGAGTGCCTTATGTAATATTTCCAAAATGTACTAGAAGCCTCTGGTTTTGCAGCATCTCAGCCCAGGCTGCACTCAGTTGGTGAATTTCAGGGAAAAATAGGCATATACCTTTGGAGTGCTCTCTCATTATCTCTGTGAAACAGTCCTAAAGCACGGATACTGACTTTAATTGAGACATTTTAGTCACTCCAACTCTCAAGTTTTTTTTTTTTCATTAATAACAACGACTGTCAAATTTGAGAGGAGGGGATATAGCCGCGAGAGGAAATGTGACTCCTTAATTTGTCGCTCATGGTTTTCAGCACCTTGATTAGACTGCATGCTCCCTTCTGCCTTGTCGGAGTTAATTGGGTTTTTGAACCTTGCTCTTTCAGGTTTTATGGCCTTTTGAGGCCCTGGCTGAGGGGGAGGGGGGCAGTGAGTGGGTGAGGAGGGTGGTGTGCTCTGTGAGTAGTAACCACCTCCTAAAATAGAGACTGTGATGAATCATATTGTGGCGAGAGAAATGATGTGTGTGTTCCGCGGCGGTCAACCTTTCCTTTCAGCTAATGTGACAAGCATTCATTCAAAGTCCTATTTTTAGCTGTTAATGAATCGGTTGCCTCTTGGCGGATTTGCAAGTGGGTTCATCAGGGATAGAGGAGATAACTGCTGTCGTTTTGTAACCCTCCTAATTCTGTGTAATATTTGTTTAGAAGGAGATGGAAGGTTAGCTGATTGCTCAATGTCTTATCAATTTCCCGATTCCCCGTGTGGTACTGATGGGCAGTTTATCACTGCAGTTAATTATGCTCTGGAAGATGACATTTGCTTCCACTGCTCCGTATGGATTTTTTTTTTTAGCCTGTCCATTAAAATGCATGGACAGACACTGCTTATTTCAACACCGGCCCTGCTAGTTCTCCATCAACCTTAACTCTTCTGCGGGAGTCAGCACACGACTTGCTCCGCGGCCACGGCCAGCTGGCAGCATCGGAGGACAATTAACAGAGCATCAATGAATCCTTTTATAAATGCTGACAGCCAAGGTGAAGTCAGCACACTGATACAGCCTTCTCTTTCAGTTAACGTCAATCACCCATAGGAATGCACAGTTGGAGGGGTGCAGTTTTTCTGATACGCAGCACTTTAAAAAAAAGTGCGACGCTGCCCTGTGGTCACAGTTGTTGACCGTCACAGATTAAAAGCCAGTATCTTTAAGACCCATGCCTCCAAATAAAGATTTACCGAGGTCTTATTGCCATTGCTTTGCTGTGTAGTTAGTTGTGCTCCTTATAAACAGAATGTTAAAAATGTTACATTCTTGTCCTCAGAGGCAAATCAAGAAGCATTTTTTAACAACAGGGTTGTTGATTCAGATGTAGATTTAGCTGTTATTTCCTGCTGCTTGTTTTCTATCACTTCTAGGGTGAGAAATGTTCTGAGCCACATTTCTTGAGTGAGCAATGTGCCTTTAATCTGTTTCATTGTGAACTCACTTGTTCAAATTGTATGTGGTAACCTTTGATTTACAATGACACATAAATGAGTAACTCGCTATGTTCATTGATTAGTACTGCTTGATCTAAAAGAGTGACTGAATGCTTTTCTGTTCTGTACTGTCCTGGAGTGAAAAGAGCACATTTGTGCCCTACAGAAAAGGCTTATTACTGGTGGTGTTGTCCTTGGAAGAGGAATACTTGCAGTCATTTAAACCAAACCTTTTATCTTATGTCTTCAGCAGGGATGAGCATTTAACTTTTCCTTTTTAGCACCTAAAACTAGCATTCTTTGAAATCTGTAGTTTGTTTATTTAGGGGGGGAGATGACATGGCACAGCTTGAAAAAAAATGCCACATTGTGTGATAACCAGACCTGCCTCTGTCAAAACAGTTAGCTTTGATTCAGCAGGGGAAGATGACGGGACAGAACAGCAAGCAATCTTATCTTCAATTCGTCTTTTCTCCTCCGAGTCTCCGCATGTTAAACATGCAAATGGGCTCCATTTCATCCTTCCTTCATCGGTTTTGTTTGTGGCTTCCAGGTGTGAAGAAAATTGCCTGAGCTGTCAAGGCCCCGGTGTGACCTGTACCCGATGTCGAGAAGGATTCAATCTCGTGAGCAGGACGTGTTTGGCAAACCTCACCTGCAACAATGGTAGGTCAGACTGCTGGAGCAGGGCTTTGTGTGCTAAACACTGATGCCCATTGTGGACACAGCCAGGTGTGAGAGGAGGAAACTATGAAAGGGGAAGAGATTGTACTTCGCAACCAAGCTTGGCGCTTTGCTCTTCCTCCATTTCCATCCGTAGGGGGGCATGTGAAAGTGCTGCAGATGTAATTGTTCTCAAGGAGCTCTTTCAGGCATGAAATGTGCATTGTGGCAAAGCTAGATGGGAAGGTGAATCTGTTATGGCTGGAGACCTTTGGGGGTGGCGGATGTGAGGCACTGCTTGTGAAAACCACTAAGAATACAAAGTGGTCGTTAACACTGGCCATCTTTTGTGGATATATAAGACTGTCTCATTTCAAAAAGATTTTTTTTTTTTTTTTTTTAATGGTGGCTCACCAGGTTCCTCGCATTTATATGCAGTAAGGGGTATATCGAGTTGTGCACTTGGGCATTGGTTTCGTCGTACGGCCCTACATCATCTATTCTTCCCATCTTGCGAATAACCCCCGTCACCATGTGAAGTTATTAGAATGAGGGATATGAAGATAAGGGCGTATTTTTTTTTTCTTTTTTCTTTTATGGTTTTGTTTACTGCCTAAGCACCCTAGTGTAATCTGGCTTGTGATGTTATTGTCCTGATGCTACTACGTTTAAGCTGGGGTCTCAAACTGAAATCCTGGAGGGCCGCTGAGGCTGCAGGTTTTTGGTTTGTACCTGCACTGAAGTGATTAATTAAAGTCATCGATAGGCTAAGGGGTCTGCACACCGTGTTTACGAGGTCTGAGTTCGCTGCTGATTGAAAGGAAATCCAAAAAACCCACAGACACTACAGCCCTTGAGAACTGGAGTTTGAGATCTCAGGTCGAAGCGTAGGAAGGAGGAGTGAGTGCTTTTTTTATTGTTTTTTTTTTTTTTTTTGGCCAACACCAGCTGTACAAACCTGCTATGTGTGCGAGTCATGCTCTGCGGGAAGTGGCGCTTTTTTTTGTTCCTTTTTTTTAAGCTGGCTTCACAAAAGATAGGACCTCTCATTCAGTCTTAACCACTACTACAAAAACACATTCCTCCTCTTCCACACATGCCGTATGTGTGTGTGGGTTTCTGAGACACTGTGTGTCGGGTGTGAGGATTCCTTTCCTTTTGTGTCATCATTAGTGGACAGATCCATACTGTGAATCAGGGCAAAAATATATAAGGCATTTTCTAATTGTACCCCCATACTAAAGTATTGGGGGATTCTATGGATTGACTATCATTATGCAACTGCCACATGTTCACTTTATCTCTCCTCTACAGTTTTTATCCGGTCAGTTTTGAGGCCTAGCTTTTGATGAGAACAATTTTGGGAAAAGTGGCATGATTATGAATCAAAGCATATTCATAATAATTCTGTGGTCACTGTTTTCATGATCACTGTGTACTGATATGTGTCCCATGGAGTTTCAGACACTCAGGGTTCCTCCTGCAGGTGTGAGTGACCAGCTTTTCTGCTTCAGCCTTTATTTAAATAGCTGAGCAGTAATTGTGACTGAAATCATAACATTAACCTTGCGCTATTCCTTAGTTGCAAGCAAATCACAGATCAGTACAGGGAATAAGTGCAAAAAATTAATGTTCAGGGCAATAATTGTGCACTGTAACTGACGCTGTTGCATAGTGTGACATAATGGAAATGCTTTTGCTGTCTCATTGTGATATGATGGCTGTTGAGCTTTCCCATACACCCCTGCCTGGAGCTCAATTGTGAAGCCCTTTACTGGGGCCCATATGTGCGCAGCTCTCCTGTGATGCTTTGCAGTGATTGTTTAAAGAATGGGATGTGTTATAGCCCGGAAATGGGCCATAACACATGTCGCTGTTGCAGTGAATTGCAGAAGGCCATGATTGGCTGAGGAATGGAGCAGTGCTGCCAAGACTAAACATTGCCCAGCACGCCTTCAATATGCCGTCACCCATTACATAAGACCTTCAAGGCTTGGTCTCCAGGGCGATCGATGGTGTGGCCTCAGTGTAGAGGCATTCCATTGCACAAAAGGGGTGGAGCCAAAACGCACATGACTGCTCGATGAGATGCTCGAATGCCCTTCGTTTTGGCAAGCAAATGCTGGTCAAACAATTCTGGTCAAGTTTAATATGCCATGTGCTCCATAATACTTGGAACAAGAGCATATTTATTTTTCTTAATTTAGCTCTGAATACTGCAATTTTAGATTTGTAATCAAACTATTCATAAGTGCCATAATTCCCACCCCCCACCCCCAATAAAATAACCTGCATTTTAACTACATTTTCATTTTAGGAGTTCAAAATTGAAATCGAGGAGCACGCTGACAAATCAAGGAAATTGCTTTACCTCAAATACTAAAGGGCTCACAGTATCTCTGTTTGAATTTTTATCTGTTCCACAAGCGAAACATGCTGGGACTGGTATGTGAATTGTAAGCCCTGTTTATATTCAGACCTGGATTCACTCCAGAACAGATGTGTTGGCTTCCTACTTAAGAGCTGAGTTCTTAAGCTGAATTTCCCCTCTCTCTTCCGTGGGTTCTTCCGATCTAGCGGACGAAGTGTTCTGCGAGATGGTGAAGTCCAACCGACTGTGTGAGAAGAAGCTCTTCCGACAGTTCTGCTGCAAGACATGCCTCATGACGGGGTGAAAGGAAACCTGGGTAATGCTTGGCACACTGCTCTCTTACTCTGTTGTACATTTTTAAACTAGTTTACACCTCTTTGTCTCTTAATTTTGATGAACTCTTAAAGACACATGTTTGATTTTCATAAGATGTTTTAAGGTTGTATGTTTTTATAAACTGCATACACAACATGTACAAAGCCTTTATTTTTTATTCAAAAGCCGCATTACAGAAAAGTATGGTGCTTTGTATGAATGTATATGGCAGCATATGAACATTCGGTTCACCATTTCAGACAAGGGGTGATAAAGTGATATAGCAGTATGAACAGGTTTATGTATATGAAGTATTGCTTGTAAAGTAATCCTTTTCATACTTGATCAACAAATTTCCTTACAGAACTGCTTTGTAGCAGGATTATAGTTTTTGTAAGAAAAAAATAGCAGTACAAAGTGAATTTGAATATGGAATGTAGGTTCATGCCTTTGTAAATTTTAGAGATTATATTTGCCATTTGTATTCTGTCTCTGTATTATGTTAATAAGCTCAAATAAACATGCCATTTAGGAAAATGTTGTCAGTTTCAAATGTGTCAGTTGGGCCGTGTTGACTTTTAAAATCCTTGATAATTTTCACTTATGGAATGATGTTTGCAAAAGATAACCCAGGCTGGCTATATTTGTAGATTAAGCAAAATGAGTATAGACTCATAATTGGTTAATTTGAGATTAACCACCCAGAATACAGGCCTTGAAGGGGTAGATACTCTCATCTCCTGCCCAACTGCTTGAAATATTCCCGTCCATTTGTGTGATGTTTAGGTCTCTTCCGCTGTGTCAGCATGTGTTTTCCTTCCTGCAGAGAGTGGTTCCCTCCTATGGCGCAGTTGTTGCTGGCCAGGTTATCTAGCATCGCTGCGCTATCCCTGCACGCGTTTATGTATGCGCGCTGCAATGATCCAGCATCCCAGCTGGGACGTTACCCTGCATTTAACCCCCCTGCACCCGTGTGGTTTGGCTCCATCTCAGCAGTTGGGTTTCTTAAACTTCACACCCCGCCTTCTTTTATTCGCTGTCTCTGTTGCAGTCGCGTACTTCTTTTATTCAAGTCGTTTTTTTGTCCTGACACAAAGTGGTTATCAGATGGCGGATCATCTCTCAATTGACCTTTCCAATTACGAACAATGAACTTTTTCAGAGTGGGAGTTATGGTTGTAACAAAGGATAACACACAGGAGGCCTCTGTAGTGTACAAGGACTGAATTAGAAAAATCCTGGTCTTCGTGATGAGATGATAAATAGTACTTTATATTTTCTTCTGTGAAAGCCACAGTAATGAACGAGATGCATAGTTCTGTGTGTGTGTGTGTGTCTGTGTCTGTGTGTGTGTCTGTTTGTGTGTGGGTGTGTGTGTGTGTGTGTGTGTGTGTGTGTGTGTGTGTGTGCGCGCCTGCCTGTGGGAGAGAGAGAGAGCAAGAGAATAAAGTGTTTAAATGATTTTTCTTTCTGGCACCTCTGTAATTATGTTCTTTTCCAGTGTTTGCATTGCTGAAAATCTGAGTTATTTTGGTGCCCTGTCAGTGTGACAATGAGCTGTTGTCCCTGGTGTTTTTGTGGGCCTGAACAAGAATGTGGTTTTGCAATTAAAATGCGTAAAAAAAAAAAAGAAAAGAAAAAACTGGAATTCGAGGCCCAGGGATGGTTTTGGCCTGGAGTGGCTGCCTAGTATATTCATTTTCAGTATTTTCAGTGGCTGTGGTGTAACTGTTGTTCAAAGGTAGTTTCAGCAGTCACCGACACATACTGTCAGCCCAGCTCAGAGAGGGTGGTGCTTCACCTGAAGTGTGGGAAAAATTAACTTAAATCTCTTTATGATATAGACCCTTGCTTTGTTGGCCTTTTGACTTTGGTACCCTTCTGTTTGGAACTGATTCTGCCCTGTCAGCTCTATTTCGTATCAGTTGCCTGCCTCTTCAGCATATGAGCAGTTATCGTTTTTTTGTTGTTCGCTATTTTTCTTTTCAATGGTTGAAAATATGCTTTGCCTTTCTTCTGCTCATGTTCTGTTTGCTTAGATATAACACAATCCAAGGTGAAAAAAATGTTTGCCCACTTACCGATGTCCTCTATTTTACCTTTCCTGTCATATTTACTTGTTTCAGATCTTACAACTAATTTTAAAATTGGACAAAGACAGTGTGAGTAAACCCAAAATGCAGCTTGTAAATGATCATTTTCATTTTTTGAAGCTAAAGAGTAATTCAGTACTCACCCACAAGAAAATAATTGTTGCCCCCCTGAGCGTAATAACTGGTTGTGCCACCCTTGGCAGCGGTAACTGCATTCAAATGTTTGCAATAACTGGAAATGAGTTGTGGTGGAGGAATTTTGGCCCTATCTTTGTGACAGAATTGTTTCGATTTAATGACGATGGAGGGTTTTCGAGTATTCGCTGCCTGTTTAAGGTCATGCCACAGCATCTCAATCAGATTTCAGTCAGGACTTTGAGTTGCCACTCCAAAACCTTCATGTTGTTTCTTTTCAGCCATTCATCGGTTGACTTGCTTGTAAGCTTCGGATCATTGTCCTGTTGCGTAACCCATGGCCGGACATTATCCTTCACGATTTTCTGGAAGGAAGTGGAATTCATGTTACGATCCATTATGGCAAGTCATGGAGGTCCTGAAGCAGCATTGCAGCCCTAGACAATCACAATACACCACTTTATTTCAGTGTTGGTCCTATCATGGAAGGCCGTGTTAGCTTTATGCCGGCTGTAATGGGACCTGTGTCTGCCAAGAAGTTCGACTTTTGAGTCATCAGTCCATAGAACATTATCTCAAAAGGCTTGTGGGTTTGTTTTTTTTATTATTTTTTTTTTACTATTATTTTTTGTAAAATATGAAGTGAGCCTTTGTGCTCTTTTTGTCAGCAGTAGTTTTTACTATTGTTCTTAAAAAATTGTTCTTAAATTTATTCGATCATAGCCTCCTGTGCTGGTTTTTGCGCACTTCACATTGCCAGACAGGCTCTATTTCAGTGACTGTTAGATTCAACAGGGCTGGCAAAAAGGATGCCTGGGTGTGTTGAGAGAAATTGAACCCAATTACGAATTTAATTTGTTAATTGGTTGATTTGGTAGCTGAAGGGGCAATTACTTTTTCACTTAGGACCTCGTAGGGTTAGATGGTTTTTTTTCTTCAAGTAATTAAATTGTTCTTGTTTTGTTTGTCGAGTCTATGTTTGTATGATGTCATATATGTTTGGACCCCCTCGAAAAAAGTGATGGTGCGTCTCAAGAGGTTTATCCTAATAAATTAATTTTTATAATTTAAAAACTACATTTTGTTTTAAGTCGGGATATCTTTGTCTAATATTGAAATTTCGTGAAGTGTCATGATCTTAAATATTTGGTACTGCGACCAATTTGTAAAAGTAGAATAAATTGAGAAGGGGGCAAATACTTTTTTTTACAGTACTTCATATGGTAATACTGTCCTTGTGCAGTTCTTATTCAATGTACCAATGTTAACATTGACAAACCAATGGCTGATCTCTTGCCTGTAGGGCCACAAAATTGAGAGGCTGAAATTATTTTATCTTATTCTTTTTTAACTTGTAAGAGCCCATGGTGGCACGTGTTACAAACCCTTTTCAGAAATGTGTTCCATGTGGTCCTTTGATTTGTTTTATATTCCATTTAATTGTCCTTTCAGGAGGAATGGGTCTGGGGTCTGGCAGGCTAAAATACCCCCTGAAAAGTGGTCTTTGACAACAAGGTGATAAATAATACTTAACCAAATAAAACTTTCTCAAATTTCGAGTAGAGCAATGGTCCATGTCCAAGTTACGGCCCTAAATTAGAAAATTCATGGATGGTGTGTTATGTTAACTTACAAATCCTTGCTTTCAGTTTTATCTTTGATTTGTATTACATTGAAAACAATACAACAGCACAATATTTGATGTTTGACCACATTACTTTTATTTTTTTGTATTTTTTGTATTTCCTTGTATAGGGGAATACACCTGTCAGCATGTTCATCCATCTTCCGATCCATTCATATTTGCATCCGTCTGTACGTTCATCTGTAATAATTTTGGTTTCTGGACCATAACTTTAAAACCATTCAGTATCATTTTCACTAGACTTTCTACAAGCAACAAACAAGTTCTGGTATGGTGGTTTTGCTATTTAGAAATCAGTTTTCACGAAATTGTCTACTTGCAACACGCAATTTGTTGGTGTTAGATAAAAAAACTTGCATATGTCATTTTGACCATTTTGAGAATTTTACATCATTTGATACTGAAATAACCACTACAGCTGCTGCGAAAACTTTGTAAGGAATGGACCAATGGAATGACAGAAAAGTCATGTGACATAAGCTCAGATCTGTATGAGGATATATATTTTTTTTAAAAAAACCTTACACGTGATTTTATAATATTTCTTAATGAAAATATAAATCTAGTTTTCCCAATTTATAACAATCTTGCTGTCTTACGTTTCACAAAATAATGAATGGTACCCCAAATAAGTTGAAAATAACAAAGTTTTTCTAGTCTCCTGAAAAACTTTCTAAGTCTGTATACAAGGTTTTCATCCGACATTGACAAAGTAATGGCTAATTTTATATTGCTCCCATCACAACTTTTTCTGGAATGTGTTTCAGTGTCAGAAATGGATGCATATTTACATATGGAATTAATTTGACCACACAAGACATTTAATAGCTTCTCTTCATATTGCCTGTAACAAAATTAAAGAATATTTGGACAACACTGTTTACCAAAGGGCTGCGTTAATGACATCAATAAACATTGCCCAATTCTGGGAAATATGGCTCAGACTTGCACCTTTTCCTGGCATGCAAAATCAGTTTGGAAAAAAAAGTGTGATCTTTCCTTCACACTTAATCAACTTTCTAAGAGAGGGTATGTTTTCAACAAATGTAATGCTGTTATAGTATAGGACTACTGATATGGAGACCTGTGTTCACAAATAAACTGTCTCGTCAAGACTGAACTTTGATAGGAAAGAAACAGAATCAATGTCTGACCGAGATGAAACCTGTGTTTTCAAAAGTGCCACCCTACTGCTGACATTCAGCATGTGCAATCAAGCACAGTTCATGACAAAGCTTTTTGAGCAAGAAATACACTTGGAATGCGTGCAAGTACCTTCATGCAAATGTGCAGAATTCAGAACTTGCCAGTTCTTAGAAAATTTCATTTTGAATTTAGTAATGCTTATTTTATTTCCAGGCGTATATTCATGTGCATTTTCCATTCCATCCCAACTTCTTCTGAGCTGGGGTTTTAATGAGCTCCACAGAAGAACCTCTTTTGATGTCATATCTGATCAGAGGGTTACCCTTTTGTCCAAAATTTTTTATCAGCACTGTCTTGGAACCATGTGCTTTTCTGTTGATACAACTGCTTGAATTGTTTGGACACCAATAGCCCTCCCCGCTGCTCCCCATTCTCTTGTAAAATGCACCACCATCTTGTTTTTAAAGTATCTACTATAACCTTTGTGAGCTGAGGTTGTAGCTGTGTATTCCCAGTAGTAATCCATCTCTTCTTGGCCTCTATTACTCAAGGTCTGGCGCTGCCAAGTGCTATGAACATAAACTGTACGAGGGGCGGAGAAATTCCTGAGGAGATCATCTGTCTTCAAAAGATTGCTGGTTTCTCTTCAGTGTGCACACATGAAATACCATCCACAACATCATGTTTTCTTTTTTACTGAATTAAATAGACCAGTTTAGACACGAATGGTCATGTTTGAGGGCATGCTATGCCTTCATGGTATATTTCACGTTTGGGATAAACGATTAAATTTAACTAAACATTAACAGAACATTTCTTTATCTCAGCTTGTAAAAAAATGTATACTTTTAGATTTCTGGAAACATAAACTGTCATTGGGAAGATAAGCAGGATTTGCTTTTAAAATTGCATCTGTTTCGTGATTGATGAAGTTCGGTTTCTTTCATTAAAAACTACTGCTGTATATTTTTGTGAAATTCATTAACTTGGCTGAAGATATTTCATACTTGTCTTATGTGCTCAGCAATAACTTGAGCACTTCTCTAATTTCAGAAAGGTCCTAATTTTTTTCTGAATTAATGGTAGAAATGAACACTCAATCTCATTATGCCTCCGTCACACACTGTAGGCGGGAGACATGTTTTCTAGTTGACTGTCCATTCGTGTGACTGTCACACCGTCTGTCTCAAGTATCTTGTCCGCAGAATATTTACTGAAGGAACTGAGAAATTTTCACCAAATTACACATGGTAAGTCCCCACAGAGGGTTAACTGAACTGAGCATTTGGAGTTTATCGGGGCAAAGGTCAAGGTTACGCAAGTTCAATTTTATGCGGGGGCTGAAGATGGACTATTTTGGCAAGCGGTGGCATGGCAATCATTGTTTTGTGTTGAGTTGTGCCTCGTATTGCCCCGCGGTATATTTGAGTATTATTAAATCCCAAGCATGTTGATAGATTCGCATCAACTACTGTGTGCTTTATGAAATGATAGCTGCGCAATGCGTGGTAACACGCCCAGATGGCAGCCTTATCCATGACATATTATTTGAATGAACATTTTCCAGTCATCACTAAAAATGGTAGGTATCCTCTTCATATCACTTATTGACCCACAAAGGATCCAACTAAAACTGTATTCTGTATAATGAGAGCAATAAATTATGGTTTAATGGACAGACCAACTGACAGATGGACTGGGGGTTATCACAATGTATGCCCAAAAGCATAAGATTCAGAGGTAAGTATGCTTTGTGTGGAACTGTACAGTATGTGCACTACTCTATGAAAGATTTTCATGATGCATTATTACTGTGAATATTACAACTGTAATTAGAATGCTTTTATATCCAGTTGTGCAGGTGTATGAATGGGCATGTGTGCACATTTGCATGTTTTTCCGCATGGGTATATATATATATATATATATATATATATATATATATATATATATATATATATATATATATATATGTGCGTGTGCGTGTGTTTGTTCGTGTTTGTTCAATTTCTAAGCTCAAACCTTTCATGGCTAATATTAGGAGAATATCAACTAGAAAGTGCATCTGTCATGAACTGTCAAAAATACAAATCAATTCCTAATATTTTGGTCTGGGAATATCCTGTTTATTCCCTGATTGAAAGTTCTGCTGTCAGCATTTCCTTTATGTGCAGCTAGTGCCCAAGCATCTCATTAAAGTCTGCACAGCAGAAGATGATTTAGAGACTCCCTTGATTTTTCCCTACTTTTTTATTTTATTTTTAGCAAAGTCAATCATCTCCAGAAGGCCCGTTCATGCTATTACAGAATTTAAGACCCTTGAAAATATGGTAATTTTTTTCCCTATATTGCAAGTTAATTCAGGTAATGTATTAGGACAGATAAAATTAGACAGTAAACTTTCAATTAGGTTGCTGAACACTAGTGTTTTAAGTTGTTGCAGAATTGTAAGCTTGAACTTAATTACACGAATACGGCACAAAACAGGTTTGACTCGTAATTACTTGTCTGCCTAAATGTTTAGTTTTTCCGAACAAATTCGCAACCTTCTAATTCTTTAATTTGATTGGTTCCATTTTTTGCGATCGTTTCTCATTTATCACAATGTGCATACTGAATTTTTATGGCTTGCATGGATATTTGTGTCAAATTGTGGATTAAGAGGGCAAATAATTATTCTAAACTTTAAATTAATCTAATTAAGACAAATTAGCAGCTTTTTCAAATCCTACGATCGCAATTGTTATTGGAACTACAGCCACATACGCAGTGGGTCAGACGAACTGACGTTGAAAGCCGCTGATTTAAATCCTTGTTTCTGTGCGCCTCCCCTTGGTTATAAAGGGAAAAGCAATTTTTGCCAAGACTAGTTGGAAAACTTGTATCCCGCAGGAAAAAACTGTCCCATTCGAACTATCTATGAAACTTCAGACAACCTTAAAACTACGTTAGAAAATGGACAAGCAGTAACATGTTTTAGTTTCATCAATATAATATCAATCTTTTCAGTTGATGAATGACTGCGATTAAAGTCCCTACAACAGCTGTGGGTCTCAATAATGATCTTGCTTGGAGCCCGTGAAGCTTATTTTTAATTTTACACCATATTGTTGCATACAAAATGGGTTGAAAAAAAATGCATTCACAATACATTCTTCTTGTTGCTACCCTACTAGATTCTAAAAAATGTACTGTGCAAGAATATGCCTCACTAAAGGCTGCTCAGTATCTGTTGTCGCTGAATATTTGATAAACATTTGACACATGCACATGTGTCTTTGCAGTAGCATTGAAGGTGAGGTTGGGTTTATTAAATTTGTGTTCAGTCATTGACCTCATAATTTCTGCTGGCTGGTATCAATAGCAGAGATTTATTTATGGTTTGACTTTAGTAGTCCAACTTTAACCCATCAAACTAATTCCACCTTTCCAAACTCTTTGTGAACTCTGTTACTGGCAGATAAGCTAATAAAAAGCCCCTTTGGATAGGGAATACACTGCACTGAATGCTAAGAGCTGTTCCGCAGTAAACGTCAAGAGGAATTAGCTGGTCTCGTCTCTGCTGAGAATCTGTAGACGTCTCGGGTTATCTTTTCAGTGTGGCTGTCTCCTGTGTGCAGCTGTGAAGTGCTTCACTGATCACTCACAAGGGGAACATGACTCTACTGCTGGAACAGTGCAGGGAAGCGCTTTGCTGCCATGATGAACATGCCCACCTGAAAAGAGCGTGCTATGTGGAATTGAAAATAACATGGCTTCAAGTGAACTGGGTGTAACTTCTGATGACTCTGAATGGATTGCTTCCATCAACTAATTTGTAGTACGTAATGGCTCAGAATGGTTGTTTTGAGTACTCTACACGCTAAACCCCAAAATCTTCTTCAGGGTAAGCCGGAGGAGTCTCTGCCTCTTCAGCCATTGCAGCTCCAATTAAATAGAAGAACCGCCTTCTAAAAATACATCTTCTACCTCGAGGTCAGTGCATTAAAAAAAACTATATTTTTTGAGGATACAGTGAGAACCATAGTTCTTTGGACAGTGACACTTTTTTTTGTCATTATTTTCATTTTGTTGTTTGAGTCAGTCAAGATGCCATTTTGCGTGCTGATGGGTAGACCGGAAGAAAAAACTGACCCACATGAGGAGGAACTGAGGATGGCAGCATGCAGACCTGGCAGTGCATCATCAGAGATGATAGTCCTTGCATCGAAAGGATATGCGACCAAATGTGAGAAATTATTACTTAAATTTACATGATGTAATGCTTCCCAACATTATTTTAAATGTGGAAAAAATGGGAGAGACTGTGTACTAAAGGTGCTGTCGTTTATTAATTGTTCATCTGATATGAATGAAAATACCCTCACATTAAGCAGTCAGTGTGTACTTTAGCCTCACTGCAAAAAATTATAAGATAAAAATACTAGGTAAGATGAATTTACTTATTTTAAGACTTAAAACACTTATTTCCATCACCATTTTTCTAAGTAAGACAAAAAAAAATTCTTGTTTTGAGGTAATTTTTACTAGCTTGCCAGTGGGGTAAGTAAATTTCACTTGTCAAGTCAAATAGTAACTTGTTTTAAGTTTTTTTTTCTTAATACAAGTTACTATTTGACTTGACAAGAGAAATTTACTTACCCCACTGGCAAGCTAGTAAAAATTACCTCAAAACAAGACATTTTTTTGGCTTACTAAGAAAAATAGTGATGGAAATAAGTGTTTTAAGTCTTAAAATAAGTAAATTCATCTTACTTAGTATTTTTATCTTACCATTTTTTGCAGTGCTCATAGTCATTGCATCTTTTATAAGTGCTTAGAGTACAGAATTAAAATAAGAAAGGCATCACTGTTCCACGAATTATGGTGCTCACTGTCAATACTGCTAGACAGAGAGCAGAAACTGGATCTCAAATCTTTTCTGTCTTCACAATAGTAATAATAAGGTACATTGTATTTCAATATTCAAGATATCAAGGTACAGATATAGACTGAAGCTTTGGTCCAATAGAATCTACGCTGTGTAAATGATTTACAATACAAAAAATTAAAAAACAGTTATACCAGTGTTCGAACAACTTCAATGTAGAATTTGTTTTTTATATCTATCTTTACCGTAAGCCTATAAATTGCAACCAAGAAAATGGTTTCAATGTTTAACTTAAAAGCATTTCTTATGTACTGTAAATTACCCTTGATTTCTGATTACCCATTTACTACAAAATTCTTTTGATGTTAAGCCATTCACAGCCTTCATTGTAAGACTTAAGCTTGAAAATAAGATCTGTCAGTGCTGTTATTTAATTGTGAGTTTTAGAGTAATGGTTGCTTATAAAAATGGCTGGACATTTTATTCATAAGGATAGGGTTCCTGAAATATTGTCATGCATGGTACTACTTCAATCTGTTATGACTTGTGAAAGCCGATAACACAACTTTTCATTGTTGACTATTGTTTTTTTTTTTTTTTAAGAGATATTGAAGAGATGTACTGAGTCATTGAATCCAAGAAATGATGAGCTTCTAAATCACAATGAGTAAAAAAAAACTTTTTTTGCACCAGGATGTCCTTTGAATGTTTTATGATGCTATTTGATCCTGCAGCTGGTGTCTTCATTGTTTATTTATTATCTATCAACATCTTCAGCACCTCAATTGTTTGCGAACACAGCAGAGGATCATTTCTCGGCATCATTTCGTGTCTGGCTCTTATTGTCACTAATTATAATGCTCTTCCTCCCACAGACAGTGGTAAAAATGAGATGAGTCCCCCTGTTTGTGTGTGGGTCCCAGTGTAAAAGCTGGGATGAATGAGGCCTGGAAACTGCTTGCCTGTTGTTGCTAAGTAGAATAAATGCAGATGGGCAATGCACTGCTCCCCAGGTGAGAGGATATTGTTTTCTCGCTCTTAGCTCTAGCCAATGCCACAGCTCATTAAAATAATACATTGGTTCAGAAAAGGCAAATCTGTTGACTGTTATATATTACTTAGCAATTTTTAGATTTTATATCTAACAGAGTTTTTATCATTAACTCTCATCAGTTTTATTTTTATTTACTACTTTTATTATTTTACATATCAATTTGCCTTTCGTCTGTGGTCTGCTATTCACTGTCTGTTAGTTATTCTTGTCTTCGCTATTCAAGGAAAACAACTCTTGGCTCTTCAACAAATTCTGCATTCAGAATCCCTCGTTTAGAGACTAGTTGGGCACCATGTAATTTTTTTGCCTGATTTTTATATTCAAAATGGCTGCTAAGTCCCCATGTTGAATGAACTTATCGTGATAACTCTAAAGTTTGTTATCACTATTCACGTAAAACTGCGAGATGGATCTCTCTTAAATTTTGTACATAGGTTTTGCCTGATGTATAGTTCTACACCATGTTGTTTTGAACCCCATTCGCAGATTAAAAATGGCTGCCAAGTCATTATGTCGAATAAATTTGTCATTGTTATTCCAAAAAACGCAGGTAACTCTTATGGTCCCGTGATGAACCATTTCATTTTTGCTTCATTTGCAAATTCAAAATTGCCACCATGCCTTTATCTTGCATTTTGACTCTGTTTACAATTGCTATTCCCAAAAAATTGCTTGATGGGTCTTTCTCAAATTTTTTAAACAGGTTTTTTGCCTCATTTGCTCACATGACCACGTTGAATGTATGTGTTATCACTGTTTTCAAGAGAACTACCGAGTGGACCTTTGCCAAATTCTCCACACAGGTTCTCTTCCAGTCTACCAGTGCATCATTTTTTGCATCATTTGCATTTTCAAAATATTGAGTTTTGACTCTAAAGATTTCAGTTGCAATTCCCATAACACTGGAAGGATGGATCTTTCTCAAATTTTGTGAACAGGGTCTCCCAGAGCTGTAATTGTGTACCATGCAGTTTTCAACCTCCTTTGCATATTCAGAATGGTTGCCAGGTCATCATATTGAACTATTTGTTATCGCTATTCCAGGGTAACAACTGAGTGGATCTTAAAGAAATACTGCATACAGGCCCTTACAATGGTCAAACGTCTTACTACTGAAGCGCCGACCGAAGTGCACTGTTCTGCAGCGAAAGAACTTGTGTCTAGGAAATTTTAAACACCGAAGAAACATGGAGAAATTCCGACTTTTGAATATTTAACATTTTAATGTTGGCTAGCGTCCTTTATGGACGTCTTGCATGTTTCGCTTACCTCCCACAGTTGTATGTGCCTATAGCCTCAGAAATTTCAGAGCTCTCTCTGAATAGTTGAACAGAAAACCCTGCTCGAGTGCGCAGATGCTGGGTGTGTGAGGAAAGCAAACCACATCAGACATCTGTGACGGAGGCGACTTTAGATTTTGGTCCTTGTACCTGCTAATGGCTGAAATCGTGACTGGACTTCCAAGCAATTTTCCAGTGACTTTTAGCCTACCTGACTGTCAAAATTCTTAAATTTACCATCATAACATTACACAGGAAAATATTTACAACAATAACAACACATGAATTGTATATTGTGTATGCCTTCGTATTTGACATGTATCAAATAAATTGACTCATATTGTATTTGTGTATTGTCCAGTTTGCCGAATTCTTCTAATTAGAAATGAACTCATATTTTTCCACTCAGTCCAACCCCTCATTTTCAGATATCATCACTACCTTAATTTAAACTATACAGCTAGCTATATAGTTAGCAACTTGCAGCCATAATCCTTACTTATACAGCTACCATGGGCTAATGCTGAATGGGAATTTTTGCTTACTGGCAAGAGATTGCCAGCATCCACATCCAGTTGAATTGATAGCTATTGGACTGAACAGGATATGAATATAAATGCCATCAAGCAGCAGTCCATGTTCGCGCAAAGCTGAAGTGCTATGT
Organism: Gymnothorax reevesii; assembly: GCA_029721435.1. Taxonomy (NCBI): domain Eukaryota; kingdom Metazoa; phylum Chordata; class Actinopteri; order Anguilliformes; family Muraenidae; genus Gymnothorax; species Gymnothorax reevesii. The sequence continues at coordinate 38,652,931 of CM056589.1, read as the reverse complement.
CTGTAAGGGTGCATTCTGGAACCACACGCAAGAACCAGGAAGTGCAGCAAAAGTGATTTTATTGTACTTAGGGGTGAAAACCCTGGCAGGATTGTAGGCAACGGTACAAAGTCTAGAATCCAAAAACACAATCCAGAGAGTCGGAAGCGGTTCATTACCAGGGCAGCAATCACAAGGGTTCAAGGTCAGGCAAAGCAGGTTAGGTACACAGGCAAAGTATAATCATAGGCAGAGGCAGAATCAAAATCTGACTGCTTAAATACACGTATGGGAGGTCACATGCTATGATAGGGAACAGATGAGCTGGATCAGACTAATTATCAAAGGAATGAACAAGAGGAAGTTCCTAACCACATGAAATTAGCGAAAGCCAAAATGCGGACAGGGATTACACAGACAGCCTATGACAAACAAACGGCTCCGGTTAGGGAGTTCTCAAGCGCACCGAGAGTGATTGGCAGAACAGTGTTTAACAAGGTGTGGAGAATCCACCGAATTGCAGCAGGGTAAAGTGAGTGAAGGCAAGGGGCAGAGATAAGAGCACAGCGAGTGCTGAGAGCTCGTTAATCAATTAGTAATGTGCAGCTGTACAATCCCTTAGTGCTCGTTAGCACTATAAACAATGTTAGTTATTGTTAGTAATCCAAAATAATTAACTGTTAGTATTTATTAGTAAAGATAGAACAGCAAGGCGAAGGAAGCAAATGAGTTTGGAAGGAATAATTGGAAACCCAGAAATCATGAAATCACCTGAAAATGTGGCACACGAGACTGGGTAATAAAACTGTCTCAGAACACATGACCAGACAGGGAGACAATGTGCAATGCATGGCATGGAGAAATACATAAACCAGAATGATAATCTAAATCGTGAATATGAGTAATGGCAGGAAAAGGACATGGCCAGGCAAGACAGGAAATATACAAAACATGACATGGACTAGATCAAAACATGGCTTGGTAAAAGAAGAGTAGTAAAGAAAACATGGCCTGGCAAAAGCAGAATCATAAGAATGTCTTTAACTGTGGCAAAAATAAATATGAATTCAGGTTATTCTGTGAGTCGGCCAGTCATCAAAATTAGGTAGCTCCTATTTCCGAGTGCTAAATATAGAGCAGCCGGATGAATATTTTGGGCCTTTAACAGGTTTTATAAGACTTATAATCATAAAGCAGATTTTACATTTTTTTTTAAAGGCATCAAGTAGTTGGTACATGGACTTCATTAAATAATCACCAACCAGCATTATTACTCTTGCAGAAACTGACTCAAAACACCATGGTGTCAGATGTACGGTGAGAAAGTTAATTTTAAGGAGTATCAATTTTTGTATCACTAACTCTGTGATGTGTTACGAACTCACGTAATCCTTTTTCTGTGCATTTTCCTGTGTTAAGTTTTGACAGACCTTAGGTAATATATTTCAAGGCAAGACATGCTTTTGTCTGATTGACTTGCAGAGAAGACATTAATTATGTCGGTGTCAGATGCACATTTATTGATACTAGATGTGTGCATCTGAAATTACATGACAGAGCAGAACGAATCATTTTAAACTCAAGCTTTTTGTCATGCTTTATTCTATCTGAAAGGTTTTACAAGATTTTTATACCCAAATATTAATCCTAAACCATAACTCCTCAAAAGCAACTAAAAGTGAATTGGGTCATGAGATATTAAACATAAACAAAATACTGTCTGGATGGTTTTAAATGTTGCTGATTTAAGCAAATCATGAACTGTTTAACATTTAAACTCAAAAATGAATCTTTCTTTATATGTAGTTTATAATCCTCATGAATTTTCTCAAAGCACTCAAACTGGGACTAGCATCACATTAAGCCAAAAGTAAAGTGGCCCATATTTTCTGTGGCAATTGGTGGGTCAGTCTTCTGGCGAACACCCCAGCATATGGATAGACAAATTTATGCAAATAAGTAAATTAAAAAATGAAGCCTAATTGTTGGGTTTTATACAAGGGTGGGGCTATTTATGCTAATGAGATGGACAGATGCTTTCTGTTTGAATAGTCTTTTTACTCAGTGAAGGGATGACTTCTATCAATTACAAAACAGGAGCCAAGACTGAAGCCAAGCCTGGAGCAATCAGCCTTAAAAAGAAGGATGACTCTCTTAGAGGAAATATTCAGCCAATTTCACAGTTTCAGTCTGGCCAGAAAATAACATGAGCTCAACCGTGCACAGTCACTTATGAATGCGCATTCAGAGCACTGACTGAGAGAGCTCACTGAGGCATTCAGCGCCATGTCCTGCAAAATCACGCCCACCCGAGCGAAATACCAAACTTTTTTGAAGCATCCAACATTGTTGAATCAGGAATGTGCATGCATATTCTCTTTCATCAAGTTGAGCGAAGTTGAGTAAAATTAGCCAGGAGCAGTGAAAGTAAAATGTGGAGAGACGGTGAAGAAGAGGCCAGGGTTTAGTTTGGGAAGAATTTCTGCATCAAAGATTACCAGGCCTTTGCGGTTGTAATGGAGTGCTGGAGGTCCACAATGCATCCGAAGAGAGGAGACGCAGCTTAATTTGGTTGCACAGACCATCTTCTGTGAGAGAATGACAGAATGAATCCATCATCCAGACATGTTAATCTCCAACAAGATAGGTTACAACCTCATGAGAGATCAGACAACAGTTGTGCCACTTTGCAAAAAATCAGCGTGGGAAAAGAATACTGGCATTATTTGCATTTCCCCATTGAATATTAATGATGAGGTGGATAAAAGAGACAGCTGTAATTATCAAGGATAGTACTTATGAAATACAAAATTTAGACATCAGGAGAAATGAGTGCACAATGAGCTCCCCACTGGACAGAAAATTAATTCTTACGTTTTTAGCTTCTTTAGGATAAGGAGAAACATATGGCTTCTTAAATCTGCTCCTGGATAAGACGGAGCAGTGCCTCCATCTTAATGGGCAGATGTAATAACCAGGTTAAAGAGAGAAGGACTATGATTGTCCTGAATTCACAGTGTCAGTACCCTCCAAACAAGCATGATCCCCCACCAAGGGCTGGCTGATACCAAGCCTGGAAACAAATGTAGCAGAAGGACAAACAGATAGACAGGAGGACAAAGGGGAGAATGAAAAGGCAGATCTACACAATAAGATGTATCCATAAATTAAATTCCTTGGAAAAATGTTGAACGGTTTTGAAGTTCTCGCCGAGAAAAAGAAGCACGACAGACAGACGCATGGAAGGACAGATGGATGGAAGGACAGCGCTCATTCCTAAATCCTCTTTCACCTTGTGGTGGGGGATAAAAATTTTGTGTTCCTTCTTGTGCAAGTCCATCAACTGCGGCAAAATGTAAAAAAAAATGTAGTTCTTCTGCAGTCATTGGCTTTGTCTCTAAAATTGTTTTTTACATATACCATGCAGACATGATCTACCTTCTCAGTTTGGAGACTGCAGTTGGTTTTGCGGTGTGGCTGTTTCCTCTTGCTGTCCCTGAGCTGAGCTACAAATATATCTCCAAGCTGAAGACCAGAGTCCCAAACAAAAGAGCTAATCAAACTCGTATTCTTGCCTTGGGAGGAATTCCGTATTATCTAGCAATGGCTCAAATGCTCGCTTATGTCACTGATCCCTACAATTCTCGCTTAAGGTTATCATGAGAGTTGTGTTCTTTTTTCCTATAAAATTTAATTATGTCTCTTTACATTACGACCCAAAGCTCTAGTTGCCCATTCCTCAGAGATGCTTGAAATTACAGGATGTGAAACCAGAATGATGCTGTTTTCATTGGATTATGGATTATTTGAGCCCTTGGAGGAGGAATAGGAATGCATTGTTTGAAGGAATAATAATGATAATGATAATAATAATAGTAGTAGTAGTAGAAGCAAGTACACTTACAACCCCTATTTTCATAAAACTATGTAAAATGTACATAAAAACAGAATGCATTGATTTGCAAATCAT